>BLSH010526414.1:17577-30780 GCA_018402905.1 Glandirana rugosa | reverse complement strand
GGGTGGACACAGTGACCGACGTATTGACAGGGTGGACACAGTGTCCGACGTTTGACGGGGTGAACACAGTGACCGACGTTTGACGGGGGTGAACACAGTGACCGACGTTGCAGTTTGCAGCCAGTGACACAAGTGGGGCAGTTTGCAGCCTGTGACACAGGTGGGACAGTTATGCAGCCAGTGACACAGGTGGGGGCAGTTATGCAGCCAGTGACACAGTTGGGGCAGTTTGCAGCCAGTGACACAGTTGGGGGCAGTTTGCAGCCAGTGAAACAGGTGGGGCAGTTTGCAGCCAGTGACACATGTGGGGCAGTTTGCAGCCAGTGACACAGTTGGGTGCAGTTTGCAGCCAGTGACACAGTTGGGGGCAGTTTGCAGCCAGTGACACAGTTGGGGGCAGTTTGCAGCCAGTGACACAGTCGGGGACAGTTTGCAGCCAGAGACACAGGTGGGGCAGTTTGCAGCCAGTGACACAGGTGGGGCAGTTTGCAGCCAGTTACACAGGTGGGGCAGTTTGCAGCCAGTGACACAGTTGGGGGCAGTTTGCAGCCAGTGACAGTTGGGGCAGTTTGCAGCCAGTGACACAGTTGGGGGCAGTTTGCAGCCAGTGACAAAGTTGGGGTACATTGCAGAGACACCCCCCCCCGCAGGTCAGGACAAGTCCCGCACTTACCCCATCCAATAGTCAGGCAGCAGGCAGGATGTTTGCAGAGATCGGCATGCGGAAAGCGGGCTGTCCCTCATGGTTGGGCGGTCACCGGGGATTCAGGGTCTCTGTGGAGCGGGAGTCACATCTGCTGCCACAGTGACCCGCCCCGGGCCACCACATCCAATCACACTCATTGCAGCCAATCAAGCTATACGTGTGGGGCTGTTCAGTGCACCCACTTAGCTTATAATGGCTGACCAATAGGCTCACTACTTGGCTGTCAGGTGACAGCCAAGGAGCCGAAAAAAAATAAATAAATAAAGTAAATGTACCGGCGCTACCTGCGGGCGGTGGGGCTGACTTTTTTTTTTTTTTAGCCAGCGGGGAGGCGCCCCTCATAAACCAGCCGCCAATGTTCTGAACTGTCTTTGCATTATTTCAATACAAGTTCTTTTATCACACTGGGGCTGTGTGTGTTATTGCCGCCGCACAACACTGTACTCCACCTACACACAACACATATGACATTGCTGGTTTCTCCTGCTCCAGTCCCCCCAGCTCTGCTGATCCTCTGCCACTTAGTCCTCTCTCTCCAGGCACCGCTCACCTTCCACTTTAGCATTCCTATTTTGCATACCACGTGTGCCATCTGGTAGTTGCTCCACTCCAGAGCAGACACTGCTCACCAGTGAACCGGAAGTGACTACTGATGACATCTTTCCAGTTCACTTGTTGGTTTACCAGTGCATCCTGGGATATCTTACATCTGCACTACCTACAAAACAAAGCGAAGCTAAAGCTGAATAAAAGCCTCTCAAATGCTGCAGGTGCTGTAAACAAGCTTTGACATAGACTTCTATAGAGGCTTTGAAGATGCTTTGAAGCACAAAGAAAGTGGCATGGTGTATCATTTTTGAAGCAAAGCAAATACAATGTGTAAACAGAGCTATAAGCTTACCATTTTATTTAGTGACGGGTGCTTTGATTAGAATTGAGAGTGCTTTAAAACATGTCCAATGCAACATTTTGAAGCAAGTGTAAATGAGACCTTAGAGCACTTATTCAATTAGGTTTCAGAGTGTCTCGCTTATGAATCTAGCATGTTTTTCTATTTTATACTTCCTTTTTCTTACAAATATTGTTTATTAAAGAAGAAAATACAGATATGAGCCATAAAGCTGTACATTTTTAGAAGAAACACAGCCCTTTGTAATAATACAACTGAAAATACAAACAGTACGATTTCGATGTACATTAACCACTAAACATATTTTGCACTTAGCATGACTAAAGTTTTGTACTGCAGCATAGTACGTGGATGAATATAATTACTATTTGGATTGGGCTGGTGAGTCAGAACAAAAGCAATATATAAAATAACATAAAATGAAAGTAAAGAACATCAGCAAGGAAAGAAAAACCCTGCACCAGTATTTTAATATACATTGTTATTCAAAAAGAATGAACCGATTTAATTACGCAATATTTTATTAAGGAAAAGTAATACAAAACTCTAGCCAAGTCACAAGTATTATACTTACAATCAACTTCCTGTCTTACAAGTGTTCAATATGACCACCATTTGCAGCACGGGCAACATCAATGCGATAAGATAATTCCTACCAGGTGCGTATCAGCATATCATGATCCACTGAGTTGATCGCTGTTGTTATTCGATGTTTTACGCTATGAAGGTTAGAGGGTAGCAGTGGAACATAAACACCATCTTTTACATATCCCCTCAAGAAAAAAAAAAAAAAATCACACATGGGGAGGTCTGGGGATCTCACAGGCCAAGCACAAAGAGCAAGCCCCCTTCTGACCAATCCATCGCTGGGGCACTTTTTCATTTAAAAAAGCTCGAACCATTAGGTGCCAATGGGGCGGTGCTCCATCTTGTTAAAAAATTAAGTCATGCAAATCTGCTTGCAGTGAAGTGAAGAGCCAGTTTTGGAGCATATCGAGATAGGTTTGTCCTGTAACGGTGTTTCCTCCAAAGAAAAAGGAACCATAAACCTTGTCCTGAGACACAGCACAGAAGAAGTTCACCTTAGAGGAATCTCTTTCGTACTCAACTGTTTCATGTGGATGCTCTGTCCCCCAAATATGCACATTGTGACGATTGACTGTGCCGCTCAAGTGAAAAGTCGCTTCATCACTAAAAATTAAACGTGACTTCCGGTTGCGGCGCCTGCATGGAGAGGAGCTAGGAGGAAAGTGCTCCCGCCGTGCTCTTCCAAACCCCTGCTATCAAGACTCCTACTGCCGAGGTACCCCCACCTTACACTCCCCCACACTCAGGGGAACACAGGGGACAGGCGATGGATCGCTTTCTGGAGCGGGCGACGATCCATTCGTCTCCGCGCCCGGCACAGACAGAGGGAGGCGGCGCGCATGCTGCAGCCAATATGGCGGCCGCAGCACCGACACAAGGCAGCTCAACGGCTTCTCTCCCAAGCCCTGCCATACAGCTTGCTCTCCCAGCACCCTCCTATGAACCCCCACCAGATCCAGCTTCCCCTGCAGGGATAGCACAAGCGGTAATAACCCTTCCCACCCCTATGGTGACTGAGGCAATAGAAAAGGCCGTCCACAAGGGGCTGGAACAGCTCCATAGGGAAATCCAGCAACATTCAGCCAGACTGGAGCATGCAGAGGAACAGCTCAGCACAGCAGAGGACGACACCGCCGCCCTGTCTGCATCCATAGCCAGTCTCACTACACAGCAGAGGGACCTCCAGGATAAGCTGGATGACCTTGAAAATAGGTCAAGAAGGAACAATTTACGCATAATAGGGTTACCAGAATCTTTCAATCAAACGGCCCTGCTTACCATCTGCTCCACCACCATCCCACAGCACCTGGGCCTCCAATTCCCATGCATAGTAGAAAGGGCCCACAGAATTGGACAGCTCTCAGACCAGCGCTCCAGGCCCAGACCAGTTATTGCTTGGTTCCTAAATTATGCTGATAAGCAAGCTATCCTTCAGGCCTTCTGCAAAAACCGCTCACTGACAGTGGAGGAAAACCCCCTGATGATCTTTGCGGACTATTCCCTGGAGGTGATGCGTAAACGCAAGGAATTTTCTCCTATTTGCTCGCAGCTCTACAATCAACATATCAGGTTCAGCCTGGCCTACCCTGCCATTCTCCATATCCAGTCCGAGACCGGTGAACGCTTGTCCTTTTCCTCTCCACGAGATGCTGAGAACTACCTCTCCAACACCAGTTCCTTCGGACATGGACCAGGAACCCCACTCCAACCCACAGGCTGCTCCTTCCCCTAGGAAATCTGCTCTGGCCTCGCGGAACCAATCTAGTCCTCAGAAACCCCCCCCACAAGAGGGTACGCTTTTGTCAATTGGAAGCCCGCAACTCTGCAAGTTGACTTTGGGGCGGCTGCCCCTACCAGTGTTGCATCGGCTGCCTTCCCGCACCCTTGATCAGAGGCTGGAACTTCACTCGTTCTGCCCTGGACTCTACTCTGACTCCTGACCTACCTTGGTCTACATCGCCTTAATATGTGGTTTGCTGTTTCGTTTTACTTATTACTTCTTGGTTAATTCTTTGGTTAATATGAGGTTGACGGACTAAGGGACTCGGGCTGCTTTGTTTACCCTTTACAACATCCTGAACCCTTTTTGAATACAAAATACCACCCCTCATTTTCCCTTGTGCTCCCCCCTTTTCTTTTCTTTTCCTTTCCCTTCCTTCTTTTTCCCTTCCCCTGTTCTCTCCCCTCCCACCCACCCATCCTTTCCCGCTCCTACTATCTCCCTCCCCCCTGCCTAGCCCCCCCCTTCCCATCCTCGGCATCGCCTTGCCATCCCCGTCTGACGGAGGAGCCGCTATTGGCGGGCGCACTGTGGACAGGAACTCCATGGGGAAAAAAGAGAAGTCCCGAAATGGTATTTGGGGGTGTATTTTCCCCTTTGCTCATGTTAATTTTTGGATATTCTGGTTCTATTTGTTAATTTTAACCTATATGCTTTTTTTTTATATTTTTTGTACAGATTGCAGAAGCTTCCTGGCCAGGGAGGGCCATGGCTGACTGGGCCCGCTCCCTAAATAAGACCTTCAATCATCACGCCAAGATCCAGCTATGGCTCCCCCTGAGACCAGGAATCACCTAAAGGTAGTTTCGTGGAATGTCAAGGGGTTGCGCTCCTCCCACAAGCGCATGCAAATACTTTGTCACCTTAAACGGTTACATGCTGATATTGCTTTGTTACAGGAAACTCATTTAGGCAATGACGATGCGTCCAGGCTCCGCAGGCTCTGGGTAGGCTCGGTCCACAGTTCCCCTGCTGTGGGACGCAAGGCGGGGGTCGCCATTCTTATTAGTAAAAATATCCATCATAGGATCCGCTCTGTAGATGCGGACACCCTGGGTCGCAGGCTCACAATCCATCTTTCCCTAGCTGACAGGGATATCGCGGTCTCTAATGTCTATGCAGTCAACTCCCCAGGCCAATCCTTTTTCCAGGATCTCGCCTCCTGGGTTCTCCAAATTCCCGAAACCCTTCATCTCCTAGGAGGAGACTTTAACTCAGTAATGCACCCTGCTGAGGACCGGTCCCCCTTCTCTCCCGCAGCCGCCAAAGCAGCCGACACTCCTACTCCTCTCGCTCAATCCATGGATGCCCTCCACTTTATTGATGTCTGGCGCCCCTCGCACCCCTCCGACAGAGACTTCACTTTTTTCTCATCTCCCCACAACTCGTGGTCGCGCATTGATTATTTCTTCTCCTCCCTGAACCTTACCCCCCCTGGTCTCCGCATCATCCATTGAAAACATGGCGATCTCGGATCACTCTCTGACAGCTATACAATTTCCCGGCTCACTTCCCCCCTTCGCCCTAAGGTATGGCGATTCCCCTCTTTTTTAGCCAAAAATGAGGATTTAAATTTGACTCTCCGGTCAGCTTGGGCGGAATACTGCGAAACCAATGGGGCGCACCTTTCCTCTCCGAACTTGTTCAAGGCCTTCCTAAGGGGGCGTATTATTTCCTACGCGACGCAATACAAAAGGAAAGCTTCACACAATTACCGTCAAGCTAGTGATTCCCTCCGTGCAGCCCATAGAGATCTGGCCTTATCCCGCAACCCGGCCACGATCTTAGCTTGGCAAAAGGCCAAAAAACTTTCGATCTCTGGCCAGGGCACCAGGAATCGATTCATCAGGCACACTCCGCTCTTTTCTTCCATCGTAATGGTAATAAAGCGGGCAAGCTCTTAGCCAGGTTCTGTTCAGGCCGCCATCCCCCGACATATATAGGAGCCTTAAAAGGACCCGATGGAGAAACCACCAACTCTATTTGGGCTGACGGCCCCTTTATTCCTACAGTATCCCAAGCTCATATTAAACTCATAGGAAAAAAAGGGAAAGACCCCTTACTACCCTCTTCCTATAGGCCCATTTCTCTCGTCAATATGGATACTAAAATCCTCTCCAAAATAATTGCAGATCGCCTTGCTCACATCCTCCCCTCCATCCTTAACCCAGCCCAGTCTGACTTTGTACAGGGACGCTCAGCCACCCTTAACATTCGTAAGGTCCTCCTTGCCCTTGAACATGCCAAGATGCACCCTAACAGAGACCTAGCCATTATTTCGCTAGATGCCGAAAAGGCTTTCGACAATATAAGTTTCACTTGGCTCTTCATGGTCATGGAGTCTTTTGGAATGTCGGGCCCCATTCTGAACTACATCCGCAAAATTTACTCATCCCCCTCGGCCCGCCTGGTTACCCCCAACTTTATGTCCCCAGAGATCCCTTTATCCAAGGGCACCCGTCAAGGCTGCCCCCTCTCTCCCCTTCTTTTCAATTTAGCCCTGGAGCCTCTCTCCAGACTTTTGAACTCCTCCGAGGGTATCAGTGGAATTGCGGTCGGCAACCTCACTCTTAGGTCGGCTCTCTTTGCTGACGACATTCTCCTGTTCTCTTCAAACCCCCTCTTGGATGTCTCCTACATCCAGGAGCTGTTCGGTATTTTCAGAGCCTGTTCGGGGTTACAAATTAATTTTGACAAGAGCGAGATCCTGCCCTTGAACCCGAGGGTCTCTGGAGCCTGGACAGCGTCATCACCCTTTTTGATAGAAAAAAGAAACATATCACCTACCTGGGACTATCCATAGGTAGGGAACCTTCTTCGTTGTATTTGCTAAATTATCCCCCCTGATATCTAGGATAGTGCAGGAGCTGGGGCACTGGGCGACTCCCCCTCTCTCTCTTCGGCAGATGCCACCTTTTTAAAATGGTCTCATTTGCAAGGCTCCTTTATCCTTTGCAGACTCTTCCGTTGCTTCTTAAGCACAAAGATGTACACAGGATACATTCTGCCCTGCTCTTATTTATTTGGCAGGGTAAGAAGCCTAAAGTGGCCCTGTGGAAGCTTTTTCTGCCGAAGGATGAGGGAGGTGCGGGCCTTCCCAACATCAGGCTTTACAACCTCTCTTGCCTCCTAAGAAAAATACTTGACTGGTTCACTGAAAACTCCAGATACTCAAATTATGACCTGGAGGGAGCCCTGGCATTTCCCTACTCCCTTCAGGCGGTGGCTCATGCCAAACTCTCAGCGTTACCCAAGCACCTAAGGACTAACTCCCTTTTCAGGGACACGGTCATCGCCTGGAGGGAGGTGAGGAAAGTCCTAGATCTGCCTTCTGGGGTGTCCCGTTTTCTCCCGATAGCCGGTAACCCCATGTTTCTCCCCTCCGCCACCAGTAAGCCTTTTTTTTTATGGTCTACACAGGGTCTAAAAACAGTTAGCCAAGCCTGTAACCCGGAGGGGGGGTCGGTTAAATCCTTCCCTGAGCTCGCAAGCTCCTTCGCCTTACCTAAGTCACATTTATTTCCTTATCTCCAACTGAAACATTATCTCAGTACCAGGGTTATCTCCACCCTCAGGCCCTTCCAATCTTCCTTCATCGACTCCCTCGCTGCTGAGGGGCAATATTCAATTTAAAAAATTTACTCACACCTATCACAACACCAGGCCTCTAGATACTCCCTACGGCCCTTTCAACCCTGGGCTACAGTCCTCGAGGACAGGAGGCCCTGGCCAAAATCTTAGCAGGCTATCAGAAAGTACGCGCTCTAACGATTTCGGAAAAGTGGAGAGAGACTCCTACAGTTTCCCTACAGTTTGGCCAGGTTACATTCTCAAGCGCAAGGTCTTATCAGGTCTTCCGCAGAACCGCATACTCTCAGCCTGACCCAGTTAGGGTCCCTCGAGAGTTACAGGTCTCCGCTAACCAGATATCCGTATCTTGTATACTGCTACTAATGTGATATTATCTCTAATGCTGTATACTTTGACTCCGGCATAATTCTGTTTCTTTATGGCTATTTGTTCTACCGATAAAAATCCATGATTGTTTTCTTTGCCTTGCTCGACAAGGCCTCTATTGTAAAGTTACTCTGGCACATGTAATTTGTTCTGTTTTGTACTGTGCAAAACTTCTAATAAACATATTCATAAAAAAAAAAAAAATTAAACATGAAATATAGGTTTTGTCTTTCATCATCTCCAGCATCAAATCACACAATTCCATCAGCTTCCTTTTGTTGTCATTGGTAAGTGCCTGAAGAAGCTGCAGTCTGTATGGTTTCAAATGTAGACGTCTTCTTAGCAAACACCAGATAGTAGATTGAGGCTTGCTCGATTTGTAGACTTACGCAGGCTCCTCTTAAGCGCAGCATGGATTCTCGCCACTTGTACCTCCGAAACTCGTGGTCGTCCTGGACTTTTTACTTTACACAGACACCGACTCTCTTGAAACTGCCGAAACCACCATCGAATGTTCTTAGGAGAGGGCAGATTGAAGTCAAATCGCCTTCGAAAAGTATGCTGCACCGTGACAACCAAATTTGTTTTCGCAAACTCGTGAACACTTTTTGCTGAGGACTCGCCATTCCGAGCGTAAACAACTGAACGTTTCCAGAAGAACGACGCGACTACATCGTGACCACATCGCCACTGTGGCAGCTATTCAAAACTTAGATGACTCCTCTTTCAAATGGTCACTGACTCATTCCATGACGATGCTTGAGAACTGAAGCAATGCTTCGTGATATCGATTCATTCTTTTTGAATAAACCTGTACATACGTAGCAGCAAGTCATACATTACCATTATGTAGATAGTATCACAAGTCAGACAGTTTATTAAGTGAGTCCCAATAAACCCATTTAGCTTGGAAGGATTTAAGACCTTGATTATTAATCATTAGGAATTTTTCATATAAATAGTGGGAGCTGACTGTATGGAAGAAATCAGTAAGGTTAAGTGCATTCGTAAATTTCCAAGCTCTAGTAATAGTTATTCTTACTGTGATAAGAATGTGCGAGATTAGGGTTCTAATTTGGACTGGATTATAATCTATCATAAGACCCAATAGGGCTAAATGTGGAAATGAGGAGATGAGTATGCCTGTGACTTGGGATATAAGGGAGAACAATGAGTTCCAAAAACTGCGGAGGGATTTACAGTCCTATAATACATACATTAAATTTCTGATTACGCAGCACTGTTGTCAACATAGGGGCAAAGCGTTGAGATAAAACTTAGATAACTTAATGGTGTTAGGTATCCTTTAAATAAAACTTTAAGAGCATTATCCCAGTGATTGACGCAGTGGGTCACATTAATGTTGTTAGCTAAAGCCCATTGCCATTCAATATTAGGGAAGGTTTTACAAAAATCTTTTTCCCATTGTACCATATGTGTAGACTTAATAAATGGGTCAGAATATTGGAGACAGTTATAGAACCATGATATACAGTATCTCACAAAGTGAGTACACCCCTCACATTTTTGTAAATATTTTATTATATCTTTTCATGTGACAACACTGAAGAAATTACACGTTGCTACAATGTAAAGTAGTGAGTGTACAGCTTGTATAACAGTGTAAATTTCCTGTCCCCTCAAAATAACTCAACACACAGCCATTAATGTCTAAACTACTGGCAACAAAAGTGAGTACAGCCCTATGTGAAAATACCCAAATTAGGCCCAATTAGCCATTTTCCCTCCCCGGTGTCATGTGACTCTTTAGTGTTACAAGGTCTCAGGTGTGAATGGGGAGCAGGTGTGTTAAATTTGGTGTTATCGCTCTCACTCATACTGGTCACTGGAAGTTCAACATGGCATCTAATGGCAAAGAACTCTCTGAGGATCTGAAAAAAAGAATTGTTGTTCTACATAAAGATGGTCTAGGCTATAAGAAGATTGCCAAGACATTGAAACTGAGCTGCAGCATGGTGGCCAAGACCATACAGCCGTTTAACAGGACAGGTTCCACTCAGAACAGGCCTGACCATGGTTGACCAAAGAAGTTGAGTGCACATGCTCAGCGTCATATCCAGAGGTTGTGTTTGGGAAATAGACCTATGAGTGCTGCAGAGGTTGAAGGGGTGGGGGGTCAGCCTGTCAGTGCTTAGACCATTCCCCACACACTGCATCAAATTGGTCTGCATTGCAGTCTCCCCAGAAGGAAGCCGCCTCTAAAGATGATGAACAAGAAAGCCCACAAACAGTTTGCTGAAGACAAGCAGACTAAGGACGTGGATTACTGGAACCATGCCCTGTGGTCTGATGAGACCAATATAAATGTATTTGGTTCAGATGATGTCAAGCGTGTGTGGTGGCAATCAGGAGATGGGTACAAAGAGAAGTGTGGGAGTGTCATGGTCTGGTGCTGCATGAGTGCTGTCGGCACCGGGAAGCTACAGTTCATTGAGGGAACCATGAATGCCAACATGTACTTTAACAAACTGAAGCAGAGCAGGATCCCCTCCCTTTAGAGACTGGGCCGCAGGGCAGTATTCCAACATGATGACAACCCCAAACACACCTCCAAGATGACCACTGCCTTGCTAAAGAAGCTGAGGGTAAAGGCGATGGACTGGCCAAGAATGTCTCCAGACCTAAAACCTATTGAGCATCTGTGGGGCATCCTCAAATGGAAGGTGGAGGAGTGCAAGGTCTCTAACATCCACCAGCTCTGTGATGTTGTCATGGAGGAGTGGAAGAGGATTCCAGTGGCAACCTGTGAAGCTCTGGTGAACTCCATGCCCAAGAGGGTTAAGGCAGTGCTGGGAAATAATGGTGGCCTCACAAAATATTGACACTTTAGGCTCAATGTGGACATTTTCACTTAGGGGTGTACTCACTTTTGTTGTCATTAACATTAATGGCCGTGTGTTGAGCTATTTTCTTCAGTGTTGTCACATGAAAAGATATAATAAAATATTTACAAAAATATGAGGGGCAGTATAGTTAAAGTGTTCTGCCACCACCAACACTCAAGGCCCAATTTTTCCTGCACCTGTTTGACGGGAGCATGTCATTACAATTTTTGAAATAAATTACAATAGCAGGGCCCATTCATATGCCCAACAAGAGTAATTGTGAGGAGTTACAATGTTCTGCCACCACCCACACTCAAGGCCCAATTTGTCTGCACCTGTTTGACTGGGTCATGTCATGCTCTTAAATTTTTTTTTTCATTGCATTTTAGTGTAAATATTAGATCTGAGGTTTTTTTGACCCCAGATCTCATATTTAAGAGGTCCTGTCATGCTTTTTCCGTCCCGCCGACCTCATGCGCAGAAGCGAACGCATATGTAAGCCCCGCCCACATATGAAAACGGTGTTCAAACCACAAATGTGAGGTATCGCCGCGATCGTTAGAGTGAAAGCAAAAATTCTAGCACTAGACCTTCTATGTAACTCAAAATTGGTAACCTGTAGAAATTTTTAAACTTTGCCGATGGAGATTTTTAAGTGCCCAAGTTTGTTGCCATTCCACGAGCGGGTGCAATTTTGAAGCATTTTTTTTTTTTAATTGCATTTTAGTGTACATATGAGATCTGAGGTCTTTTGGACACCAGATCTCATATTTAAGAGGTCCTGCCATGCTTTTTTTCTATTACAAGGAATATTTATATCCCTTGTAATAGGAATAAAAGTGACCCAATTTTTTTTTAAAATGGACAGTGTAAAAATAAAAAAATAACAAGTAAAATAAATAAGAAAAAAAATACAAAAATTGAAAGCGCCCCGTCCTGCCGAGCTTGCACGCAGAAGCAAATGCAACATAAGTCCCACCCGCATATGAAAACGGTGTTCAGACCACACATGTTAGGTATCACCGCGATTGATAGAGCGAGAGAGCGAGATCAATATATCTAGCACTAGACCTCTCTGTAACTCAAAACTGGTAACCTGTAGACATTTTTAAACTTTGCCGATGGAGAAGTACCAAAGTTTGTCGCTATTCCACGAGCAGACGCAATTTTGAAGCATGGCATCTTGGGTATAAATATACTCGGTGTAATATTATCTTTCACAATATGAGAAAAAATTGGGCTAATTTTACTGTTGCCTTGTTTTTTAATTCAAAAAAGTGTTTTTTTTTCCCCCAAAAAATTGTGCTTTTAAGACCACTGCGCAAATACGGTGTGACAAAGTATTGCAACAACCGCCATTTTATTCTCTAGGGTGTTAGAAAAAAATATATATAATGTATGGGGATTCTAAGTAATATTCTTAAAAAAAAAAATTATTTTAAGTTGCAACACCAAATCTCAGAAAGAGGCTCTGTCCCTAAGTGGTTAAGGGGAACCCTGCACTAAAATTAAAAAGAAAATTGCATGGAGGTCCCCCCAAAATCCAAACAAGGCCCTTCAGGTCTGGTATGGATTTTAAGAGGAACCCCGCTCCAATTTCTTTTTTAAAGGGTGCAGGGCCCCCCAAAATCCAAACCAGACCATTATCCGAGCACTCAGCCCTGGCATGGCAGGAGGGGGTGGGGAACCACTCCAAACCATACCAGGCCACGTGCCCTCAACATGGGGAGGGTGCTTTGAGGCCCCCCCAACGCACCTTGTCTCCATGTTGATGGGGAGAAGGGCCTCATCCCCACAATCCTGGCCGGTGGTTCTGGGGGGTCTGCGGATGGGGGGCTTATCGGAAACTGGAAGCCCCTTTTAACCACTTCCCGCCGGGTGGACGTCCATGGACGTCCTAGACTTTGAGCGGGGATATCTGAATGGTGCCAGCAGCTAGAGGCACCATTCAGATATCATTTTTTCCAGCTGGCGATTTTGTACACCCCAAGAACGATCATAGCGGCAGTTCAGCCGCTTGATCGTTCTTGTAGGCAGCAGGAGGGGACGTCCCCCCCCTCCCGCCGCCATTCGGTGCTTCTCCCGTGCCGCCCGTACGATCGGCGGCAGGGAGAAGAGATCCGTCGCCGCTGGAGTGTCGTCAGGGAAATGACTGGTGACCATCTGGTCACCAGTCATCTCTATGACCCTCGGAGGACCGGGCGCGATGTTATGACGTCACGCCCGGCCCGGCTTTTGTAAACAAAGCTGTGATCACGGCTGGAAAGGCTGGGATCGGAATTTTTTTTTCTGATCTCGCAGGTGGGCCGCCCTTCACCAATTTTCCCCGAAGGTCAAAGGCTATTCGGGGGGTAGGCGTCTGGGGGGTCTTGGTGGCCGGTCCTAACACCCCTACTCCGGGAAGAGGGGTAGTTGT
>BLSH010526414.1:0-14122 GCA_018402905.1 Glandirana rugosa | reverse complement strand
TATATATATATATATATATATATACATATATACATATATATATACATACATACATATATATATATACACATATAAAAAAATACATAAAAAACATATACAGAACAAAAAATTTTTTATATAAAATATGTATATATATATGCACATGGAAGCCATGAGGAATAAAAAAAAAAGAGCTGAAGTCTGTAGAACATGTACAAATGAAAAAAAAAAAAAAAAACCTGAGAGGTGGAGTGAGAACTGGATGTCTCTGGGATGGAATGGCACACAATCAAATTTCTACGTGCGCCCTAGAGCAACCACACACACAAAAGAACGGAAGCTGTATATGCCATATTGCTCAATTTGGGGGAAACCCAACAGTGTGTCCATGTGCATACCTCATGCGTTATCATTTTCGTGCATGTAGAAAATGTGCATGTGGGACTACGTTTATGTATACCCAAATGGGTGTATGTCATGAAAATGTATGTAGAGATTACCATGTGCATATACAAATGTATGGCCCAGAGGCATCCTTAGGTGATGTAACCTATGGTCCTGGTGTCATGTATACATGCATATGCATAAAGGACAAAAAAAAAAAAAAACAGAAGAAGTCAGCAGATTCATAATATAGTGGAAACCTCAATACATTCATTGAGGCCTCCTGGCGATAAAACATCCAAAGTATATATCCAAAAAGTCTCCCTGGCGCACAGTTTCTTGAATCGCTCAGCTACAAGGAGAGTCCCGGGTATCTGTTCAATTACCCAAACAGTTAAACCAGCAGTGGATCTGTGATGGACCTCCAGAAAGTGCCCCGGCACACTATGGTGGTCCTTGCCCCCTTCGATGGCCCTTCTATGTTGGCCAAAACGGCATCTCAGTGCACGTGTGGTACGGCCCACATAGACCAATCCACAAGGGCGTGATAGGCCGTATACGATAAAATCAGATGAACAGTTATAAAATTCAGAAAAAGGGTATGTTTTTCCTTTTACACAAAAGGATTTTTGTTTGTGCTGTACAAATGAACAGGCTTTGCACAATGCCTTACGGCATTGATACATGCCAACAAGTGGAACCAAAGTCAACTGAGATTTTTTAGGTGCAATAGTTTTTAGTTTGCTTGGGGCTATTTTGCTTTTCAGGTTCGGGGCTCGCCAATAAGTCACTTTGGGTCTAGGTGGAAGTACATGTTTTAGATGGGGGTCCTGTAAAAGGATGTTCCAATGATGCTTTAACACTGCTTCCATTTTCCGGTTATGGTTATGGAATGTAGTGATAAATCTAATGGATTGGGTCTCCTCCTGAACGGACTTTTTGGGAGGTTTCCCCTCGCAATAAAATTCAAAGGCCTCATTAACCAAAGCTTCAGGTTTTTCTTTCTCCCTGAATTTTTTCTTTAGTATGCTGCCCTCTTTTTCATAGTCTCCCTCGAGGGTACAATTTTGTCGGATTCTACAAAATTGGCCCTTCGGGATGTTCAAAAGCCAGGGGCGGAAATGACAGCTGTCAAAGTAGAGGAAGGAATTCCCAGCCGTGGGTTTGTTGTGATTTCAGGCAATAATTCTATCTTCTGCATGACTGAGCTCTAAATCTAAAAATACCAAAGTATCCGGATTGGTCACATGGGTGAAGGATAGACCATAAGAATTGCTATTGCAATACTCCACAAAGCTGGGTATGAGGTCTGGAGACCCATCCCAGATAACCACAATGTCATCAATATATCTACCAAAAAAAACAATGTGGGCCGAGAAGCGGTTGTGAGTAAGTATGTGAACATGTTCCCACAGACCCATGGCCAGGTTGGCATAGGAGGGGGCAAAATTCGCCCCCATAGCTGTGCCCTGGGTCTGTAGGTAGAATTCTCCTTCAAACACAAAATAGTTGTGCGTCAGGCAGAACTTAGCAGCTTGCATGATGAACTCAGCTTGCCTGGGGTTAATCATAGGATCAGCGGATAGAAAATGGTTTAAAGCAGATAATCCAAAGGAATGCTGAATGGAAGTGTATAATGAACAAACGTCAAGTGAGAGCCACACATATGTCAGTTCCCATTTGTACGGAGAGAGGAGCTCGAGAAGGTGTGTACCATCTTCAATATAAGTCGGTAGAGACTGTACTATGGGCTGTAGGCAGTGGTCTATGTATTGACTCAGACCAGTGGTCACACTAGCCAATGCTTTGTGCTACATCACACTAGGTTACATCACCTAAGGATGCCTCTGGGCCATACATTTGTATATGCACATGGTAATCTTTACGTACATTTTCATGACATGCACCCATTTGGGTATACATAAACGTAGTCCCACATGCACATTTTCTACATGCACGTAAATGATAACGCATGAGGTACGCACATGGACACACTGTTGGGTTTCCCCCAAATTGAGCAATATGGCATATACAGCTTCCATTCTTTTGTGTGTGTGGTTGCTCTAGGGCGCACGTAGAAATTTGATTGTGTGCCATTCCATCCCAGAGACATATACGAGGACCTCCAGTTCTCACTCCACCTCTCAGGTTTTTTTTTTTTTTTCATTTGTACATGTTCTACAGACTTCAGCTATTTTTTTTTTCCTCATGGCTTCCATGTGCATATATATATATATACAGTGCCTTGCGAAAGTATTCAGCCCCCTTTGAACTTTGTGACCTTTTGCCACATTTTAGGCTTCAAACATAAAGATATAAAACTGTATTTTTTGGTGAAGCATCAACAACAAGTGGGACACAATCATGAAGTGGAACGAAATTTATTGGATATTTCAAACTTTTTTAACAAATAAAAAACTGAAAAATTGGGCTTCCAAAATTATTCAGCCCCCTTAAGTTAATACTTTGTAGCGCCACCTTACTACTTTTGCTGCGATTACAGCTGTAAGTCGCTTGGGGTATGTCTCTATCAGTTTTGCACATCGAGAGACTGAAATTTTTGCCCATTCCTCCTTGCAAAACAGCTCGAGCTCAGTGAGGTTGGATGGAGAGCGTTTGTGAACAGCAGTTTTCAGTTCTTTCCACAGATTCTCGATTGAATTCAGGTCTGGACTTTGACTTGGCCATTCTAACACCTGGATATGTTTATTTGTGAACCATTCCATTGTAGATTTTGCTTTATGCTTTGGATCATTGTCTTGTTGGAAGACAAATCTCTGTCCCAGTCTCAGGTCTTTTGCAGACTCCATCAGGTTCCAGAATGGTCCTGTATTTGGCTCCATCCATCTTCCCATCAATTTTAACCATCTTCCCTGTCCCTGCTGAAGAAAAGCAGGCCCGAACCATGATGCTGCCACCACCATGTTTGACAGTGGGGATGGTGTGTTCAGGGTGATGAGCTGTGTTGCTTTTACGCCAAACATAAGGTTTTGCATTGTTGCCAAAAAGTTCGATTTTGGTTTCATCTGACCAGAGCACCTTCTTCCACATGTTTGGTGTGTCTTCCAGGTGGCTTGTGGCAAACTTTAAACAACACTTTTTATGGATATCTTTAAGAAATGGCTTTCTTCTTACCACACTTCCCTAAAGGCCAGATTTGTGCAGTATACGACTGATTGTTGTCCTATGGACAGAGTCTCCCACCTCAGCTTTAGATCTCTGCAGTTCATCCAGAGTGATCATGGGCCTCTTGGCTGCATCTCTGATCAGTCTTCTCCTTGTATGAGCTGAAAGTTTAGAGGGACGGCCAGGTCTTGGTAGATTTGCAGTGGTCTAATATGCCTTACATTTCAATATTATCGCTTACACAGTGCTCCTTGGGATGTTTAAAGCTTGGAAAATCTTTTTGTATACAAATCCGGCTTTAAACTTCTCCACAACAGTATCCCGGACCTGCCTGGTGTGTTCCTTGTTCTTCATGTTGCTCTCTGCGCTTTAAACGGACCTCTGAGACTATCACAGTGCAGGTGCATTTATACGGAGTCGTGATTACACACAGGTGGATTCTATTTACCGTCATTGAGGTCAACATTGGATCATTCAGAGCTCCTCACTGAACTTCTGGAGATAGTTTGCTGCACTGAAAGTAAAGGGGCTGAATAATTTTGCACGCCCAATTTTTCTGTTTTTTATTTGTTAAAAAAGTTTGAAATATCCAATAAATTTCGTTCCACTTCATGATTGTGTCCCACTTGTTGTTGATTCTTCACAAAAAAATCACAGTTTTATATCTTTATGTTTGAGGCCTGAAATGTGGCAAAAGGTCGCAAAGTTCAAAGGGGGCCGAATACTTTCGCAAGGCACTGTATATACATATTTTATATATAATTTTTTTTGTTATGTATATGTTTTTTATGTATATATTATTTATATGTATATATATATATATATATATATATATATATATATATATATATATATATATATTTTATATATGTATGTATATTTTTTATACAATGTTATACATTTTTATATATCCCCCTGTTCCATATCCACATATTTACATACCCATGGTTCTTAACATTATGCTAATAGCCTTGTCAACCTATTTAAATACCCATGGTTTTTAACATTATGCTAATAGCCTTATCAACCTATTTACATACCCATGGTTTTTAACATTATGCTAATAGCCTTGTCAACCTATTTACATACCCATGGTTTTTAACATTATGCTAATAGCCTTGTCAACCTATTACCATATTTTTTGGCTTTTTACTCCCATGATTATAGATAGTTGGTGTGTGTATCTTGTTCCAACTAAGTCCTTTGTGTCCCCTCCCACTTCCCCACCTCCTCGTTCTCCCCATGAGTAATATAAGAATGATGTGTATCATGCTCCACATTACTCCACATCCACCCCTGACTGCCTGATGAAGTGGCGCAGCCTCCCACGACATTGGAGCCTGCCAGTCAAGGAAATGTGTTGCACCACTGTGAAGCCATCCTGCCTGTGCCGAGTGTTTACGCTCCCAGCCTCCTTCTGAACTACACGCCGCGAGCCGGCTTTTTCCATCATACAGCGTGCAGGACGAACGATCGTTTTGGATGACCATCGTTCCTGAAGGACCACCCGGTCGGATGGCATGAGCGTTTAGTTCCCCCTTGTATTGGATGCTGGATGTGTTCTTTACACAGTTACCTTGTGAGTGTTTTTAACCTTTTTTCTAATAAAGTGTACTGGCATATTGCACTTAGAAGCGCCTCCTCTCTTCGGTTTCTGAGAGAAAGGTGCATCATTTACAAATGGCGCTTTCCCTTTGGCTTGTGTGTAACGGCCCAGGGGCGCTCTTTCACCTTACAAACACCGACCGATCTACCGCAATTTTTTGAGCATGTCAATTAACAACCAATTCCGGTACCTGTACCTGTATGGTACCAAGAATTCACCATCCCAGAGCTGTGGAAGGAATTTATCCCATCCGACACGGAACAATGCACACTCTGTCATCGGCCAAATGCCACTCCATTTCGCCGTAGACTATTGGATCCGAATCACTGCCCCACCGGAACTTCCAGAGGCAGAATAAGACACCCGCAAGATCCCTTGCGAGAGGCATGAAGGACAGGTAAAGTACAACATTGCACCTGTTTCAGTTTAAACGTTTCTGTTGCCACTGCAAAACTCTGCCTACAAACGAGCCAGTTGTTATTTTCCTACTCCCACGAGTTAGTCATTGTTGAATTGACTACTCTCTTTATTTCCTAGCTAATTAACTCGAAATACACAGTTGCTGTAATGGGGCACACAGCTGACTAAACATGAGTAACCAGTCAAGTGAATCCACTTTATGGGGAGCACATAACAACTGAGACATCCTCTACTGGGTCAGATTTCGCAGACTACCCCCCCCCCCTCCATCAGAAGAAAGAAAACAGCAAACATGCTCTCACACCATGCTCAGCTGTCTTCCAACTCTACACTTGGTCTCGGGGGAGCCAAAAGAGTTCAATTTGCTTTGTTATCAATTTGTTCTGTTCTGGCTCACACCCTTCAGCCAGACCCCATCAGGGGATCTGACTATTAGTATAGTTGGAAGAGTATACAGGAGCAGATTTTTCCAGAGGGGTCATTCGCCCACAGTAGCACAGACAAGGGCACTGACAGCCACTCATCTCAATGGGCTAAAACTTCTCCCCAGCGATGGGCGGATTCAGATCCTTGTACGATCAGGTCACCACCTGAAGAGACAACGGCTACCAAGCAGACCTGATCTGCCCAGAAGTAATGCCCCCCCCCTTTTTTTTCTAATATTATTTCTCAACCATTGGGCTGACGGAGGACCCTTGAGTATATTTTCCTCAATGGTGACGAGGTTAAATAATTTTCTTTAATGATTAGTACTAACACTATTGAATGCCTATTTTGACATAACAATCATGTGCTAGTGTTTGCATTGTGGAGGCAGGTAAGGCTGCAGAGTCAGAGCCCTCTCTGAGGGGACTAGGCTCCCGAGTGCATTCCTAATGCCTTGGTGACTCCTGAGTGCATACTCCTTATCATATCCATGCTCACAGAACCAATATGGCTATGACCACTCCACAATGCATAGCTATGGTTACAACTATTACTGCACTTAGAATGTGCTAGCTGCCCGTACTTGTCCCCAACCCATCAAAGTACCCGAGTACCTGTCACCAACCCATCTGAGTACCCGAGTACCTGTCACCTGCCCACTAGAGTACCCGAGTACCTGTCACCAACCCATCTGAGTTCCCGAGTACCTTTCACCAACCCATGAAAGCACCCGAGTACCTGTCACCAACCCATCTGAGTACCCGAGTACCTGTCACCAGCCCATCTGAGTACCCGAGTACTTGTCACCTGCCCATCAGAGAACCTGAGTACCTGACACCAGCCCATCAAAGTACCCGAGTACCTGTCACCTGCCCATTAGAGTACCCAAGTACCTGTCACCAGACCATCAGCGTACCAGAGTACCTGCCACCTGCCCATCTGAGTACCCAAGTACCTGTCACCAGCCCATCAGAGTACCTGAGTACCTGTCACCTGCCCACCTGAGTACCTGTCACCAGCCCATCAGAGTACCCGAGTACCTGTCACCTGCCTTTCAGATTACCCAAGTACCTGTCCCCAACCCATCTGAGTAACCGAGTACCAATCTGCAGCCCATCAGAGTACCCAAGTACCTTTTACCAGTCCATCAGATTACCCGAGTACCTGTCTCCAGCCCATCAAAGTACCCGAGTACCTATCTGCAGTCCATCAGAATGCCTGAGTAACTATCTGCAGCCCATGCCTCATAGAATATACCTCGGGTGTTTGCTTTCCAAAATGGGGTAATTTTGGGGGTAATTCCATTGTCCTGGTGCTCCAGGGCCTTCAAAAGTGTGATAGGTATGAATGAAATTTTATGTGTAATTTATGCTCCTAGAACACCTGACTGTGCTCCCTGCATGTTCGGCCTCTGTATGTGGCCAGGGTGTGAAAAAGGCTCACACATGTGGTATCGCCATACTTGGGTTGAGTAGCAGAATATATTTTGGGGGTTAATTTTTGCTATGTACATGCTATGTTTTAGAAATATCTTATAAATTGACCACTTAGTGTAAAAATAAAAGCGTTTTCATTTTCTTTCCACATTTTTCAAAGACTTGTGAAAAAAAATGAACCATACAAAAGACTCACAATGCCTCATAGAATATACGTTGGGGTGTTTTCTTTCCAAAATTGGGTCATTTTGTGGGTAATTCCATTGTCCTGGTGCTCCAGGGCCTTCAAAAGTGTAATAGGTGGTTAGGAAATTAGATGTGAAATGTCTGCTCCTAGAATGCCTGACGGTGCTCCCTGCATGTTGGACCTCTCTATGTGGCCAGGCTGTGTAAAAGTCTCACACATGTGGTATCACCATACTCGGGATAAGTAGCAGAATATATTTCGGGGGTCATTTTTGCTATGTACATACTATATGTTATACATATCTTATAAAGTGACCACTTTGTGTAAAAATAAAAGAATTTTAATCCTCTTTCCACGTATTCTGACGACTTGTGAAAAAAAATGAACCATTCAAACGACTCATAATGCCTCATAGATTATACGTTGGAGTGTTTGCTTTCCAAAATGGGGTCATTTTGTGGGTAATTCTATTGTCCTGGTGCTCCAGGGCCTTCAAAAGTGTAATGGGTCTTTAGGAAATTAGATGTGAAAATTCTGCTCCTCGAATGCATGACGGTGCATGTGGCCAGGCTGTGAAAAAGTCTCACACATGTGGTATCGCCATACTCAGAGGGAGTAGCAGAATGTATTTTGGGGTGTAATTGGAAGTATGCATATGCTGTGTGTGAGAAATAACTTGACAATTTTGTGCAAAAAAAATAATAATTGCTTAATTTTCCCAGGAATTGTGGGAAAAAAGTACAACATCAAAAAACTTGCCATGCCTCTTACTAAATACATTGGAATGTCTACTTTTCAAAAGGGGGTAATTTGGGGGGTATTTGTACATTCCTGACATTTCAGGGCCTCAAGAAATGAGATAGGCCATCAGTACATCAGGTGTGATCAATTTTCAATGATTGACACTATAGCTTGTAAACTCTATAACTTTCACACAGACCAAAATACACTTATTTGGGTTATTTTTACCAAAGATAGGTAGCAGTATAGGTTTTGGCCCAAATTATGAACAAAAATGACTTATTTGCAAAATTTTATCACAGAAACTAAAAAAAAAGTGTTTTTTTTTTCAAAATTTTCCCACTTTTTCACTTATGTCGCAAAAAATAAAAAACCCAGCGGTTATTAAATACCCCCAAAAGAAAGCTCTATTTGTGTGAAAAAAATGATAAAAATTTTGTTTGGGTACAGTATAGCATGAGAGAGTAATTGTCATTCAAAGTGTGAGAGTGCTGAAAGCTGAAAATTGGTCTGGGCAGGAAGGGGGTATAAACGTCCCGTATTGAAGTGGTTAAACCATAATGTTAAAGACTATACCTACTTCTCCCCCCCCTCACGGGAAATACTCTCGCATTGATTATCTGTTTCTATCCCAACCAGATCTCAAATACCTCCATGAAACCAAAATAGAGACCATGTATGTCTCCGACCATCACCCTTTCACTATATCGCTGAGATTTCCAAACATTGAACAAAAAATTAAGACCTGGAGACTCAACCCATCCTTACTTAGTGACCCGACCCATAATGAGTCTCTGAAGCGCGCCCTGCAGGACTATTTTAAATTAAACTCTTCCTTCCCCAAATTGAGCCCACCCATGTCCATTATCTATTTTAAAAAATTCCTCCAGAGACCGATTAAGCCACATTGGGTTATTCAGTGACAAATACAAGGGAAGGTCACCCCTCTGTCGGGCACAGATATGAAAGATCCTACAAGGAAGCTCCATCACAGTCCCCACTCGTCCACCCAGTATCCCCTTCCTATAGACCATGTTTAGCAGGGTCTCTTGTGATGTAGCCACCGCCGCCTCCAGGAGCGTGGTAGCATTAGGGATCTGCGGGAAAAATCTCCAGTGGAGAAATACTAGCTGGGAGGCACAATAATAGAGACGCAGGTCCGGCAGGGCCAAGCCTCCTCCGGTAATAGGGAGTTTCAAAATCGCCAACGACACCATAGGGGATTTAGATCCTCATAGGAAACCTAGGATAATGGAATCTACTGTTTCGGAAAATCCTCTTTGGTACAAACACAGGAGAGTTTGAGAGAATGTAGAGGAATTTAGGGAGATAAATCATTTTAAAAAGATTCACACGGCCCATCACCGTCAAAGGCAGACTCTCGAAAGTCTCCTATAATTGGAACCAAGTAATTTGCCATAAAAGTCGAGATAGGAAGCCGGACTACAACTCCCAGGTATTTAAAGGAGTCAGACACCGGAATGGGGCAATCCTAAAGGACCTCCACATATTCATCTATACAGAACAGCGAGGACTTATTCCAATTGATCCAGAAGCCAGAGTAATCCCCGAATTTCCGGATCAATCCAAATGCCCCCCTTAACAAGAGGTCAGGATCCTGTAGATATAGTAACATATCATCTGCATATAGCGAGACACGTTCCTCCAATCCTCCCACCCTTAATCCAGAGAAAGTATCACTAGATAGTAGCTTTGTGGCTAGGGGCTCTATGGCCAGGGCAAATAGAAGGGGTGACAATGGACACCCCTGCCTAGTGCCACGGAAAACAGGAAAGGGCTCTCAGTATAAAGGAGTTTTATCTAGGAAATAAACATTGACCCTAGTCCATAGGATTGCAATAGTTGGAACTGATAAGGCCACTTGACAGAATCGAAGGCCTTCTTCGTGTCCAGAGAGGCCACCACCCTTGCCCCAGAGTTCTCATGGTCAGTCTGGAGGTTCACATACAGCCTCCTGATATCCATCTGTGCACACCTACCCGGAATAAAACCCGTCTGATCCAGGTCAACAAGGTTTAATATTACCCTCTGTAGTCTACTGGCAAGGATCTTGGCCAGAATCTTTGTGTCCATATTCATCAAGGAGATTGGGCGGTAGGAATCACATTGCTTAGGATCTTTCCCTCCCTTGGGGTTCAGACCACCAAGGCCTCTCTCATAGAAGGTGGTAACCTACCCTCCGACCTAGCCGCATTAAATACTTTTAAAAGACGCTGCGCCAAGGAAGCCCCAGAAGTATAGTACCACTCCGAGGGGAGACTGTCAAGGCCTGGAGATTTTCAGGGGGGGCGAAGGAGGCAATCGCCCCCTCTACCTCCTCTACCATAATGTCTGTTTCCAATGAGTCACAGTCTTCCTGAGACAAAACAGGGAGATCAATGTCAGCCAAATAATCCGCCACTGCAGCCTGCCCCCCAGAGGCGCACGATGTATATAGCTTCCTATAGAATTGGGTAAATATCTGTAGGATATCGAAACAAAATGAATCAATCAGCGCAAACTTAGTATGATAGCTATAGCAGCTGTACACTCAAGGATAATCTACCAAACCCTCTATTAAATACTATATAAAAAGGAGTGCAGAGCTTCAGAGAAACATCTACTTGATTGTCAGTCCATATGCAGGTAGGTCAATAAAACAACACCAATAGTGTTCATGCAGTGAGAGTAGAATCATCAAAAAGTGCTTCAGTGCAATCCTCCATCAATATACGGATGGCCACTCACCTCCTTCAGTGGACCCTCTTTAAAAGGATCAAATGCACTCTTTAACCACTTCAGCCCCGGAAGGATTTCACACTTTAGAACCAGAGCCCTTTTTGCGATTCGGCGCTGCGTCACTTTAACTGACAATTGCGCGGTCGTGCGATGTTGTACCCAAACTAAATTTGCGTCTTTTTTTTCCCACAAACAGAGCTTTCTTTTGGTGGTATTTGATCATCGCTGCGTCATTTCTGATCGCCGCTATAAACAAAAGAAGAGCGACAATTTTGCAAAAAAAAACAATAACAGACAAAAACCTGTTCCCAAAAGGACATACCAGCAAAATCAGTATCCATTCACCCTTTACACCGTATAGCGTCCAGTACCCCCCCCCGGTCACCCCCTAGGAATCAGCCAGGCTGAGGCCTCAACCGGCGTTGTGAAAAAATGTGCCTTTCCGTTATCCACTATACGCAGCTTAGCTGGGTAGATCATACTGTAAATCAAGTGCATGTTTCTGAGGTGTTTTTTGACTTGCTGGAAACTCGCTCTTTGCTTCTGCCTGGCCGCTGAGAAGACAGGATAGATGGAAATCTTATTCACGTTGCACACCAACTCTGGACCAGTCCTGGCTCCACTCAGAATATTTTCCCTATCACTGAAGTGCAGATTTTTTGCGATCATGGGACGTGGAATCGTGCCTCGATGGACTCTTTCAATGGCAAACAACTGTGTGAAAGTTTCAGGGTTCATACTCCCCTTAAGCCACTCTTCCAGGAATTCCTCAGGATGTTTCCCCTCAGCCCCTTACGGGAACCCCACTAGGCGTATGTTGTTCCGACGCATACAGTCCTCCATGTCCACCATTTTTATTGCATGCTCCAATATAATTTTTTTTGCCACGTGCACCTCAGTTTCCATAGGTCGCACTGAGTTCTCCAGTGACACAATACAGTTATCAGCAGATTTGGCTTTCTCCTTAACCTTCTGCGTATCGTGTTTAAGGAACGAGAATTCCCCTTGTATGGCAGCTATAATTTGCTTTAAGGAAATTTCAGCTTCATCCTCCCTCTCATTTCTTCCTCTCCCCTGTCGCACGTCACGGGTCTCCCATCTGTCCAGTGATCTCCCCCCTACGTTGTGTATGGCCCCTCTGGGGCCTGGAACTCACTGAAGCTGACACTGGAGACACAGAGGGATCCCCTGAGGCTGTCTGTGGGAGCGGAGGCCAGTCCTCAACCTTCTCCATGCGGCCATCGCTGCCATCTTGGGATCCCCATGCAAAGCGAGCGCGCCATTCTCCCGATGTTTTAGGGGGAGGGGGTCCGTACTTCACCATCCTCAATGGCTGCAGGGGCTCACCAGCACTCATAGCCCCGTGTCAGGGACAAAATTCAGTGATCTGCTAGCAGGATCAAGGCAGGATTATCAGGCTGCAGATGGAGCTCTGTCTCTGCAGTCCTCACATACCGTGCTCCGGCTCCACCCCTACAGCAGTTTATTTACTATTATTCTAAACTATACAACCTCTCCAGCCCAGTCCCCCCATCCCACGACACGCACACACGCACTCAGGCTATAGAAACATATCTTTACTCGCATAAAATAATGAAACTCTCTCCTGAGTCAGCATCAGCCCTAGAAGAACATCTACAGGCGGGGGAAATTATAACTGCCTTGAAAAACATGAAACCTGGTAAAAGCCCTGGCTTATACTATAGAGCAGGCATATGCAATTAGCGGACCTCCAGCTGTTGCAAAACTACAAGTCCCATCATGCCTCTGCCTTTGGGTGTCATGCTTGTGGCTGTCAGAGTCTTGCTATGCATCATGGGACTTGTAGTTCTGCAACAGCTGGAGGTCCGCTAATTACATATCCCTGCTATAAAGCGTTCTCAGATATCCTCTCTCCACACTTTCTTTTTTCCAATATATTTCTTTTATTGATTTTCAAGTTTACAAGATGACAAGATAATACACCACACTACATCACCACAAAAACAAACAAGCAAACAAAAACAAAAACAAAAAAAAAAAAGGGAGAAAGGATGGGGGGGAAGGAAAAGGGTAAAAGTTCCCTCTGACTCTGTCCTCTCAACTCCCACATCGTCGCCCCACAACTTGCGGACAGTTTGATTTAACATATACACTTGCATCACAAACAGGTCCAACCAGAGGTCGGGGTCACCTGTACCTCTATAAATCTTAACCAGATCCTCCAAACTGCTTTACATTTCTCCATAGAGTCATTATTTTCTGCTACCAGCTCTTCCATGTGCATAATACCATTTAGGTTCTCTATCCACTCTGAAAATGAGAAGATCCTGGAAGTCTTCCAATACCTAGGAATTAGCTGCCTGACTGCTGACATAAAAAATCCTAGAAGAGATTTCCTTACTTTCAACATTTTATTTGGAAAAAGAGATATTAATGTCACCTCTACAGAGTTGGACACCCCCTCACCCGTAACTGAATTAAAGAGATTTATAATTTGTTCCTATAATTTATGAATTGGTGGACACGACCACCATATACGAGTAAAATCTCCTTTAAATTTATGGCATCGCCAACACAGTTCTGAGTAAGAAGGGAATATGCAATGTAGGTCTGTTGGCATTCAGTACCATCTAGAAAGCAATTTAAAGTTGCGTTCCTGGGCATCACATGCCCTTCAAAATTTATGCGTATTATTAAAAATTTGAGCCCATTTCTCTTCCTTAATCGAATGACCCAACTCAGAAGCACATTTTGCCTTATAAGTAGGCAAACCTGAAGAATCTAAGTATAATAATATTTTATAAATCTTGGATATAGTATGTATGTATGGGAAATCAGAAGAGAGGCACAATTCCTCAAATTCTGTGAGTGGCCTATGTATATCTGTCCTGGGTTGTAAAGATACATAAAAACTTTAAGGAAGAAAGAGAGCAGCGCCAATCTAAGTGCAGAAGTATAAAAACATCTTTATTAAAAAGACAAATGGCAACTCACAAGATAAAAGCGTTGTCAGTGCGTGTGTGGCAATAGGCCTTGTGTAGAGGTTCATCCACTCCTTTCAGAAGGACGGGCTGAAGGCGGGGAACACTGGTGGCC
>BLSH010526407.1:10061-21984 GCA_018402905.1 Glandirana rugosa | reverse complement strand
CTCCTCCCCTGCCTACCGCAGCTGATGAGAGAAGATCAGTGCGGTGTTCAGGGTGGAGAGTGGGGGGGGGGGTTGGCATGTCATTTTTACCAGCCCCTTACTAAATGAACAGTGAGCAATTGTTACAGATCATTCCTATGTTCATTCATCACAGAAGCATAGTGAACAATGTTTTTATTATTATAATACAGGATTTATATAGTGCTGACAATTTGCGCAACGCTTTACAATATTAGGGCAGACAGTACACTTTCAATACAGGAGGAATCGGAGGGCCCTGCTCGTTAGAGCTTACAATCTAGGAGGGAGAGTCAAGGGACACGAAAGGGCAATAACTGTGTGAGTTGAGCTGATAAAGAAAATAAAAGTGTAGTTGTTAGGTGGCAGGATAGGTTTCCCTGAAGAGAAACGTTTTCAGGGATCGTCTGAAAGTGGATAGATTTGGGGACAGTCTGACAGATTGGGGTAGGGAATTCCAGAGGATGGGAGAGGCTCGGGAGAAGTCCTGGATGCGAATATTAGAGGAGGTGATGAGGAAGCTGTAGAGCAAGTCTTGGGAGGAATGAAGAGGACGATTAGGTTGGTATTTTGAGACTATGCTAGTGATGTAGCTGGGAGCAGAGTTGTGGATGGCTTTGTAACTTATTGTTAGTATTTTGAATTTAATTAGTTGGGCGAGTGGCAGCCAATGGAGGGATTGGCAGAGAGGGGTGGCAAACGCCGAGTGGTTTGTAAGGTGGATGAGTCTGGCAGCAGCATTCATAATGGTCTGAAGGTGGGATAGTCTGTTTAAAGGTAAGCCAATGAGGAGGGAGTTGCAGTAGTCAAGGCGAGAGATGACCAGGGAGTGAATCGGGAGCTTTGTGGTTTCATTGGTTAGGAAGGGACGTATTTTGGAGATGTTGCGGATGTTGAGGCGGCAAGCCTTGGAAAGTGATTGGATGTGGGGCCAAAAGGAGAGTTCAGAGTCCAGGATAACACCAAGCACCATGGCATGTGAGGATGGGTGGATGGTTGTGCCATTGCTCTTGACATAGAAGTCAAGGGAAACGGCACATGGGGGAGGAAATATTATGAGTTCGGTTTTGGACAAGTTCAGTTTGAGGAAGTGGTGTGACATCCAGGCAGATATGTCAGTTAGTAAGTTAGTGATGTGTGAGGAGACTGAAGGAGTGAGCTGAGGGGTAGAGAGGTAGATTCCAGCCAGCCCAGGGAAGAGGTGTATATTGAAAATAAGAGAGGTCCAAGAACAGAACCTTGGGGCGACAGAGAAAGGCAGAGGAGAGGAGGAAGTAGAATTGTAAGTGACACTGAAGGTGCATTGGGATAGGTAGGATGAGAGCCACCGAAGAGCACAGTCATGGAGACTGGAGGAGTAAAGTTTTTTTTTGAGGAGGGGGTGGTCAATTGTATCAAAGGCAGCTGAAAGGTCCAGAAGTAGGTGTACAAAGTAGTGTCCATTGGTTTTTGCGGTGAGTGGGTCACTTGTGAGTATTAGAAAGGCAGTTTCTGTGGAGTGTTGAGGGCAAAATCCAGATTGAAGGAGATCAAGAAGGTTATTCTTAATTAGGTGGTCACTCTGTTGTTTGTAGACCAAGGAGTTTAGAGGAAAAGGGGAGCAAGGAGATAGGGCGTAGATTGTTAAGATTGGTAGGGTCCAAGGTTGGCTTTTTAAGTATGGGGGTGACCAATGCATGTTTTAGAGCATTGGGGAAGATACCAGAAGAGAGGGATAGATTGAAGATGTGAGTTAGAGAGTGTAGAATAGAATCAGAGGGTGACCATAGTATTGGATAGGGAATAGGGTCCATGGGACAGGTGGTTAGGTGGGCGTTAGAAAGACATTTAGCAACTTCGTCTATAGTAGCAGGTTTAAATAAGGATAATGTCAATGGTGCCTGTTGACATGGGGTGTTAACTGGGGAAGATACCTGTAGAGTGGAGATTTCATCACAAATTGTGTCAATCTTGTTTTTTAAGTGATTAGCAATCTCCTGGGCAGTGAGAGAGTTAGTGGATGGAGTACAAAGTTGGGATTTGAAGGTAGAGAAGAGTTGTCCGGGATTGGATGAGAAGGTGTTAATGAGAATGGGAAAATAGGTATGCTTTGCTGTGTGGAGGCAGGAATTGGATTTTTGGAGGGCAGATTTGTATTGGTTGAAGTCTTTGAGAGACTTAGTTTTGTGCCACAGATGCTCAAGAGCGCGGCTACGCTTTTTGAGATTTCTGGTGTTGTCTGTCTGCCAGGGTCGTAGGGGTCAATGCCTGATTCTGCATGTAGTGAGGGGAGCGAGCTTGTCTAGGGTGGAGGACAGAGATTTATTGTAGACAGAAGTGGCTTGGTTGGGGTAGGATAGGGGTGAGATTTTTTCATAGAGGTGGTCAGTAGCAGAATAGAGGAGAGAAGGGTTGAATTGGCGAAGGTTTCTACGGGCGATGGTTAGGCGATTGGAGGGAAAGGCGGTGCAAGACAGGGAGAGAGAGAGAGAAGCTAATAAGGTGGTGGTTAGAAAGAGGAAAAGGATTGTTGGAGAAGTTGCATGGAGCGCATAGATAGGAGAATACAAGGTCAAGGGTGTTTCCATCAGAGTGAGTAGAAGCCTATACCCATTGCTTCAGGTCAAATGAGGAGGTTAGACTAAGAAGTTTAGAAGTAGCAGGAGTGTTAGTATTAACAGGGATGTTGAAGTCACCAAGAAGGATTGTGGGAATTTCAGAAGAGAGAAAGTAGGGTAGCCAGGCAGAAAATGAATTAAGGGAAGCTGACAGCAGTCCAGGAGGCCCGTAGATCACAGCAATTCTTAGAGAAGTTGAAGAGAATATACGTATACAGTGGCCTGTGCTCTGTGGGATAGGAGAAATCCCACTCCACCTCCCTTGCGTCCATTAGGCCTAGGGGAGTAAGTCCAGAGAAGGCCACCGTGGGAGAGGGAAGCAGGAGAAGGAGTATCGGATTCATGGAGCCAGGTTTCGGTGACAGCAAGTAGATTAAAGGAATTAGTGACAAAGAGGTCATGAACAGCGGTGAGTTTTTTGCAGACAGAGCGGCCGTTCCAGAGGGCACAGGAGAAGGGGAGGCTGGTTTTGGGAAGAAGGGGAATGGAGACTAAATTGCGTAGATTGTGACTACTGCCAGAGGGTGTGGGGTGATGGTGATGGGTATGTTAGGTACAGTTAAATAAGGGAGGCCCAGGGTTTGAGGAAATATCTCCAGAGGCTAGAAGAAGCAAAAGAGTAAGGGAGGTAATATGGGAATATGATTTATATGAGGGGACATGCTTCAGCATCCTGGGGGTTTTGTTAGCACCTGGGCTTAGAGTTAGGAGGTGAAGAGTGCAGTAATAAGGAGAGGGCAGAAGTTAGGGTGATATGTACAGATTGTGGGGTGGGGAAGAGGGGTGAAGAAAAGAGAGTTTGAGGAGAGAGGCTGCTTTTGTGAAAAGGAGAGGTAAAGAGTGCATGTTTTAGAGAGGAAAGTGACTTGGAAATGAGGTTACCTGCAGTCTGCTGTTATGTAAAGTAGTTTGCTGTTGATGAACGCTTTGTACAAATCGCTAAAGTGCAAGAGTGGAAATGCCCACTTATTTAACCGGTTCCACACCACGCGCAGTATATTTACTGCGGCAGTGTGGACGGCTACCGCAAATCGCCATAAAAAGGCGGCAATCTGCGGATGGCCGCTAGGGGGGCGCGCGCGCTCCCGCCGAACTCCGGAGGAGTGTGCCCGCGGCTTGGGCGGACCCGATGTCCACCGGTGAGCCGCGATGAGCGGCCACAGCCAAAGAGTGGTTCCCCGCCCTGTCAGTGCAGGCATAGGAGATCTACTGATCCCTGTCACTGGGATCAGTTAGATCTCCTATGCCCATGTTAGCCAAGCCCCCCCCCCCACAGTAAGAACACACCCATGGAACACAGTTAACCCCTAGCTCTCCCCCCCCAGGTTAACCCCTTCACTGCCAATGGCATTTATACAGTAATCAGTGGACATTTAAATTTCTGATCGCCGAATAAATGTCATTGGTCCCAAAAAAGTGTAAAAAATATCCGAAATCGCAGATCGCCGCCATTACTAGTAAAAACTAAAAAAAATATAAAAACCCCAGAAATGAATTCTCATCATCCGTAAACGCGGCCACCTTTGCGCAAACCAATCAATAAACGCCGAATTGTGATTTTATTATCACAAATATGAGGAAGAATATAAATCGGCTAAAACCGATGAAAAAAAATGTTTTTTTATAATTTTTTTTTGGATTTGTATTTTAGCAAAAAGTAAGAAAAACTGTTTTTTTTTGCAAAATTGTTGCTCTTTTTTTGTTTATAGCGGCGATCAGAAATGACGCAGAGGTGATCAAATACCGCCAAAAGAAAGCTCTATTTGTGGGGAAAAAAGGACGCAAATTTCGTTTGGGTACAACTTCGCACGACCGCGCAATTGTCAGTTAAAGGACGCAGTGCCCAATCACAAAAAGTGCTCTGGTCAGGAAGGGGGTAAAACTTTCCGGAGCTGAAGTGGTTAAAGGTAATAGAAAAAAGCTTGTGAGTTGCCATCCAGTACCTCTATAAAGCTGCCAGCACTACTCACATCCCCATATGTGGACAACAACCATTTAATGAACCCCACTTTTTTGGAAGAACCCCTCTGTATGTGTTCCCCCATAAAGAAAGCCTTGTTTATACTGTGATGGGTGTGGGTGGAATCTGGCAATTTTGATTGAAAAGGTATACTTTATTTTGCATAATAAAATATACAAAAAACAAATACTTTGTTGGGGTACATTCTCCCCTGTACTGCGACGCAGCGCATAAATACACTACATAACAATAGTTTCAAGCATACAAATAAATACATTCGCCCTGCGGTATGATGCCTGACGTGTTGTGCGGAGTAAAGTTACACTGAAACCTCACATCATGCATGACGCCACTAGCCCCAAAAAGCATTTACCCGAAGAACACTAGAACGTGTTACTTCGACCATATCATGCAACATTTTAAAACATTTAACGACAAGCAGCGGGTTTGGTAGGGAGGGGGGATGGGGGGTGGGGGTCCCAGGCCCGAAGCTTTATTTAAGTACCATAGTGCACAGGGGGAGGGGGGATCCTTAGACCTCCTCCTTAAAGTCCATCAAGTGATAGTCTCTGAGCAGACTGTGGACCAGTCTGTGACAGTCCTCGATGGACATCCTCTCCCGTTGGTGGATAAGGCGCACCATACAGCGTCCTTAAAACAGCACAGTACCCGCTAGGCACTATCAATGTCCTCCTGGGAATGAGTCCCGCAAAACAGTCCGTTCAGCACACCGAGGTGTGTGATGGCAGTCTGTGGCATGATGTCTTTGAGATCTGGTTCCAGGGCCCTCAACAGGTCCTGTGCAAAAGGGCACTCCCAGAAAACATAAAAAGCAGTTTCCTCCTGGATGATGCAAAAGGGGCAGTGCCTGTATCTGCACAGGTTTCTGGCATGCATGAATGTCCTGAGCGGCAACCCCCCTTGGATTGCCATTCATGCCAGATCTTTGTGCCTGTTGGTGAGTCTCTTTAAAGAACCGTTCCTCCAGATCACCTTGCAAGTGGCTGGAGGGAGGCCTGGAACAATCTCTGCAGTGTCCATTGCTCTGATCAACTTGGTGATAGTTTTTGGCTTCCACAAGTCGGGCTTAACTCCATGCAGCCCCAGCTCCTTGATGAACTTAAAAGTATCTAAGTAGTACCAAGGAGTGTCCCAGTTGTAGGGGATAGAACTGTCCCATTTATCCTATCCTAGGGACCTCCAAAGGGGCAGGAGGAAAAATGGGACATGGAGTTGCCACCAGAGTCCAAAGTCCTTTCAATCAAAGTCCTGCGGACGCAGTTGCAAGCAAAGAACACCCTCAGAAGTGTTGCGATGTCGGGCACGCCCTTACTGCCCTTGAGGGGTTCCTTAAACAGGACTGCCCGCTTCACTCTGTCCATCTTGGAGCCCCAGATGAAGTGAAACACCGCCCTGGTGATGGCCTTGCAGGTGTTGACCCGAGGGGGCCAGGCCTGGGCGAGGTACTGCAACACAGGGAGGATCTCGCTGCGGAGCACCAGTGTTTTTCCTTTGATGGTGAGGTCTCTGAGGCTCCAGAGACCAAACTTTTGTCTCATCTTGGCCAGTCTCTCTTCCCACGACTTCAGGGCTGCGCCCTCTGCTCCAAACCAAACTCCAAGGATTTTGATGAAGTCCGACTTGATGCTAAAAGGGATGGTTGCAGAAGAAGGCAGGAACCACTTTCCGAAGAGCATGACTTCTGACTTCCTGCAGTTGACCTTTGCCCTTGAAGCTTTGCCGAAGTCCTCACAGGTCTGGACGAGTGTGTTGATGGTGCGCTGGTCAGCACAGAACACCGTCACGTTGTCCATGTAGAGTGAGCACTTGACTGTTCGTCTGTCTGGTCCCGGTGCGGTGATACCTCTGATCTCTGGGTTTCGTCTGATGGATTCGGCGAAGAGCTCTATACAGCAAACAAAAAGCAGAGGTGAGAGAGGGCAGCCTTGTCTGACCCAGACAACACATGAAAGGGGTCAGTTTTCCAGCCATTAACCAGCACCGTACTACAGATATCACTATACATCACTTTCACATACGAACAAAACATATCCCCAAGACCAAACCTGCGCAGAGCTCTGCACATAAACTCATGGGAGACACGGTCAAAGGCCTTCTCCTGGTCAAGACTGACCAGGGCCGCGTGCACACGGCGGCCATGGATGTACTGGACCGTGTCCCGGACAAGCGCAAGGCTGTCCGCATTCCTGCGAATGCCGCAAGTCTGATCTGGGTGGATGATCTGTCCGATGACAGATTTCAGCCTGTTGGCCAAAACCTTAGCGAGGATTTTGTAGTCCACGTTCAAGAGAGAGATTGGACGCCAATTTTTCAAATCCGATCTCTCCCCTTCCGATTATACAAAATCGTGATCATCCCCTCCCTCAGCGAAGGAGGCATTCTGCCATCCACCACCACCATCTCCTCATACAGCTCGAGCTGGTCCGGGCCAACGAGGTCCCACAGCGCTACATAGAGCTCTGCTGGGAGACCATCGCAGCCCGGGGTCCTGCCTAGCCTAAAGGATCTGACGGCAGAGTGCAGCTCCTCCAACGCCAAGGGGGTGTTGATGGCCGACGAACCTGCAGGATCAATAGAGTTAGTGATACCTGACAGGAAACTGTTGGCCGCTTCTGTATCTGTTTCTTTTGGGGAGTAGAGGTTGGTGTAGTAGTCGCTGACCACTTGCATCACCGCCTCCTTCCCCTTCTGGAGTGTTCTGGTCTCGTCCCGCAGCTCCGACAGGGGTGTGTGTCCTGAGTGGAGTTTCCTGAAAAAGAAAGAGTTACACTTCTCACCTTTCTCGAGATTCTCCACCTTGGAACGGAAGACAATTTGCCTGGATTCTTCTTCAAAGTGTCTTTTCAGGCTCTTCTTGGTGTCTTCCAAGTCCTGCCTAATGTCCCAGCCGCAGTGGTGAAGGTCCTGAAGGGACTGCAATTGATGTTGAAGTCTCCTGAGTTCCCTCTTCCTGGCACACACTTGCTGGCGTCACCCTTGCCTGAAAGAAGCTGCGCAGCTTAACTTTCACGAACTCCCACCAATCGCTCACCTTTCCGAAGCACCTCCTTCCCGGTGACATAGACTTCCCTGAGTTCCTCCAGCAATTCCTCGTTTTCCAGCAGGGTGCAATTCAGCTTCCAGGAGCCTGGGCCGGGGGCAAAGCCCTCGCCCAGGACACCCTGAAAGTGAATAGCCCTGTGGTCAGAGAAGAAGCAGGGGACCATGGAGAAGTCTTTATGCTTGACTGCCCACAAGGTGAGCACGAAATCAATCCTAGAATGCACAGATGCATCGGGGCAGCTCCATGAATAGTTCACAGCGCCTTTCCCTGTGGATCCCACGGCATCCTTCAAGGAAGCCTCCGCGATCATCTCCCTGAGCAGCCTGGAGGTAGCATCAAGTAAATGCTGGAGCTGCGCCCATCCTCTATCGGACAGTTAAAATCACCGCCGATCACTACTGCTCTGGTGGTGACGAGTTGGGTGCGCAGGGTCTGGAAAAGTTGCTGCTCAGGGCGGCCTCCGGTTCAGAGGTGGTGGGAGGGGGTGAGCCGGAGGCTGGGGCCTGGGGAGGGGGGGACTTACCAGTGGCCTTCTGAGGCTCCTTTGGCTTCTTCTGCTCTGGATTCTTTTTCCTGGCTTCGGGATGTGGTTTATCCTGGGCCAGGATTCCAGCATAGGAGCGGGCTCTATTGGGGCAGTTCTTGAAGACATGCTCCGCCAATACGAAGAGGTTGCAGGTTTTGGACCTCGGACAGTCCTTGGTCTCATGACCTGCAACCTGACAGAACCTGCAAGAAAGTACTGTACAATCCGTACCTACATGGTCGTGCTGGCTGCATCTGAAACAGGTGTGGGGCAGGTCCATGTAGCGGAGGCTCCCAGAGAGAAGCGTGGCTGCAGGTGCTGGAGATCCCCCAAAGAGTCTCTCCTTAATCTGCAAAACACAGCCCATTTACCTGTCCAGAAGCCGTTGGCATGGAGGATTCGGGATGGTTCCTTTTCCACGTTGCAAAACCTCTGGAGGAAGGTGGCTATGTCTTTTCCTCTGGTATGGGGGCTCCTCATGGAAACCGTCACCCGCCTTTCATCCCGTTGAATGGGAGAATTGCAGAAAGGGGAATCTGGCCCAGAGGTCTTCACCATCTCCCAATATCTTTTGCAGACCTGTAAAGATATGAAAGTTATATAGAATATACCTTTCACGAAGGACTTCACGGACAGTGTCTCTGCTTTGCTGAACCCCTGCTCCAGGATCATCTTTTTGTCGAAGGTCTCCGGGGTCATGTCGGGGACTCTTCCGTCCACCTCTTTCAGCTGCAGCATGACCGTCTGCTTCATCCAGGGTTTCAGGAGGGGAAGCCCGTCCTCAGACGGCGGTGGCTTGGCTGATCCCGGCGTATTGGAGCTGGCCAGGGCAGAGGTTGAGGCGACTTGCTCCAGGGTCTTGGCTGAAGTGGCTGCAGCAGGGTCCTTCTTCTTGATGCTCTTCCCCATTGTCGAGTTCGTCAGATGCCACTTCCAGGATTCCTTGGCGACTTCCTTCCTCGGCGTCTTCACTCTTTTCGTAGCCTTTATAAAGGCTCTTGAGCGTCTACTACCAGAAAGCAGTAACGCAGAGTGGGGGGGGGGGAAGAGGAATGATCGCACTCTTGTTCTTTGTGGGGGCTAAGCCTCTAGTCCAATAGCAGCAGGTAGGTGAAGCTGAATTTAATCAACGATCCTACAAGGCTGAACCGAGGGTACTCCACAAGGACCAAATGGCTTAGATAGATACAAGTGGCTCTCAACATCCCAGCTGTGAAGCAGAGACACCCCTAAGGGCCAAGGTCGATTTTTTTTTTTAATTCTTTTATTTAAAATGTTTCAATAAATAAATACAAAGTTCCAACAAAAAGTCATAATTTCCACAATTTTTACATAAACACAAAATACAAAATACAAAGAAAATTTACATATTTCCACAAAGACCCTCCCACATCCACCCATTCCTTTTTTATTCCACCCACTTTACCCTCTCCCATTTACATAAATCACCACAAACCACCCAAAATTTTATTCAAAAAACAGTAACAGTCAAAAAACACCTTTCCCTCAACCCTATCCCTACACCAACAATAATTAATTCCTGACACTCTCCTTCACGCTTTCCCTTTATCCAAGCAATACTTCCTGAAAAGAAAAACAAAAACCATTAAAGACATACACAAAATGTAATTATATCCAAAATTTCCAATGTTTAAAAAACCAAGTGCTTTGTGCCTCCACCAAACCATATTTTTTAACATCACAAAGCCCATAGAAGTATAACCTTCCACGGACCATGGCTACACATTCTTTCACACTCACCACCTCACCTCTAAATACCAAAATATTTCTCACATCCCATAAACATTCTTTCACACAATTAACCAATAACCACAGCACTCTCAATTTCCTCTTATCTAGGTTACACAATCCATACACAATCATTTCATACGTTACACTCTCCACCCCAGTCAACCCCTTAATCAATTTTCCTAACCTCTTCCACACTCTTTTTGCAAACCCACATCCCCAAAATAAATGAGTCACATCCTCACGCATTCTACATCCCTCTCTTGGACACACTTCACTATCAACCAATCTCCTTCTACGCTGAAAAACCCTTGTGGGCAAACACCCATGAACTACCATCCATGCCACATCCTTCTGCCTATTGGTCAAATCATCACTGCATACATTCCGCCACACCCTCTCGCTACTAACCTCACTCAGCCCCCCAATCACTTCCAGCTCCTCCCTCCCCATCATCATTTTCAACACTCTTTTACATTCACACCATGATTCTTTATTTACGTCAGACAGACCATACCTCCTTATTCCTCTCTCAACCCTCACATAAAACCACGGTGGGTTAAAACATACTGGCATTCGCAAATCACACTCCATTAACTTATATCTTCTCAACACACCACCACCCACATACCTCACAAAACATCCCGCCACACTCTCCTTTTTACTAAGCTTCACGCACGTACTTATATATCTCACCACCAAAAACCTCTCAATACATACCACTCCTTTCCCCCCATTCAATTTATCCTTCACCACTTTCTCTCTTTTGAGCTTCTCCATCTTTGATGACCAAAAGAAGGTAAAGCATAGTCTAATAATTTTCTTAAGTATCCTGTCCGGTGCAGGAAATACGTAATACAAAAACAATAAAATTGGCAGTAACACAGACTTTATAACTAATGCTTTACCTTCCAACGATAATGATCTTAATGACCAAAACTGAATTTTTCTCTCCAACTTACCACTCACCTCCTCCCAACTCTCCCTACCATACAAATCATCACCAAATTTAACTCCAAGCACCCTTAACCCCCCTACACATTCTTTCCACCCACTAAAATTCCCCCTGTTCCATCCGCCAAACACCTTGCATTCACTTTTACCCATATTTACCCTAAACCCACTTGCCATACAAAACACATCTACTAGCAACTTCACCCTTTTTAGCCCCGCCTCACTCCTACAAAGTACAGTAACATCATCCATATAACCCACTACACTCAGACATTTACCACCCCCCCCAGGCACCTCTACTCCCCTCACGACCTTATCCTTCTTCAACATACGCAACAAAGGTTCTATCACACAAACAAACAGTACTGGAGACCAATGGACATCCCTGCCTTACCCCTGACTTAATCTGCACATCCCCAGTTAGCCACCCATTCACAAGCACCCTACTAACCATCCCTTCATACATGCTCTTAATCCACCCTATCATCTTTTCAGGTACCCCCATTCTACTCAACACCTTGAACATAAAATCATGCACCACTTGATCATATGCTTTCTCAAAATCAAGTGCTAACATAGCCACACTCTGTCCTCTATTCTTACACCACCACAATGCATCCCTCAGGCTTATCAAACTTTCTGCAATGGTTCTCCCGGGCACAGCACAAGCCTGTTCCTCACATACCATCTTTCCAACCACATCCCTCATTCTATCAGCCATAACCTTCGCAATAACCTTATAATCTACATTTAGCAACGAAATAGGCCTCCAATTTTTTAAATCCCTCCTAAAACTCCATACATTCCTTCATAACTTCTCACCTTCCAACAGATTCAGATACTCACTTTCACAGTAACACAACAATATATTCTTTCCCCTATCCTCCCTAAATTTTTTAACCTCCGGATAAAGCAACGATTTACATCTAATATTCCAATAACGCTTCCAATACCGACTATCTTACTCCCTACACCAACCTTTCTACCATACACTCCTTGTCCGAACACGACACGGGCCCTCTTGGTAACGTCTTTCAAACTATTCGGACTCCCTA
>BLSH010526350.1:384429-395058 GCA_018402905.1 Glandirana rugosa | reverse complement strand
AGTTTGGAGACCTTCAAGCCTAAGACGTCCAAGCCGGCTTGAAGTCCTGTTTCAGGCCCAAGCCCAGGCCTGAACTGGGCTTGAAACTGGACCTAGGGCTTGGGGTAACTTTAGTTACCCCTGGGTTTGAAAATCCGTAAAATCATCTCCTAGTTCTATAGGGAGAGGTTCCTACTGTTGCTTAAAGGGACAGATTATTGTTTCTTGCACAACATTAAAAAGTGCATCTACATTGCTGGTTTAAAAAAACCCCAAAAAATTCCAAAAATAAAAAAAACAGTGTTGGCTCCTCCCCCTCCTCCATCGCCACTTTCACCGCCTCCTCAACCTCCAACTTCACATCCACCTCCATTTTTGATTTTTTAATGTGATTTTAGCTTAAAAATTATTTTAAGTTATTTTCCTATCCCCATTTCTTTGTAGGGCACTTGTCTGACCCATTTTCCTTCCTTTTGCAGACCTCTAGGACTTTCCAGGACTTTGTTGCAGCCATTTTTGTGCCTAAAAGTTTGGGTCCCCATTGATTTCAATGGGGTTCGGGATCCAGGTCAAAGTTCGGGTCAAGTCCGGACCCGAACCCGGACTTTGTCCTGAAGTTCGGCCGAACCTGCAGAATCCGAACTTCCAGAGGTTTGATCAACTCTAGTCATGACTCCCTAAACACCCCAGGCAAGCTCCACCTCTCCTCCCCTTCTTTCTCCTCCAGAACACTCCAGAAGCCTCTGGAAATAAAGGTGAGCTAACAGGGATGCTGCCTGTGAATCACCAGCTGCTCTCCAGGCCACTCCCAGCCCATACAATCAAAACAAACAGGCCTAGCTTCCAGCCAGTCCTGCTTAAATGCACCCGTGCTACAAAAATCCTATATAGCACCTACCTACAATTGTGCTCATAAGTTTACATACCCTGGCAGAATTTGATTTCTTGGCCATTTTTCAGAGAATATGAATGATAACGCAAAAACATTTCTTTCATTCATGGTTAGTGTTTGGCTGAAGCCAATGATGATGACAACTTGAAGTCTTTTGTGGTATTTGTGGATGAGGCTCTTTATCTACTCAGATGGTAAAGCTGCCCATTCCTCTTGGCAAAAAGCCTCCAGTTTCTGGAAATTCTTGGGCTGTCTTGCATGAATTGCATGTTTGAGATCTCCTCAGAGTAGCTCAATGATATTGAGGTCAGGAGACTGAGATGGCCCCTCCAGAACCTTCACTTTATTCTGCTGTAGCCAATGACAGGTCAACTTGGCCTTGTGTTTTGGATCATTGTCATGTTGGAATGTCCAAGTACGTCCCATGCGCAGCTTCCTGGCTGATGAATGCAAATGTTCCTCCAGTATTTTTTGATAACTGCATTCATCTTGTCATCAAGTTTGACCAAATTTCCTGTGCCTTTATAGCTCACACATCCCCAAAACATCAGCAATCCACCTCCGTGTTTTACAAGCCTTGTTGTCTCCTCTCCAAATGTAGGGTTTATGGTTGTGGCCAAAAAGCTCAATTTTGATCTCATCACTCCAAATGACTTTGTGCCAGAAAGTTTGAGGCTTGTCTCTGTGCTGTTTGGTGTATTGTAAGCAGGATACTTTGTGGCATTTGCGTAGTAATGGCTTTCTTCTGGCGACTCGACCGTGCAGCCCATCTTTCTTCAAATGCATCTTGAAACAGCCACACCACATGTTTTCAGAGAGTCCTGAAGTTATTTGTGGGTTTTTCTTTGCATCCCGAACAATTTTTCTGGAAGTTGTGGTTGAAATGTTAGTTGGTCTACCTGACTGTGATTTGGCTTTAGCAGAACCCCTCATTTTCCACATCTTGATTAGAGTTTGAACACTGCTGATTGGCATTCTCAATTCCTTGGATATCTTTTTATATCCCTTTCCTATTTTATACAGCTCAGCTACCTTTTCCCGCAGATCCTTTGACAATTCTTTTGCTTTCCCCATGACTCAGAATCCAGAAATGTCAGTGCAGCACTGGATGAAAGATGCAAGGGTCAGGAGTCCATAAACTCATTGACCTTTTACACACACACACTATTTACAAGCAAACAGATCACAGGTGAGGATGGTTACCTTTAATAGCCATTCAAAACTCTTTGTGTCAACTTGTGTGCGTTATCAGGCCGAAATCACCAGGGTATGCAAATGTTTGTTCAGGGTTGTTTGGGTAGTTTCTGTTGTCTTTATGATATAAAAAGAGTAAAGACAGTTGATTGATAATAAATGGCTTCAGCCAAACACTAACCATGAGTGAAAGAAATGTTTTTGTGTTCTCATTCATATTCTCTGAAAAATGGCCAAGAAATCATAAATTCTGCCAGGGTATGTAAACTTATGAGCACAACTGTATGTAGAGGGTGCCACATTTATCAGAAATAAATATCATCTACATTTGAGGCAAGGATTTGAAAGCATAATTTTCGGCCGACGTCTGATATAAAAACCGAGCACTTATTTTATTTCACGGAAATTGCATGGACAGGCTTCTATCAAAGGCTTACAAAAAAAAGTTCTATTGCAAGGGGATGGATGGTTAGGTGTTGCTAAAGAGGCTTTTTATAAGATTGTTTATGACAATTCTCTTCTCCCTCCTTCTGCCCTTTTAATGGAAGAGCTTTCTGTGTCTGGCTGGTTTGATGGGAAGAAAGGAGGATTATTGAGCTCTGGCCTCTTCAACTTCGGCTTGAAAAGAGGAAAAAATAAAAATATTTTAGAAGGTATTTTGATTGCAATTCCAGCAATTTATTCTATTCAGTCTATTGATTTTCCATTGCAAGTTCTTCACCTTATACAAACTTTGCTTTCCATGTTCTACAGAGAGAAACTTTGAGGTAAAAAGTAAGTAAGATTATTTAGTAACGGGATAACAAGAGGCATTAAAGCGCACCACCGGCCAAAATTTGATGGCTTTCGATGGAATGGGAAGGGTGATAACATAACTTCTATCAGGTGTTAAATACAGTCTGCGTTGGGGTCACATATGGACATTGGTGTGCTCAGCCTATTGCATTAGGGTGTGCACCACAAAGCACAAACAACCATAAGTGTGTGTATTTATATATGTCAGAAGGGCAGAGATAGGTGTCAGAAGGGCAGAGATAGGTGTCAGTAGGGCAGAGATAGGTGTCAGTAGGGCAGAGATAGGTGTCAGTAGGGCAGAGATAAGTGTCAGTAGGGCAGAGATAGGTGTCAGTAGGGCAGAGATAAGTGTCAGTAGGGCAGAGATAAGTGTCAGTAGGGCAGAGATAGGTGTCAGTAGGGCAGAGATAGGTGTCAGTAGGGCAGAGATAGGTGTCAGTAGGGCAGAGATAAGTGTTAGTAGGGCAGAGATAGGTGTCAGTAGGGCAGAGATAGGTGTCAGTAGGGCAGAGATAGGTGTCAGTAGGGCAGAGATAAGTGTTAGTAGGGCAGAGATAGGTGTCAGTAGGGCAGAGATAGTTGTCAGTAGGGCAGAGATAGGTGTCAGTAGGGCAGAGATAGGTTTCAGTAGGGCAGAGATAAGTGTCAGTAGGGCAGAGATAGGTTTCAGTAGGGCAGAGATAGGTGTCATTAGGGCAGAGATAAGTGTCAGTAGGGCAGAGATAGGTGTCAGTAGGGCAGATATAGGTTTCAGTAGGGCAGAGATAGGTGTCAGTAGGGCAGAGATAAGTGTCAGTATGGGCAGAGATAGGTGTCAGTAGGGCAGAGATAGGTGTCAGTAGGGCAGAGATAGGTGTCAGTAGGGCAGAGATAGGTTTCAGTAGGGCGAGATAGGTGTCAGTATGGCAGAGATAGGTGTCAGTAGGACAGAGATAGGTGTCAGTAGGACAGAGATAGGTGTCAGTAGGGCAGAGATAAGTGTCAGTAGGGCAGAGATAAGTGTCAGTAGGACAGAGATAAGTGTCAGTAGGGCAGAGATAGGTGTCAGTAGGGCAGAGATAGGTGTCAGTAGTTTATTTGTTTTAGATCTTATTTTTTTTTTTTTTTTTTTTTACAATTTAGTTGTTTTACAATATTATATTTTATTTTTTTACAATTTTATTTAGGAGCCATGCTGGGGGGCTTTGGTGAAATATCAGGGGTCTAAACAGACCCCTGATGTCTCACTTTTGAGACAGAGAAAGAGGCAGATATTCCTCAGTCACTTTCTTTGCAGCGAGGCAGCAGGGGGAAATGTGCACAGTACAGGGTGATTAGGGTGTGCCCAGGCACACCTTCCACCCTATGTACCCTATGGAGTCTGTATCTGGGGAGGCCAGGGTGTGCAGTTTGCTTCAAATACAGCAAATTGTTCTGGAAGTGAACCCACCTCCTACTCCACACATTACTGCTATGCAGGGGTCTCGCCCTTGACTATGTAAGGCAGTGGTGGCTGGTGCTCAATATTTTGTAGGGGCGGCAAACCAACGTCACCCCCCCCCCCCATGGGAGACGGACGGTAAGCCACCCCTATTCCCTCCCTGAGTGATGAACGGGAATGTGGCGATCCTCGGCCACCCTGCGAGAGACGGACATGAAGGCGGCGATCAAACCCCCCCTTGGGAGACAGACGGGAAGCCATCCCACCCCCTCCCACAGGAGATGAATGGGAAGGTGTCACATACCTGGTCTGATGCTGAGATTCCGAGAAAGGCTCCCCTTGCGGCTGAACGCAGTGTTCCTCTGAAGTTGAGACAGAGGGTAAAGTGCATAAAGGAGCGCAGGTCACCAGTAGAGATGGGTGGACTTGTCCAGAAGACACTTGCAGACTGTAGAATCGGTAGTACAGCAGGGACTCTGGTAACAGTTTGTGGCTGTAAGCAGTCTTCTAAATGACAGTGAACCCCCGATAGAGATGTAGCACACTTCTGGGTATGGACTGGAGACCAGGCGTAGGGAACGTCTGTAAGACAGGCCTGAGTCAAACACAAGAGTTCAGAGAAAGAGCAATTCCGTAATGCAGGCCGAGGGTCAAGCACAGGTGAACAGGTAGATGCAAGCCCGTAAATCAGGCCGGGGGTAAAACCCCAATGATCAAGCAGGAACAAGTCCGTTTAAGCAAACCAGGGGTCAAGTACAGGAGATCAAGTAGAGAAGAGTCCGTAGGCAGGCCGAGGGTCAAATACCAAATACCGGAGGGAAGCTGAGGCAGAGTCCGTTAGTCAAGCCGGGGGTCAAACACTGGAAAGCAAATCAGGAACAGAAGCCAAGCCGGGTCTCAACAGGAGGCAAGCAGGTTAACAGGATACAGGTTCTGGAATGCTGGGGAGCTGAAGACAATCTAGCAATTTGGATGGATTATGGGCAGCCTTTTATAGGCTCCCCGTGGGAGATGAACGGGAAGGCAGCAATCCTCCGACCCCCCCCCCCCACAGGAGATGGGTGTTAAGTCAGTGATCAAACTCCCCCCGCAGGAGACAGACGTGAAGGCAGTGATCAAACCTCCCCCTTGGGAGACAGACGGGAAACCATCCCCATTCCCCTCCAGCGGGAGGCAGACGGGAAGGTGGTGATCCTCCGGACCCCCCCCCCCCCATGGGAGAAAGATGTGAAGGTGGCGATTACCCTCCATGGGAGATGGACAGACAGAGGCCTCCTTACCTTGGAAGGCAGATGACAAGGAACCAGGGTAGGGCTGTTGCTCCTCACTCTGGGTGCTGAATGGTGGGAAAAAGAGAAAATGTCCAGTGAGTGGAAGTTGTGTGGAGGAAAATGCCTTGTTGATGTCAGAGGAGAACGGGCAGACTGGTTCCAGATGATAGGAAGGCCACAGCAACTCAAATAACCACTCGTTACATCCTAGGTATGCAGAATACCATCTCTGAATGCACAACGAACCTTGAAGTAGATGGACTACAGCAGCAGAAGACCACACCGGGTGCCACTCTCAGCTAAGAACAGGAAACTGAGGCTACAGTTGGCACAGGATCACCAAAATTGGACAATAGAAGACTGGAAAAACGTTGCCTGGTCTGATGAGTCTGGATTTCAGCTGCAACATTCAGATGGTGGGGTCAGAATTTGGTGCATGGATCCATCCTGCCTTGTATCACCGGTTCAGGCTGGTGGTGGGGGTGTAATGGTGTGGGGGATATGTTCTTGGCAAACTTTTGGCCCGTTAGTACCCATTGAGCATTGTTTAAACCCCACGGCCTACCTGAGCATTGTTGCTGACCATGTCCATCCCTTTATGACTGCAGTGTCCCCATCTTCTGATGGCTCCTTCCAGCAGGATAATGCACCATGTCACAAAGCTCCAATCACCTCACCACTGGACAATGAGGTCCCTGCTCTCCAATGGCCTCCACACTCACCACATCTCATCCAATCATCTCACCGCTGGACAATTAGGTCACTGCACTCCAATGGCCTCCACACTCCCCACATCTCATCCAATAGAGCACCTTTGGGATGTGGTGGAACAGGGGATTGGCCACATGGATGTGCAGCCAACAAATCTGCAGCAACTGTGTGATGCTATCATTGTCACTATGGAGCAAAATCTCTGAGGAACGTTTCCAACACCTTGTTGTATCCATGCCACAAAGAATGAAGGCCAAAGGGGGTCCAACCCGCTACTAGCAAGGGGGACCTAATAAAGTGTCCGGTGAGTGTACATGTTAAATATCGCCACACTCACCCGAACGAGATCAAGAATTCTAGGCCCATTATTCACGGTTAACTTTAAACTGATGACCCGTAGAGGCTTTTAAAGCACCACCAATGGAAAATATAGGGTACCAAAGTTCATCATTATTTTGATTCTGCAAGAAAATTTAAAGCTTGACGTGTTAGGTTTCTATTATTTCGGTGTAGCCTCATCTTTTTTATTTTTCTAAAAATATATATATTTTTTGCTAAATAAACAAAGAAGACCAAAAATTAAAAAAAAAAAAAAAAAGTCATATTTTGTTATACAATTTTGCAAACAGATATTTTTTCTCCTTCAGTGATGGGCACTGATAAGGTGTCACTGATGAGGCATCACTGGTAGGTGCCACTGATAGATGGTACTGATGGGCACTGATAGGTGGCACTGATGGGCACTGATAGGTGGTACTGATGGGCACTGATAGGTGGCACTGAAGGGCACTGATAGGTGGTACTGATGGGCACTGGTAATTGGCACTGATGGGCACTGATAGGTGGCTCTGATGGGCACTGGTAGGTGACACTGATAGGCAGCACTGATAGGTGGCATTAATGATGAGGCACTGATGGGCACAGATTTGCAGCACTAATGGGAACTGATAGGTGGCACTGGTGGGCATTGATAAGTGCCACTGGCGGGCACTGATGAGGCGTCACTGGTGGGCACTGATCAGGAAGCACTGATGAAGCTGCACTGGTAGGTGCCACTGATAGGTGGTACTGATGGGCACTGATAGGTGGCACTGATGGGCACTGTTAGGCACTGGTAGGTGACACTGATAGGCAGCACTGATAGGTAGTGCGTAAGACTGGATGATGGCGGAAAAATCTTGATTTATGCATGATTATTTTGGAGTATTTTACACTTCTAACTTAATTGGAATATAAATTATACATGGTTTATGCATATATGCACCTTTTCTACTAGCACTCTCACATTATTCAGATTGCTCAATATCTGTCGCTCACCCAGTAGGTAAGACCACAACACAGTTACTTACATATGAGTTTGAATTCCATACTAGCATGTTATACTAGCACATGTGTCGACGTTTTTAAGCATTTTATACTTATCTCTATATGAGCCCAGGGCAGTGCCATCATCCAGTCTTACACCCTAAATCATAGTGTTCCCCCCTAGTGAGGGAACCCCTGGAAGGCAGCAGCAGGGGTATTTATCCTAAGCGCAATACACTTTCTAATTTATTAGCACTGATAGGTAGTACTGATGATTAGGCACTAATGGACACTGATAGGTGCCACTATAGGGCATTGATAGGTGGCACTGGTGGGCACTGGTAGGTGGCACCGTTGGTCACTCCTTAACAGTACTGATATGCACTGGTAGGTGGCACTGGTGGGCACTGTTTAGCACCTGTGGGTGTCCGTGTGCGGGACCAATGTCCCATTTAGACAAGCCAGTAATCTGCTTTTTTTTTTCTCCTCACGCTGCCAGCGTGAGAATAAAACAGCAGATTTCCGGTGTCTGTTTACATCACGTGATCAGCTGTCATTGGCTGACAGCTGACCACGTGGTAAAGGGTCGGGATTGGTCCCTTACTCCGGTCTGTGATCAGCCGAGTCTCATAGACTCGGTGATCACAGAGCACCCGTCCACGCCCCGCAGCGGGAGCGCAGGCAACGCATACATGGACACCCTCCCGGCAATTTATGCCCACGCTGTATCCGTGCACAGCCCTGGTACCATGTGATGGCTGTGACTAATCACAGCGATCAAATGTCAGCTGTAAAAAATGGCTTTCTTGTCAAATTCATCAGTTTTGGTGTTTACAAGTTAAAATCAGTTCTTTTTGCTAGAAAATTACTTAGAACCCCCAAACATTTTATTTTTTTTCAGACACCCTAGAGAATAAAATGGCGGTCATCAAAATACTTTATGTCACACCGCATTTGCACAGCGGTCTTACAAGTCCAATTTTTTTTTCAAAAATACACTTTTTTAAATTAAAACATAAGACAACAGTAAAGGTAGCCCATTTTTTTTCTATATTGTGAAAGATGACGTTATGTCGAGTAAACTGATACCCAACATGTCACGCTTCAAAATTGCGCCCGCTCGTGGAATGGCGACAAACTTTGGCACTCAAAAATCTCAATTGGCGACGTTTAAAAATTTCTACAGGTTACCAGTTTTGAGTTACAGAGGAGGTCTAGTGCTAGAATTATTGCTCTCACTCGCGCTGATACCTCACATGTGTGGTTTGAACACCGTTTTCATATGTGGGTGTGACTTACGTGTGCGTCCGCTTCTGCGCGCAAGCTCGGCGGGACGGGGCACTTTCAATTTTTATTTTCTTATTTATTTTACTTTTTATTTTTACTCTGTCCAGTAAAAAAAAAAAAAAATGGGTCACTTTTCTTGCTATTTCAAGGAATGTAAAAAGTATGACAGGACCTCTTTAATGTGAGATCTGGAGTCGAAAAGACCTCAGATCTCACATTTACACTAAAATGCAATAAAAAAATAAATAAATGTCTTTTTTTTTCAATAAAAAAAAAATTGCCCCTTTAAGACCATTGGGCGGAAGTGACATTTGACGTCACTTCAGTCACCCAATGGTATGGAGCCGAGCTGGGGCCATCTTTCCTTCACTCAACTCCATGCCTCACACGGGAAAGGACCCGATCGTCTCTGCCGCTACCGACGGCTCCAGTAAGCGCCGGAGAGCACTGCGGGGGGGGTGGCGGGGGGGGCGCCTCTCCCACCGCCGATAAAAGTAATCTCATGGTGAATCCGTCACAGAGACCACTTTTATCTGAAAGCGGACCGCTCGTTGTTTAAAAAAATACTGGGGTTATGGCTGCTGTCTGCTGCCATAACCCTGGTATTCAGCATCGAACAGCCGACGTATAACTATGGCGGGCGGTCCGTAAATGGTTACATTTTATACAAAGCTGGTTCAGATGCAACAATAAAGAAGTAACATCATAAAGTATCGATATGGAGATAGCTACAATATACAAAGTAATATAATGTATATCATACAGTTAAAAAAAAATAGTAAAAAAGAAAATGTATTAAAAATATTTGGCGAAAAATGTATTTTAGGGAAGAGATTATCAATCTTCAAAAGTCGTGTATAGCATAAAGAAGGAAAATGCAGTGGAAGACCTTACTAAGATATGGGGCTTATTAAAGCTAATGGCTTTCATTCATAGCCATTATGTGTACTATTGTGGTCTCTTTGATTGGCCAGAGCGATCGCATGGTACAGGGGCCAAACACAGTGGACCTGTACCAAATGATAGCTGTGGCCAATCACAGCATTACAGGAGTAAGCAAGGTTTCATGAATGAATCAATTGAACAGTGTTAGAGATTGCTTACTACAGTGATCATGTAAGTGAGTTTAAAAAAAAAAATTTTGATCACCTCCTCCAGAGTAGTACAGTGTACAGTATGTAAAAAAGTGGAAAAATTGTTAAATTTCTTAATTTTCCAGAAACCTGTGACAAAAAATGACAACTTCCAAAAATTTGCCAATCTAGGGGGGCACCGTCTAGGGTTGCCACCTTTCCTTCAAGCCAAACCCGAACACTTAAGCGGCGAACAGTCATTTAAAATTTTTTTATTTTTTTTAGTTTACACTATAGAATTGTAACAGACTTGGGACACAGTTGGGCACTCCAAAGAGAATAGTATTGTGGCACACATAGTGCCCCCTCACCCTTCTGTCAAGCCCTGTTCCGAGCCACATTCCTCTCTGAATAATGTGTCCGGGATTCAGGTGGACTGAAACCCGGACACATGATTCAAAACCCGGACTGTCCAGGTGAATCCTGGACAGGTGGCAACCCTAGCACCGTCAGGGGTGCCGCCCCCACCCGTACCGCTCTTTAAAGGGTTTAACTGCCGCCCGATCAAATGTGATGTACAGTCCTGCCCAAACAGCCCATGTATTTTCTGTGTGAGGCATCCCATAGAAGGGGAGGCGTCAAAGAAGGCCCTGGACTGGGGAGGGGGGGGTGCAGAGGAGGCCTTGGTCTGTGGGGGGGGGG
>BLSH010526350.1:335766-352521 GCA_018402905.1 Glandirana rugosa | reverse complement strand
CTTTTATTACCACCGGTGTGTTTTATAACTGTGAAACCCGGTCTACGCATTGATCTTGGAATTCCCGGAACCACGTTCTTTAATACTTCCCGGGGGACTGGGGACCGGTCCCGGGAAGGGAGAAGGGTGACTAGGGTCCCCCGGGAAATGGTTCATTCATAACTGAAGCATAGTAAACTGTTATTACTATACTTCCATTTCTGAATGAATGGGAGGCTCGGTGCACAGCTATTCCTGTCCATTCATTCTGTGCAGCTGAGGCTACAGAGAAGGAGATTGAGGGCTGAGGTTTGTTTAGACCCCCTGATATCTCATCAAAGCCCCCCAACAGAGCTCCTAAAAAAAAAATATAAAAATAAAATTGTAAAAGAAATAAAATGAAATGGTAAAAAAATAAAAACAATCAATTAAAAAATTAAAAGTACTGACACCAGTGAGGGGATTATCAGGGTTGCAGTTGGGACCGGGCCCTGGCATTTCACCACCATGGGGAGGCCCGAAGATGGCAGATAAGGGTAAAGGGCCCCCTGGGATCAGTGGGAAGAGGGAAGGGCCCTGGCCAGGGGTCAGGGGGCCCTTCATAATTTCTTGCACCAAGGCCCTTAAGGTTCTAGTTACGCATCTGGCCCAAAGTGTCAATATTTTGTGTGGCCACCATTATTTTCCAGCACTGCCTTAACCCCCTTGGGCATGGAGTTCACCAGAGCTTCACAGGTTGCCACTGGAGTCCTCTTCCCCTCCTCCATGACGACATCACGGAGCTGGTGGTGTTTGAGGATGCCCCACAGATGGTCAATAGGGTTTAGGTCTGGAGATGCTTGGCCAGTCCATCACCTTTACCCTCAGCTTCTTTAGCGAGGCAGTGGTCGTTGAGCTCAAGCTGATAAGGTGTTCCAAAATAAAAATAATGAATGGCTGCTTGCGCAAATTCAATGAGTTCATATGTAAAATGTATATGTTTTTGGAGATCCTACATAATAACTTCCAGGACTGGAGCTTCAAAGCCACCTGTTTTTCTGGACACATGCCTTGTCTGAGGATTTTTGCACGCAATGCACGCAAAATGCACGCAAAATACTGTGTTTTATTCTTGAGTAATTTTCGTGCATATTGCTTTAAGGCAGAATATCAAATAAGTGCATTGCTTTAATAAAAATCATTAAACCACTTGCTGTGGGGGCACACACGCAGGCTTAATCCCGAGCCGGGCTGTGTGCTTCTATAGATATAGATAGATATAGATATATGCCATATTTTCAGTCACTGACTGCCTCTGGCAGCAAGTGTCTAGTAGAGATGGGCTGAACATCCCCCTGTTTGGTTTGCAGCAGAACTCCCAAACAGGGGAAAAGTTCTGCCCCAAACTGTGAACTCCATTGGAGTCTATGGGGGGCCGGACATGAGAAATCAAAAGTGCCCATTTTGAAGGCTTTATATGCAAGTAATCGGCCATAAAAAGGTTATGGGGGTCCGGGTACTGCCCTGGGGGACATGTATCAATGCCATATTTTTTTTTTTAAATAATTGATTTTTCAGGAGCAGTGGTTTTAATAATGCTTAAAGTTAAACAATCAAGATTAAACATTCCTTTAAATATAGTGCCTGGGGGGTCCCCTTAGTCTGCCTGTAAAGTGGCACATCTGTAGCATGTATAGAACCTGCTGTAGCAAAAATTACATTTCTAATGTTGCAATTGTCGGCATCCGGATATTTAAAAAAAATAAAGAAAGATCTCCAAAGCACCTTGTCCCCTTGTTGATGGGGACAACGTCCTCTTCCCAACAACCCTGGGCTGTGGTTGTCAAGTTCTGTGGGTTGGAGGCTTATTGAAATATGGAAACCAGGTCCCGCCCCCCCATGTGAATGAGTATGGGGTACATAGTGTCAATACCCATTCACTTAAAAGTGTCAACAAGTAATAAAAACACAGAGGCAGTTTTTCCATCATCATGAAAAAGAGAAAAAATAATTTCTCCTCCCGTCCTGACCTTCTCCTGTAGTATGTATGCAGTCTCTGACCATCTCCTGAAGTAGGTCTGCAGTCTCTGGCCGTCTCCTGTACCATGTTTGTAGTCTCTGACCATCTCTTGTAGTAGGTCTGCAGTCTCTGACCATGTCCTGTAGTATGTCTGCAGTCTCTGACCATCTCTTGTACTATGTCTGCAGTCCCTGACCGTCTCCTGTAGTAGGTCTGGAGTCTCTGACCATCTCCTGTAGTAGGTCTGGAGTCTCTGACCATCTCCTGTAGTAAGTCTGCAGTCTCTGACCATCTTCTGCAGTCTCTGACCATCTCCTGTACCATGTCTGTAGTCTCCGACCATCTCCTGTAGTATTTCTGCAGTCTCTGACCATCTCCTGTACCATGTCTCTGACCATCTCTTGTAGTAGGTCTGCCGTCTCTGACAATCTCTTGTAGTATGTCTGCAGTCTCTGACCATCTCTTGTAGTAGGTCTGCAGTCCAGACCATCTCCTGTAGTATGTCTGCAGTATCTGCCCTTCTCCTGTAGTAGGTCTGCAGTCTCTGACCATCTCCTGTAGTAAGTCTGCAGTCTCTGACAATCTCTTGTAGTATGTTTGCAGTCTCTGACTATCTCCTGTAGTGTGTCTGCAGTCTCTGCCCATGTCCTGTAGTAGGTCTGCAGTCTCTGACCATCTCCTGTAGTATGTCTGCTGTCTCTGACCATCTCTTGTAGTATGTCTGTAGTCTCTGACAATCTCCTGTAGTTTGTCTGCAGTCTCTGACCATCTCTTGTAGTATGTCTGCAGTCTCTGACCATCTCCTTTACCATATCTGCAGTCTCTGACCATCTCCTGTACTATGTCTGCAGTCTCTGACCATATCTTGTAATATGTCTGCAGTCTTTGACCATCTCCTATGCCATGTCTGCAGTCTTTGACCATCTCCTATGCCATGTCTGCAGTCTGCGAAAACTCCTGTAGTATGTCTGCAGTCTCTGACCACCTCCTGACCACCACAGAACATTCATATTCAGGACTCACAGAACCCTCTTAGTGGCGACACTAATTAGTATAAATTGGAGAGTTCGGAGGACATTGGCTTCCATCCAGCTGCTTTGCATTCTAGAAGAAATATTCATAGAGCGCGATGTGTGTCTTACCTTTCTCATGTCCGGCTCTTCAGCTTCCCGCCGGTGTGTGTTTAATAAATTCCCACGCCAATTACTGATGAACGTGGCCTCCCATGAATATCCTTTCCTGTACACAGGATGAAAAATGACTTGTTTGCTGAGGACGTTCCGAAGTCTGCTTCTCTAACCCCAGCGCCGTGAAAAAAAAAAGCGTATTTCTCAGTTTTTCCCAATCCTCGGAGCGGTCTCTGATAGCCGGCTGCTAGAATCAGTTAAGGCTCATTAAGAGCAGAATTCTCCGTCCAGACACCAGAATGGTGGAAGACGCCGTGATATTCAATGTTTGCCGCCGTGGCTGAGCTGCGATAAATATTTGGTTTTAGCGATTAATGGTGTGCAAATTTTTACTGCGGAAAATGTATCAAAATTTCTTCCATAGCAATTGTTTCCATTTATTGTTTTTTTGTTTTTCTGTATTATTGCGTAAATTTATATTTTGTATCACTTTCCTTTTTTGGAAAAGAATGTCTATAACTCATCTTCAGTTAACCACCTGCTTATTGGGCACTTTTACCCCTTTCCTGCCCAGGCCAACTTTTTAGCTTTCAACGCTGTCACATAGTTACACGTTCCGACCGTATAACGAGGAAGTTCTGGCGAATGTGATTTGTGATTTAGGAACGCAGGTTACACAATCGACCACTTCCTGGATTCCAAGCATGCGTGTTTGCACTTCCAACTTTTGGTTGGCCAACTTCTGTACACACAAGCCAACGATCGGCCAACACCTTGTTGGCCAACACAAGTTTTCTAGGCTCGTCATCCAACTTCTGTACACACGAGCCAAAGATCGGCCAACTCCTTGTTGGCCAACACAAGTTTTCTAGGCTCGTCATCCAACCTCTGTACACACGAGCCAACGATCGGCCAACACCTTGTTGGCCAACACAAGTTTTCTAGGCTCGTCATCCAACTTCTGTACACACGAGCCAACGATCGGCCAACTCCTTGTTGGCCAACACAAGTTTTCTAGGCTCGTCGTCCAACTTCTGTACACACCAGCCAACGATCGGCCAACTCCTTGTTGGCCAACACAAGTTTTCTAGGCTCATCGTCCAACTTCTGTACACACAAGCCAACGATCGGCCAACTCCTTGTTGGCCAACACAAGTTTTCTAGGCTCGTCGTCCAACTTCTGTACACACAAGCCAACGATTGGCCAACTCCTTGTTGGCCAACACAAGTTTTCTAGGCTCGTCGTCCAACTTCTGTACACACGAGCCAACGAAAAAAAAGTATTTTTTTTACTAGTAATTGCGGTGATCTGCGGTACTGTGATATTACTGTGACACGTCGGACCATTTTGATGCGCTCTAAGGGTTAACTGTGTTCCCTCAGTGTGTTCTAACTGTATAGGGGCTGGGCTGGCTGGAGGAGGGGAGTGATCACGGCCTCCATATACAGGGAGCCTGCGATCACCGCCCTTCCCCCTCTGTCAGAACGGAGTTCCGTGTTTACTTACACCGACCTCGGTTCTTTCACTGCGGGGGAGCCATTGCGGGTAGCCGGTGGCAATGAGTCCGTCCTACCCGCTCCCTGACCCCCTGGACACAGTGAGCGCGCGAGTGCGCCTCCGGCGGCACACACACACTCACAATACTCGTTATGGCGGTCGCCGTCAGGTGACGGCGTTTCGCGATAACGAGCCATCTTGCCGCTGTCACGCTGCGGCGGGCGGTCGGCAAGTGGTTAAAGTCCCATAACATCTTCCAAGGTGTCTCAATACATATAAAGAGAGATCACTACCTTCACTATAAAGCATACATGTTGCCATGTCATAACAAAAAGATATAAACATCGAAAACAAGCAAATAATCATCTACAGCAACAATGCATGATGAACATAGAAGACAAATGTAACGCATAAAAGAAACCAAATAAGAACAAAACAGAAACAAAAAAAAAATTGCAAAATATTGTAAGATAATGCAAAATATTGTAAAAATACAGCAAAACCCTTAAATGGCATAAATCAATGGTTCTAAAAGAAAATTATTGATATATATAATGGTAAAATAATACATTTAAGTCTGAAAATGACCAGAACCGTAGAGAGCATAAGAGGAATGCACATCGGGGGAGGAGGGGGGCGGGGGATACATACAAAATGCACAAAGATACCTTAAAAAAAATAATAATAATAATAATGGGGACAAAAGAAAAAATGGATGCAAAAGATGGGGACAAAAGAAGAAAGGGATACAAAGAAATGGGGGCAAAAGAAGAAAGGGATACAAAAAGTAGGGACAAAAGAAGAAGGGGATACAAAAAAGAAAAGAAAAGGGGACAAAAGAAAAGAAAGGGGGGATACAAAAAATGGGGACAAAAGAAGAAGAAGAAGGGGATACAAAAAAATAGGGACAAAAGAAGAAAGGGATACAAAAAATGTGGACAAAAGAAGAAGAAGTGGAAGTTCTTTGTTTACTTCTTGCCTGAACGTGATGTCATTGCGTCGCGCTCGGGCCTCCGAGAGTCATAGAGATTGCCGGGGATCACCTGTCCCTTGTTTTTCTCTGTGACTCTCGTCTGGCACCGGTGGATCCCTTCTCTGGCTCGCCGATTGCCCGGCGTACCCGGACCGCACCGGAGGGTGGCAGGGGGAGGGGGAACATCCCCTCCCGCCGCTGGTAAGAACGATCATTGGGGCTGAACTGCTGCTATGAATCTTCTTATGGTGCAGAGAATCGCCGGCTAAAAAAATGATATCTGGATGATGCCTGCAGCTGCACCCATCATTCAGATATCACCACTCAAAGCCCAGGACGTCATATGGCTGCCTGCGGTATGGAAGTGGTTAATATTGTCATTTACCACTTTTTTTGGCCACCAATACCGGGCACGTTAACCCCTTTCCTGCCCAGACCAAGTTTCAGCACACTTTGAAGGACAATTGTGCGTTCATGCGACACCCAAATTACATTTTTATCTCTTTTTGGTGGTATTTTATCACCACTGTGTTTTTTATTTTTTGCAAAAAAAAAAAAAAAATGAAAAAAGACTGAAAATTTTAAAAAAAAGTTTTTCTTAGCTTCTGTCAGAAAATGTTGTCATTAAGTATTTTTTCTCCTTCGCCTAATGTGCGCTGGTGAGGCGGCACTGATAGGCTGCACTGATGTGACGGCACTGTAAGGCATTGTTTAGGTGGTACTGGTGAGGAGGCTCTAATATGCAGCACTGATGGGCACTGATAGGCAGCACTGATGGGCACTGATAGGCTGCACTGATAAGGAGGCAGTAATATGCAGCACTCATGGGCACTGATAGACTGCACTGATGAGACGGCACTGATAAGGAGGAAGTAAGATGCAGTACCTGATGGACACTGATAGACTGCACAGATGGGCACTGATATGCAACACTGATGGGCACTGATAGGCAACACTGATGGGCACTGATATGCAGCACTGATGAGCACTGATATGCAGCACTGATGGATACTGATAGGCAACACTGATGGGCACTGATAGGCAGCACTGATGAGCACTGATAAACAGCACTGATGAGTACTGATAGGCAGCACTGATGAACACTGATAGGTGACACTGGTAAGCACTGATGGGCTGTACTGATGAGACAGCACTGATGAGGTGGCACTGCCACTGATAAGGAGGCACTATTATGCACCACTAATGGGCACTGATAGACGACGCTGTTATGCAGCACTGATAGGCTGCACTGATGAGATGGCACTGATGAGGTGGCACTGCCACTGATAAGGAGGCACTAATATGCACCACTAATGGGCACTGATAGACAATGCTGTTATGCAGCACTGATGAACACTGATACGCTGCACTGATGAGATGGCACTGCCACTGATAAGGAGGCACTAATATGCAGCACTGGTGGGCACTAATAGATGGCACTGATATGCAGAATTGAAGAGCATGGATAGGCAGCACTGCTAGGCTGCACTGATGAGATGGCACAGATGAGGTGGTACTGATAAAGAGGCACTAATATGCAGCATTAATAGTCCTCACTCATATGCAGCACTGAGGAGCACTGATAGGTGGCACTGATGGGCACCGATAGGCAGCACTTATAGGCACTGATGGACACTAATGAGCAGGCACTGATGGGCACTGATAGGCAGCACTGGTGAAACAGCACTGATGAGGTGGCACTGATAAGGAGGCACTAATAAGTGCCACTGATGAGCACTGATATGCAGCACTAATAAGCACTGATAGGTGGCACTGATAGGCAGCACTTATGGGCACGGATTGGCGGCACTGATGGGCACTGAAAGTCAGCACTGACTGGCATCACTGATGGGCACAGATTGGAATCACTAATGGGCATCACTGATGGGCACAAATTGTTGTCACTGATGGGCACTGACTGGCATCACTAATGGGCACTGTTGGGGCTGCACTGATGATCAGTGCCCTGATTATCTGTACAGGTCTCCCGTGAGGAAATGATAATCTGTCAGTGTGAGGCGAGGAGAGCCAATAACTGGCATTTCCTTGTGATCAGCTGTGATTGGCCTCGTCATCGGCTCTGTACCAAGATCAGGGTCGCACCGCGTCCCAGGAAAGCATCGCCTCAGCGATCGCCATGTTGCGTGCCCCCCCCCCGTCATTCGTCTATATTCTTCATCAGAGCCTTGGTGCAGCAGTGCAGCTTCACATTTGGAAATGTATGCAACAGAACTTTCTGTTTTTAACCGAAAATGGTAAAAGAGGCTATTTGTACTGAGAGCGCGCTGGGGGGGGGGTTCACATTAAACTCCCCCCCCCCCAAAAAAAACGCGTCCCTTTAACTTTCCGTCACTCCAGAGGACAGAAAAAGGGAGCGCAGCGCGGGAATCACATTGCTGCACTAAGTAATTTAAGTTATAGAAAATGTGGTTATGTGCTGACCCGCGTGTTCACATCTTACAGCTGGCGTGGTTTCCTCTCCGGAGGGACGGCGGAATGCAATAAGCGCGTTCCCTAGAGCCGCGTAACAATGTAATGACACACAATATGGAGGCTCGGGGGCTTTGCGTATTCTCAGAAGGCGCCTGAAAAACATTCCGCGCGAAAGGAGGCGCCCGGTATAAAAAAATTGCTGCTCGCTGCATGCTGGCGGAACGACCGCAATTAAAATAGCAACGGGGAAATAAAGAAATATATAACTAGGGAAGCCATATTGCCGGCAGACAATTAAAGCGATATTCCTGCCTATCCCGCCTGCAAAACAACATAAATAATGATCAGATTTACCAATTCGTAATGCAGGTATTAGTAACTGTATTATGTCATGCACAGGTAAGAGAAGTCTTATACACCGGGGACCTGCTTGTTTTTGTTACAGCGCCTGGAAAAAGTATTCATACCCTTTGAAATTCTCCACATTTTTTAATGTTAGAAGCAAAAAACGTAAATGTATTTTATTGGGATTTTATGTGATAGACCGACACAAAGTGGCACATAAGGGGTTGATTTACTAAAGCTGGAGAGTGCATAAACCGCTAGCCAATCAGTTTTTAACCTCAGCTTGTTCAATCAAGCTTTGACAATAAGGCTGGGTTCACACTAGTCCGATTCTCGGACCGACATGAAGAGCACAAGTCGCATTACGTCACAAAAACAATGATTCCCTATGAGAGCCGTCTTAACTGCTCCGACTTGTGTTTTTCATAGTCGGAGCGACTTTGAAAAAGGTTCCTGTACTACTTTTGTCCGACTTTGATCCTACTTCAGCCCATTGAAAGGCATTGAAGTCTGATCAAAGTCGTATCAGTGTCTTCACTGATCCGACTTTGGCATGCGACTTGTGCTCTGGGGATCTTGAAGGGGAACTCCACACCATATTTTTAAAGAAAAAACTGGCATGGCCCCTCCAGGAGCATACCAGGCCCTTTGGTCTGGTACGGGTTTTAAGGGGAACCCCCACGCCGATAAAAAAACAGCGTGGGGTCCCCCCCCAAAATCTATACCAGACCCTTATCCGAGCACGCAAGCCGGCAGGCCAGGAAAGGGGGTGGGGACGAGCAAGCGGCCCCCTCCCTCCTGGACCATACCAGGCCGCGTGCCCTCAACATGGGGAGAACGGGTGCTTTGGGGCAGGGGGGGCTCTGCGCCCCCCACCCCAATGCACCTTGTCCCCATGTTGATGAGGACAAGGGCCTCTTCCCGACAACCCTGGCCGGTGGTTGTCGGGGTCTGCGGGCGGGGACTCATCGGAATCTGGAAGCCCCCTTTAACAAGGGGGCCCCCAGATGCCGGCCCCCCACCCTATGTAAATGAGTGTGAGGTACATCGTACCCCTACCCATTTACCTGGAAAGAAATATGTACACAAAAAAAACCACACAGCTTTTTAAAATATTTTATTAAATCTGCTCCGGTAGTCTTCTCCCCTCTCCGGTGTCTTCTTTTCTTCGGCTCTTTTGCGGGGTCTTTCATCTTCTGAGGGGTCTTTTCTTCTTCTCTGCGGCGTCATCTGCTCTTTTGCCGGTCTTCTCCGCTGTCCTCTTCCCTCTCTTCTTCTTCTTTTCTTCTTCCCATGTTGACACGACGCATTCTCCTTCACGAATGCCCTCGCCGCTCTGTGCTGTGCCTTATATTGGCATGGGGCGTGGCCACCAGATGACATCACCTGGAGGTCCCGCCCCATATGAGGACATGTGGCTTAGTATGGTTTAGGAGAGGGGCCGCTTAATCATCCACCCTTTCCTGGACTGCATGCTCAGATAAGGGTCTGGTATGGACCCCACACTTTTTTTTATCCGCATAGGGCATCCTTTAAAATCCCTACCAGACTCAAGGGACTGGCATGGATATTGGGGGATCTCATGCCAAAAAACAAAAAAGTGCATGGGATTTCACTCAAAATTCACACCAGTACCTTATCTGAGCATGGGGCCCTGCAGGCCATGAAAGTGGGATACCAAGCGAACGAGGGTTCCCCCTGGCAAAGTCACCCCCCTTGTTGAGGGCATGTGGCCTGGTATGGCTGCTTACTCATCCCTCCTTTTCTGGAATGCCAGGCTGCATGATCAAATATAGGTCTGGTATGGACTTTTGGGGGCTCCACGCCTTTTTTTGTGTGGGGTTCCCCTTAAAATCAATTCCAGACAGAAGGGACTGGTATGGATTTTGGGGGGACCTCACGCCAAAAAACAAAAAAATGAGTGGGCTCCGCCCCCAAAAAAATTCATACCAGAATTTATACCAGAATGGGTAACGAAATGGTGAAAGGTTTGGAGGATAAAACATATTGAGAGCAACTTCAAGAACATAATATGTACAGTCTGGAGAAAAGAAGGGAAAGGGAAGACATGATTGAAACCTTTAAAAAAAAGATCAATTAATAAGGTTCAGGAGGGCATTTTTTTTATATAAAAACACAATCCAGAACAGGGGGACCTCAAACTAACTGGAGGAAAGTTCAAAACTAATTTTAGAAAATATTATTTTACTGAAAGGGTTGTTGATGCTTGGAAGGTAGTGAGATTGTCAACAGTAAATGGCTTCAAACATGCTTGAGACAAACATAGATCTATGGTCAGACAATAAAGTTATTGTAAAAAAACAAAAAAAAAATTAATGGGCAGACTTGATGGACAACTGCCATCACTTTTCCACACTATATTAACAAAAGTATTGGGATGCCTGCCTGAACTTTAATGGCATCCCAGTCTTAGTCCGTAGGGTTCAATGTTGAGTTGACCCACCCTGTGCTGTTATAGCTTCAACTCCTCTGGGAAGGCTGCCCACAAGGTTTAGGAGTGTCTATGGGAATGTTTGACCATTCTTCCAGAAGTGCATTTGTGAGGTCAGGCACTGATGTTGGATGAGAAGGCCTGGCTCACAGTCTCCGCTCTAATTCATCCCAAAGTTGTTCTATCGGGTTGAGGTCAGAACTCTGTGCGGGTCAGTCAAGTTCCTACACCCCACTCGCTCATCTATGTCTTTTTGGACCTTGCTGTTTGTGCACTGGTCCAAATAATTTGGTGTGGGGGGGGGGGGGGGGTATTATGGTGTTGGGGTTGTTTTTCAGGGGTTGGACTTGGCCCCTTAGTTCCAGTGAAGGGAACTCTTAAGGCGTCAGTATACCTTCCTGTTCCAACATGACTGCACACCAGTGCACAAAGCAAGGTCCATAGATGCGCAGTCATGTTGGAACAAGAAGGGGCCATCCCCAAACTGTTCCCACAAAGTTGGGAGCATGAAATGGTCCAAAATGTCTTGGTATGCTTGGTCCCTAAAATAACAACCCCGCACCATAATTCCCACTCCACCACATGATTTTGATCAGTGAACAAATCAAGGTCCATAAAGTCATGGATGAGCGAGTTTGGGGTGGAGGAACTTGACTGTCCTGCACAGAGTCCTGATGTCAACCTGAAAGAACACCTTTTGGATGAATTAGAGTGGAGACTGTGAGCCAGGCTTTCTCGTCCAACATCAGTGCCTGACCTCACAAATGCTCTTCTGGAAGAATGGTCAAACATTCTCATAGACACTCCTAAACCTTGTGGACAGCCTTCCCAGAAGAAATGAAACTGTTATAGCTGCAAAGGGTAGGCCAACTCAACACTGAACTGGACTAAGACTGGGATGTCATCATGTGCGTGTAAAGGCCGGAATCCCAGCACTTTTGGTAATATAATGATCTGAGTATGCGGCCCTGCAGGCCAGGAAAGTGGGATATTAAGCTAGCGAGCAAAGTGCCCCCCCCCCCCCATTTTGAGGGCATGTCGTCTGGTATGGTTTAGAAGGGGGGCACTTACTTATCCACTCTTTCCTGGACTGTATGCTCATATAAGGGTCTGGTATGGATTTTGGAGGGGGACATGCATGGGGTTCCCTTTAAAATCTATACCAGACTGAAGAGACTGGTATGGATTTTGGGGAGACTCCTCGCATGGGGTTCCCTTTAAAATCTATAGGGGACTGAAGGGACTGGTATGGATTTTGGGGGAATCCCTTGCATGGGGTTCCCTTTAAAATCTTCACAAAACTGAAAGGACTGGTATGGATTTTGGGGGGTCCCCCAGGAATGGGGTTCCCTTTAATATCTATATATGACTGAAGGGACTGGTATGGATTTTGGGGGGACCCCTTGCATGTGGTTCCCTTTAAAATCTATACAAGACTGAAGGGACTGGTATGGATTTTGGGAGGGGGGACCCCTTGCATGGGATTCCCTTTAAAAGCAATACAAGACTGAAGAGACTGGTATGGATTTTGGGAGGGGGGACCCCTTGCATGGGGTTCCCTTTAAAATCTATACAAGACTGAAGGGACTGGTATGGATTTTGGGGGGGCCTCTCACATGGAGTTCCCTTTAAAATCTATACCAGACTGAAGGGACTAGTATGGATTTTGGGAGTGACCCCTTGCATGGGGTTCCTTTTAAAATCTATACAAGGCTGAAGGGACTGGTATGGATTTTGGAGGGGCCCTTGCATGGGGTTCCCTTTAAAATCTATACACAACTGAAGGGACTGGTATGGATTTTGGGGGGGGCCCACACCAAAATTTAAAAAAAAAAAATGAATAACCCCCCCTTAAAATCCATACTAGTCCCTTAATTTTAAGGTGAACACCATGCGAAAAAAAAAAGGTATGGCGTCCCCCGAAAAATCCATACCAGACCAATAGGGTTGCAGGAACGAGTCACTGGCTAGGAAGGCGGCTGATGCCGACTCCCTAAAACGCCAACGCACAAAAAGATCGCAAAAACGCTGTACAAAAACTTGCAAAACTGCTCAAAAATGCACAAAAAAAAGACTCTCAAAAATTTGTACGATCGCATTGCGTGCTCGTCTTATGGACGGTGGCGCGTCGCGCTTTTCCCTAATTAATCCCCATGACATAAATCAGTAATTGCTTACAATTGTTTTCGGTCTTCTTCCCACAAGGTCGCGGTAATTACGATGTAACCCTCGGATTTCCAGTAATGTAGTTTGGCTGAAAGGCGTGATGTGTCGCTCTGCGTTCGGTTAGCGCGCTACAAGCGGGAAATGATTGAGCACCCCCCCCCCCCTGCTAAGTTAATTAATCAAGAAATATTTTATTCCGATAGTTTTATTCATTAATAAAGGTGACTGAACAGCAAAATGTCACTCTGTTTATGAACACCTCCGACTGCCGGGGAGAGCGGCGTGTGGAAATGTAACCTTTCCCTCTTCCCATGATTGATTGATTGTTAATCAGGGAGACAATAACTTAAGAATGTGACACGGACGGAGCCGGAAGAGAGCGCCACCGACATACCTGCCACGTGGAAATAACAAAAATTCATGTAAATCAGAAAATGTCTTCAGATATTCAAATTCTCCCCCAGTGACATTTATAAAATATTTTTTTTTTTTCCGAAAGACGTTTATTTTTTTCTATTTTTTTTTTTTTTGAATTGGCGGGGAACGGCGTCCAGGGAGGATGCTCAGTCATGTGACCGTGCCCAAATAGTTGTATGCAAATGATTGTGGAAGTTTAAAAAAAAAAACGGTATGCAAATTTAACCTTAGACAATTTTTTTTTTCAATTTTGCAATTTAATTGAAAAGAAATCACTTTGCGTAGAAGCCTAGAGTGCTATTTTTTTGTGTTTTAAATAGAGTGGGGATTTTAAATTTTAGATCTACTAAAAGCATGAAAAATAATAAAATAATAAATAATATAATAAAATATAAAATACAAATAAATAAAATAAAATACATTCAAATAAAATGAAATAAAATAAAATATTAAAATATAATATAATATATATATATAATATAATATATACAGTATATCATATATAATAGCACAGTTTGGTTGAGTTTTTTCTATTATACTAAATATCATCCTCATTTAGGGCTTTTATTTCTGCATCTGATGTGTGTACACTTTAGCCTCGGAAGGATTTGCCCCCTTCATGACCAGGTAATTTTTTGCGATACGGCACTGCGTCGCTTTAACTGACCATTGCGCGGTCGTGGTGGTTGATGATTGGAATAAACTACCAACAGACGTTGTGAGACAGTCAACAGTAAATGGCTTCAAACATGCTTGGGATAAACATAAATCTATAGTCAGACAACAAGGTTAATGTAAAAAAAAAAAAAAAAAAAAAATTAAAAATAAATAAATAAATAAAAAGGGGCAGACTCGATGGACTACGCAGTCTTTTTCTGCCGTCACTTTTCTATGTTTCTATGTTGTGCGATTTGGACTCAAAATTTCTGTCCTTTTTTCCCACAAATAGAGCTTTCTTTTGGGAGTATTTGATCACATCTGTGTTTTTTTCTTGTTTTTTTTTTTTTTTGCGCTGTACACAAAAAAAGAGCAACAATTTTGAAAAAAAAAAAACTTTACTTACTTTTTGCTATAATACATGTCCAAAAAAAAAATATATATATAAAAAAAACAAATGTATTCATCAGTTTAGGCCGATATATATACTTCCTCATATTTGTGGTAAAAAAAAAAGCAATAAGCATGTATTGATTGGTTTGCTCAAAAGTTATCGCATTTACAAAATAGGCAATGGATTTATAGCATTTTTATTATTTATTTTTTATACTAGTAATGGCGGCGATCTGCGATTTTTATCGGGACTGCGACATTGTGGCGGACATGTCTAACACTTTTGACACTTTTTTGGGACCACTGACATCTATACAGCGATCAAAGCTAAAAATAGCCACTGATTACTGTATAAATGTCACTGGCAGCGAAGGGGTTAACACTAGGGGGCGATCAAAAGGTTAAAAGTGTTCCCTAGGGAGGTGTTTCTAACTGTGGGGGGGGGGTGTAGTGACTGGGGGTAGAGAGAGATCGCTGTTCCTGATCACTGGGAACAGCAGATCTCTCTCTACTTCCCTGTCAGAACGGGGATCTGTCTGTCTACATTAACTGATCCCCGTTCTGGCTCTCTGTGGAGCATCGGCTCCGGCCACGACCAGCGGGCGCGCCCACAAACCCCGTTCCCGCGACCGACGTACAATGGCGGCGATTCGTGGGAAGGTGCCGACCTGGTCGGCAAGTGGTTAAAAACGGTATGCAAATTTATCCTTAGGCAATTTTTTTTTTTTTTAATTTTCCAATTTAATTGAAAAGAAATCACTTTGCGTAGAAGCCCATAGTGCTTTTTTTTTTGGTGTTTTAAATAGAATGGGGACTTTACATTTTTAATTCTACTAAAAGCATGAAAAATAATAAAATAATAAATAATATAATAAAAGAAAAGAAAATAGAATAAAATACAAACAAATAAAATAAAATACATTCAAATAAAATGAAATAAAATGATAAAATAAAATATCAAAATATAATATAATTATAGCACAGCTTGGTTGGAATTTTCTATTATATTAAATATGATCCTCCTTTAGGGGTTGTGCAGATGGAATTTGATTTTGCTGATCACACAAAAGAATGTGGTAGGGTTGATATTCCTGGAGGTGCTTGTAACATAGAACATGACTTGGCATTGCTGGGACCAGTGGCGGCTGGTATTTTTTTTTTTTTGGGGGGGGGGCAAACAACCACCCCACCGGTCGGCCAGTGGCACACCCCCCCCCCCAATGCTATTGGTCGGTCGGATCACCCGCAATATTAATTCGCTTAGTCACACGACTAGACATGCTGACGTCGACATTACTGACCCTTAGATGTCTTCTATGGCTTTTGAGGGACCTTTGGGGTCTGTGTGCCAAAAAAAAGAGGAAGCCAGGAGGAGTTTTTTTTTTTTTTTTTCTTGTGTAAATGTCAATTTTTTTCCATTGTAAAAGTTAATGCTAAGAAAAAAATCCCTGTTCCCAGAATAGAATTTTTTTTATAATTTTCTTTGCATTGGTACATGCTCCAGGGTAGTGCTTAGCCCCCCCCCCCCAAAACCACAACCAAAATAATTGCACGCATGCTCACCCATGCTATTTTTCTTTACACTTCCATGTCTATCAGCCTAGAACATGGGCATTTTTAATTTGATATATTAGATTTCAACTGGGGTTCGGGTTCAGCATCAAAACCAATGGCGGTCCATCCATAAGGGGTGCAGGGGCACCGCCCCCCTAATCCATGCACCCGAACTCAATGGGGTTTTGTTTTTTAAGCACATGATGAGGCTCTAACTGGCTTCAAAGAAGGGTGGGCTCGGGGCGTATAGCACTGCGTCTGGAGCACACTCAGTTGTGTGACAATAGCAAATTAATATTCCCAATTGTCTTCCTGATTCTCCTCCGGAAGTGGGTCCCGAGACCCGATTGGCTAGGAAGTCTTAGGTTTCTTTTCCTGTTGGGCTGGGAAGAGAAGCAACGGCCCTGGAGCGAGGAGCAGCAGCCCTACCCTGGATCCTTGTCATCTGCCTCCTAAGGTAAGGAGGCCTCTCATCACCACCTGCCCATCCATCTCCTGCGGGAGGGGGGGGTCACCGCCTTCCCGTTCATCTCCTGCATGGGTTGGGGGGGATCACCGTCTTCCTGTCCATCTCCTGCGTGGGGGATCACCGCCTTCCTGTACATCTCCTGCGGGGGGGATCACCGCCTTCCTGTACACCTCCTGTGGGGGGGATCACCGCCTTCCTGTACACCTCCTGCGGGGGGGATCACCGCCTTCCTGTACATCTCCTGCGGGGGGATCACCGCCTTCCTGTACATCTCCTGCGGGGGGGATCAACGC
>BLSH010526350.1:304157-325052 GCA_018402905.1 Glandirana rugosa | reverse complement strand
CGGGGCGCCGGGACCCCGTGAGAGTTGGGGTGTTTTTTGTGGGTAACGACGGAGTGTGGGTCGTTTTTCGGACCTTGTATTTGGATGTCCGTGTGAGTCGGTGTTTTATGGACATATTGTAGGAATCGACGTGGGACGACGAGGACAGTAGTGTCGGAATTTCCCTGTGAGTTTATATGTAGTAGTTGGGGGTGTCCTAGAGGTCGTAACTTGAGATTCTGTGTATCCGTTGAGTGGGGTGGCCTTACTGCCGGATCTCGGGAGTGGGACGAGGTGTTGGGCCTAGTGTCGTTGAGTATCGCTGAGCCTTGGGGATTGTTATTATTAGCGTATGTGGCGCTGTTTTTTTTGAGACTTTTGCGTGGAGGTTGCTGCGGCGTAGTAGTGTGTTAGGCGGCGTGGGGCAGCAGGCTTGTGTTTCTTCTTGGACATACCCTGTGCCACCTGGAGCCTTGCTTGTTGTTTTGTTCCCTTCCTCCCTTGTCGCGGTGTATGCGATTATTATTGTTAGGGGTTCCGAGTCGCTATGAGTTGCTGTGATCCGGGTTGTGGAGCAGGGTGAGGGCTCTAGGCCGTCATTCCGGTGGGGTGAGTTGCCTATGTGTCTTAGAGTTCAATGCTGGAGATCCTGTGGGGGTTGATGATGTATATTTGAGTGTCCCTTTAAGGCTGTGATGACAGGAGCAGCAGGGTGCAGCTAAGGATGTTATACAGGTATTTTGTGGCTGAGTGTGCCTGTAGGTTTATGTTCCAGGCTTTTTGCTGGGTGTGAGGCAGCAATGGGTGTTTTTTGTGGGGTTGAGAGTGCCCCAGGGCCGCGGGGCGGTCGCCGCGAGTGGTCCTCGGCCGCCGGTCCGTAATCGAGGCCGCGGCTTGGTATCGCGGACTAGGCCTCAATTCTAAAATGGGCCGCAAGTGCAGTGGACCGTTACTGAGGGTGCTGGGCGGCTGAGGGGGGCCTTCCTGGGGGTCTCCAGTCACGGATGGCCAGGGGAGGGAGTGAAATGTCCCGGGGTTTTGCGGCCTAGGCTGCCAAGATGGCGGCGGCGGCCGCCCGGAGCTCCAGAGGGAGCCTTTGTGGAAGCTGCTTGGTGTTCCCCAGGCAATATTGGGCACGGGCGGCAGGTGTGGTTGGTGGTGATGTGAGGGGATGATGTTCAGTCTCACCCTTCACCGGATCCTTCGGATGGCAGCGGATTAGGCAGTGAAGTCTTTGGAGCTCTGTGGAGATGCGTCCATTCACTTCGGCGTCAGGCCACGCCCCCCATTCACTTCGGCGTCAGGCCACGCCCCCCTTTTTCTTCTTTTTCATTGCTGCCCGACGGAGATGACACCATTGAGAAGAGCAATGTGCACAGATGGATGAAGAAGTTTATGAAGGGGAAGCCAACATTGAAGACAAACTTTGCAGTGGGAGACCATCAACTGTGACTGCTGACGATTCATGTTAAGTGGATGAATTAATTTGCACGGACAAAAAGTCTCCATCCATGAGTTTGCTGAACAACAGGACTGTAGTCAATGCCATACAAAAGATGGTGGAAAGCTTAGGGTATCGCAAAGTATGTGCAAAGTGGGTACCTCATCAGTTGACGTCAAATTTGAAGGAGACAAGAGTGGATGTCCTGCTCTGATCTGCTCAAAGCTTTGGAAACCAATGAAGAAACATTTTTGCCAATCTGGTGATGAGGGCAGACATGTCGGTGTATTTTTATGATCCAATAATAAAGACTCAGTCCATGAAATGGTGTCACATATTCCATTGCTTTGGACTGTTCTGGAGTTCACAGGCTGCAGATTTGATTACTCCCTCCTGCTCTCTGGATGTTTCCAGAACATAGGGTGGAAGAGTCAAATAGGTAGCCTGAATATTTTTTTAGCTCCAGCGAATCCCTGGGGGAGGGTGGCTGGAGAGGCTGATAAATAGTCTGAACTCCAAAATATCGGGGGGGGGGGGTCTTCCTGTAGAAGGGGTTCCACCAGTCGGGGTGAGGACCTCTCTCCCTTGAAGGAGATACTATACTGAGACAAATTGCTGCTTATCAAGGCTCCAGCTGTGTCAGAGTTGTAAGGCTTATCCCTAAAGTCATCTGTAACATCCCAAGATATTACCTGATGGCTCTGGTCTGCAAAGATTCACTACAAAGCATCTGGAGGAAGCTGAATGGGCACAGCTGTTCCCTGGCCTTGTGAGCAATGACTGTTAAATAAGATCTTGATGACCAAGTACAATTGGGGTATCTGAGCCAAGTAGTTCTTCTTTTATTTACCTCTGGCCTTCCCAAAGCCTATTGAGGGGAACTGTATTCTAGCAGAAAATCTATCTATGAGAAGTGTAGAACAGAAGAGAGTGAGTCCTCCCATTGAATTTTATAGTTTGGAATGTTCTATAACTTGAGCCCTCTCCCATTGTTCAAGAGCAAGCAATAAATCATAATAAAACATTCCCCTAGATTGCTTTCTTGTGTCAATGTGCTTTAGACATTGGTGGGCTGGCAGCCTCTGTACAAATATGGGAGAACTCAAGTAATTATACAATATATCCAGTGGGTCCCTTTTGGGCATACCGCTACATGAAGGTTACCTAAGCTGCTATGGGGTCAATTCACAAAGCTTTACCGCATATGATAAGGATATCATATTACTCATTTGCATACATTATCACGTGGTAAAGTAAGTCCTATTCACAAAAAAAAAAAATGTTTATGCATTAATTACTGAACAAAAATGTGTCTGTAAACAACGTATAAAAACTCTTAAGTCCAATTCACAAATGGACCAGAGCATTAAAAAGCATGCAGTAATTACCACCAGGGTTTAGCTGGCAGTATCACATGCGGTATTTGTCAAAAAACAGCCTGGGGGTCGAACAGCTGGTTGCTAAGGAGGCGTCGGGAAGCTGGCTGCCACGTCCTTAACAACCGATGACTCATGAGCTGTCAGCAGGCTTCCCCGCTCACAGCAGATTGTAAAAAATAAAGCCTGCAATTAAAAATTAAACGGCATGGGGTTCCCCCCCAGTCCATACCAGGCCCTTCAGGTCTGGTGTGGATTTTAAGGAGAACCCCACGCTTATCCAAGCATGCAGCCCATCAGGTCAGGAAAGGGGAAGTGCCCCTCCTCTTGAACCATACCTGGCTACATGCCCTCAACATGGGGAGTGGGTGCTATGGGAGAGCCCCCACCCCCACCCCAAAGCACCTTATCCCCATGCTGGTGGGGACAAGGGCCTCTTCCCGACAACAAGGGCTGTGGTTGTTGGGGTCTGTGGGCCGGAGGTTTATCTGAATCTGAAAGCCCCCTTTAACAAGGGGATCCCCAGATCCTGGGCCCTCCGCTATTTGAATGAGTATAGGGTATATTGTACCCCTACCCATTCACCAAAAAAAAAGTGTATTGTAAGAAACCACAAAAGACGTTTTTTTGACAAGTCCTTTGTGTCTTTCCCTGCGGTAGTTTCTTCTTCCTCCACTTTCTTCTCCCTCCACTGTTTTCTCCTTCCATTGTGCCTTTTCCCTCTTCTCTCTCAGGTGATGTCTTATTTGTCCGCCACTGCCCGCTAAACATTCTTCTTCCATCCGATGACGTTACCCAGAGACATCACCGGATGGACATGCCCCATGGCTATTGAAGAAATGTCTGATAGCAGGAGCCGACACAACTGAAGTAGACCATTTAGGGGGCAGCAGATGAAGAAGACATCACTGGAGAGAGAAGGAGAAGAAAAACCGGAGGGAGAAGACAGCGGAGGAAGAAGAAACCACCGGAGGGAGAAAAATAATAAATTATAGTGCAGCGCTAAAAATGAGGTAATATAGATAAATCAATATGAACACAAAATAATTTTATGTGAATCAAACTCAATTAGAAACGACTGTACAGTAAAGTGCCATATAGTGCAAAAAGTGCTTAGAACATTATATACCACATAGCATTCCGTACAGTCCAAGTCACTCATAAATTGGTATATATATGGTAATCAAAGTGTCCGTGCCTAGAAATAAAGAGAAAGTGTTCATGTATAGATCTTCAAATGAATTGTCCAAGTATTGGACTGGTACCAAGATATTGTCCTGCAATCAAGCCAATCCAATGTAACTATTTATAACATCATTCAGGTGTATCGTATTCAGTGACCACCACCAAGTAAGAATCCACCACTAGAGATGCAGAGCGCTTACCAGAAGGCAAAAGTAATATTGCCTAGACAGAATATTAGTTGGTCTCTGATACGATAGCCTCATGGATCTTCATATATTTCACCACAGTTGAAAGTAGCATTCCAGTAAGGATGTAAGAAGCTCCAAACAGTAGGTAGCAATGGCACAATGGGCACAATACTCCAAGCAAACAGGGTTTAAATAAGGCCAGAAAGAAAGAAAAAGAAGCCTCCATAGCGTAAAATTCTATGGCTCTTTTTAATATAAACGGTTAAAAACACTTACATGAAATTAGACATTCAAGGGCCCTTTAACAGAGATCGACTTCACAATGACCTGGGGGGGACGTATCCCCCAGGTCATTGTGAAGTCGATCTCTGTTAAAGGGATCGCCCCCTTCTCTGACTATTTCCCCAGGGCAAATATGCAACTCATTCAAAATGGCATCATCACAGACCCTCTCCTCACTCTAACACCGCCCACAGAGGAACTGCAAAACCCAGAAGTACCACAAGAAGAGATGGAAAGCGAGGTCCAAAACACCCATCCATCCCAGACTATTTCAACAGACAGAGGTAAATGGGCAGCTACATCACCAGTTCCCTCACCTTCTAAAGTGCCACTATACAAAAGACAGCACTGAGATGGGGAACAAGTTAGTAGCGGTCCACATGAATCTTAGCTACACTCCCTATCAGTGACCAACCAGCCTCAGAACATACATTATCTTTACAAAATGATCTAAGAAATGAGCTCTGCTCATCCATGTCTAATCTACACGCCAGAGTAGATTGCATAGAGGAAAGCAGTGACTTGCTAGAAAAACAAGCTTCAGTAAAAGCCTCAGTACAACAAGAGACATCTGAAGCCTTTCACAAACACACTGAAGACATCCAATACCTTCAAGCCAAAGTGGCCGACCTCGAAGATCATTCTAGAAGGAACAATATCAAATTTCGGTGGCATACCTGAAACCATTAAGCCAGCAGACCTCATACCATACCTCCAGCAAATGTTCCTCAAGCTTATTCCGCAATTAACGCAAGCCGACATATCTATTGATCGGGCACACAGGATAGCCAAACCAAGTTACCTCCCAGATACAGTACCATGAGATGTGTTGGCCAGGGGTGTAACAATAGGGTTTGCAGGGGTTGCAGTTGCAACCAGGCCCCATGCTCCAGGGGGCCCGTGTGCCTCCCTTCTACACCTGAATAGGAGGGGTGGCAGGGGCGGCATCTAGAGGAACCAATCTCCCCTATTTTCCTCCTAATGGAGGAGATTGGTTCTTCTATATGCTGCCTCCGCCATCCCTCCTATTCAGTTTACTTGTCTTCTGCTGTTCCCAGGGTCCCTGTGTGCTTCCCTGGTCCCCCCCACAGAGCTGCTGTCTTCCCCTCCTCTCTCCAGCCAGCTGCTGTAGAAGATGTGTCATGATGGAGAGATGGGAACGGGTCGGTAAATTTTGTCATTTACCGGCTCCTTCCATTTCTGAGTGGACAGAGTCAGTGATTGGTACCAATCGGTTCATTCATAACTGAAACATAGTAAACTGTTTTTACTATACTTCCGTTTCTGAATGAATGGGAGGCTAGGTGCACAGCTATTCCCGTCCATTCATTCTGTGCAGCTGAGGCTACACAGATGGAGATTGAGAGCTGAGGTTTGTTTAGACCCCTGATTTCTCATCAAATCCCCCCCAACAGAGCTCCTAAAAAAATTGTAAAACATTGTAAAAATAAAATTGTAAAAGAAATAAAAGGAAATGGTAAAAAAAAAGAATACAATTAAAATAAAAATTAAAAACTACTGGCACCAGTGAGGGAACTATCAGGATTGCAAAGGTTGCAATTGTGACCGGGCCCTGGCATTTCACCACCATGGGGAGGGTCAAAGATGGCAGAACTTGTGAAAGGGCCCTGCTGTGGTACCGTAATAAAGGGACCCACAATGGGAGTAAAGGGCCCCAGGATCAGTGGGAAGAGGGAGGGGCCCTTCATAATTTCTTGCACCGGGGCCCTGAAGGTTCTAGTTACGCCTCTGCTTATGCCGAAATGTTCATATAAGATAATAATCCTATGATGTTCTATTACCTGTATTTGTGCTACTTTCCAAATGTTAAATATATGAAAAAACATTGCATCTGATATCTATAAAATGTATATGTCAATTGATTCAATAAAAAACTTTGAAGTTTAAAAAAAATAAAAAATTCTTTGGGGTTACTTGACATTATTGGCGACATCAAATGTCAAAAGCTTTTCGGGTAATAGGATCTTTGAGTTTGATACAAATAAGCAAATGTATCACATTTATATTTTACACCACAGAGAGGATAAAATCCATTACAAAGCCTCCTTATCTCACCTTCAGAGCTGAGATGACCCTTGGAAACTTTTTGTGCATTTGAATCCCTGTTCAGATTAACCACCAGCCGTCCAAATGTCTATTCCTATGACAACCAAGCAGATTTTTGATTTCCAAGAACACTTTGGAAAGCCTGTCCAATGACAATAAAAATGGTTGCCTACACTGGAGAATAATTTTGTGACCAAATATTAGTGCTGACCATGTGAATCATTTCTGGAATATCATTGCTGTCTCTAATGGACTCCGCCATTTGAGCCCACAACAGAATGAATAGATTAAGCAGGTGTTTCCAGTTGATAAATTAGACGATAGTCTTAATTCCCCAATTCATTGACTGAGATGAACATCATTTCAAAGTTTAAACAATGGCAGCTTCTCCCAACCAGATGGCTGACCAAAAGACTGATAAGACTTTGAAGGATTTCTGTAATGTTCTCTGCGGCATCTTAAATCAATCTGACACACAAGGCCATCTTTCAAAAGCTTTTAAGTAGGTTACAACAATTAATATACCAAAAAGGATGCTGATATGCATAGTTATATAGTTAGTCAGGTTGAAAAAAGACACAAGTCCATCTAGTTTAACCAATTAATAAGAAAAAGAAAAAAATTATATCTAACCATACAATCCCATATACAATCCTTCACCCACAGTTGATCCAGAGGAAGGCAAAAAACCCCAGCAAAGCCAATGATCCAATTTGCTACAATGGGGGAAAAACTTCCATCCTGATCCCCTGAGAGGCAATCAGATTCACCCTGGATCAACTTTACCTAAAAATGTTATCACCCAGTTATATTATTTACATTAACCACTTGCAGTGTGACGGCGGCAAGGTGGCTTGTTATCGCGAACCGCCGTCACAGGACGGCGGCCGCAATAACTAGCATTGTGAGCGCGCTCACTGTGTTCGGGGGGAGCCAGGGAGCGCGTAGGCCGGACTCGATCGCCTCCGGCTACCCGCGATGGCTCCCCCGCACTGAAAGAACGGAGGTCCGTGTATGTAAACACGGATCTCCGTTCTGTTGAAGGGGGAAGGGCGATGATCACAGCCTTCCTGTATATGGAGGCTGTGATCATCCCCTTTCCCCAGCCAGGGCAGCCCACACACAGTTAGAACACGCCCAGGGAACACAGTTAACCCTTAGAGCGCCCCCTGCAGGTTAACCCCTTCACTGCCAATGGCATTTACACAGTAATCAGTGCATTTTTATAGCACTGATCGCTGTATAAATGCCAATGGTCCCAAAAAAGTGTCAAAATGGTCCGACATGTCCGCCGCAATATCGCAGTACTGCTAAAAATCGCAGATCGCCGCCATTACTAGTAAAAAATAAATAAATAAATAAAAACCCCAGAAATTAATTCTCATCATCCGTAAACGCGGCAACTTTTGCGCAAACTAATCAATAAACGCCGATTGTGATTTTTTTTACCGAAAATATGAGGAAGAATATAAATCGGCCAAAACCGATGGAAAAAAAATGTTTTTTTATATTTTTTTGTTGGATTTGTATTTTATCAAAAAGTAATACATTTGGGGGTTTTTTTTGCAAAATTGTCGCTCTTCTTTTGTTTATAGCGGCAATCAGAAACGACGCAGAGGGGATCAAATAGCACCAAAAGAAAGCTCTATTTGTGGGAAAAAAGGACACAAATTTTGTTTGGGTACAACGTCGTATGACCGCGCAATTGTCAGTTAAAGCGACGCATCGCCGAATCGCAAAAAGTGCTCTGGTCCTAAAGTGGGAAATCCTTCCAGGGCTGAAGTGGTTAAGGAAATAATCCAGGCCTTTTTTAAAACAATCTACCATGCTGGGCAAAACCACCTCTGGAGGAAGTCTATTCCACATTTTCACAGCTCTAACTGTGAAGAAACCTTTTCCGTATTTGTAGATGAAATCTTTTTTCCTCTAGACGTAAAGAGTGCCCCTTGTCCTTTGTGATGACCTTAAAGTATATAAATCAACACCAAGTTCACTATATGGACCACTTATATACTTGTACATGTTGATCATATCCCCCCTTAATCTCCTTTTCTCAAATGAGAATATATTCAGATCCTCTAATCTTTCCTCATAGCTGAGCCTCTCCATGCCTCTTATTAGTTTGGTTGCCCTTCTCTGCACTTTCTCCAGTTCCCCGATATCCTTTTTGAGAACCGGTGCCCAAAACTGAACTGCATATTCTAGATGAGGCCTTACTAATGATTTGTACAGGGGGGCAAAATGATGTCTCTATCTCTGGAGTCCATACCTCTCTTAATACAAGAAAGGATTTTGCTTGCTTTGGAAACCGCAGCTTGGCATTGCATGCCATTATTAAGCTTATGATCTACCAAAACCCCCAGATCCTTCTCCACCATGGATTCCCCCAGTTGTACTCCCCCTAGTATGTACGATGCATGCATATTCTTAGCCCCCAAGTGCATAACTTTACATTTATCAACATTAAACCTCATTTGCCACACAGTCACCCAATTAGACAGTGCATTGAGGTTGGCTTGTAAGTTGGAGACATCCTGTAAGGACTTTATTCCACTGCATAGCTTGACCCGATATCATTTATAAATATGATGAAATTAAGGGTCCCAACACTGAACCTTGGGGTTCACCACTGATAACCTTAGACCATTCAGAGTAAGAATCATTAACCACTACTCTCTGAATTCGGTCTTTTAGCCAGTTTTCTATCCATTTACAAATTGATCTTTCCAAGCCTGTAGACTTTACCTTACACATTAGCCGTGTGTGGGGAACGGTGTCAAACATTTTGCAAAATCCAAGTGTACCACGTCCACAGCCACCCTTCTGTCCAAGTGTACCATGTCCACAGCCACCCCTCTGTCCAAGTGTACCATGTCCACAGCCACCCCTCTGTCCAAGTGTACCATGTCCACAGCCACCCCTCTGTCCAAGTATACCACGTCCACAGCCACCCCTCTGTCCAAGGTTTTACTTAACTCCTCATAAAAAGAAATCAGGTTTGTTTGACAACTTCTGTCTTTCATGAATCCATGCTGTCTGTTGCTTAAAATCTTTTTTTCCAACAAGAACTCATCTATGTGGTCTTTTATTAAACTCTCCAGTATCTTACCAACTATAGAATTTCAACTAACAGGTCTATAGTTACTTGGTAAAAACGTTGCACCCTTTTTAAATATGGGCACCACATTGGCCCTACACCAATCCGGTGGTACTATTCCAGTCATTAAGGAGTTCCTAAAAATTAGATACAATGGCTATGAAATATTTAAATTTTAAGGTGCGTTTGTTCATCATTGATAGCTTTTTACAGCTCTTGGGAACACTAATGGAAAGATCGCCATGGAAATGAAAAGGGTATTGGTTTAGAAAAAGGCACAGGCTGTTTACTTTGTAAGTAAAGTTGGCCTTGGCAAGAGAAGTCACACTTTTCCCAAGAGCTGGTGAAGGAGTTGAAGTTCTATTGACTTCCATCATTCAATATCATGCAAGCAAAAATTTGTTTTTTTTTTCTATTTCTTGCATGGAATTTGATATATACCACATTCAATAGGTGCAAGTGTAAATTCTCTTGCAAAGTGCATGGCCTATTTGTAGGCAGATGTCAGTATTCTTATGGCCTGTAGGTGCGATGTGCCATTGTTACACCTTTGTTGCAGGGGAATAGGAGACTATCAGGGGAGTTTGCCCCTTAGAGATTCCGTTACTCCTTCTTAGGAAGGTAAGCATCTGATTTGATGCTGAATTCTCGAGAGAATTGAGGAGGCCCTCTTAATATGAAAGCCTTTAAGAACTTGCGGACTGCGATATAGCTGAAAGATGCGGGTGTCCAGCTCTGGGAGGGTGTCTATTGATGTCCTCCCAGAACCCGACACCCCGGCACCCCAGGGCGCGCTCTATTATCGCTGTGTCCTTCAGACACAGCTGATCCCAGATTGAGGTGAAGGGCCAATCACAGGACAGGTCATCACATGTAAACAAATGCTGGTTTTTGTCATTTCCTTTCCTTGGCACTGTCACTGTGTAAGGAAAGGAAAGCTGATAACCGACTATCCTGTGACAGGGAACATTTACACTGATAATCAGGGCACTACCCATTTGGAAGACTGAGCAGAACTGTTGTCATCGGTTTTTGTAGCATTTTGAGAATAATTCCAGACATGTCTATAGTATACATAGTTACATTAGTGGACCGATGTATCTATGTATATACCATTCCAGGTCCCGCTAGAAGCTGGAAATCACTGAATTCACTACATCACTACAATCACTGAATTCACTACATCACTACTACAGTGATCTCCACTAGCTTCTGGATCCAGTGCTGAGCTGCTGGCCTGAGGGCTTTGTCCTTGACAAAGGAGGTCACCAAAGAGGAACGGCACTTACTTTGACATTTTTTATTCGGATGGAATTAGGTGAGTGTATTGAGTTGTGCTTTTTTGGTTACTTTCACTAAATTAAATTACACTAGGGCTGGGCCGTCTTAACAGCATCATGGGCCTCTGGGTAAAGTATTTCACTGGGGCCCCCACCACCCTGCCCCAATTTATGCACCTACTCTCAAGAATTAAAGCATAAATAGTTGATAGAATTAAACATATATTTATTAGTACTTTAAATAGAATCCAGCCATCCCGGGACAGCTTAATAAAAAGCGTGACTGTCCCAGCAAATCAGGGATAGTTGGCAAGTATGATGTAATGCAAGATTATCATGGGGCCCCCCATGCACCTAGGGTCGCTGGGCAGTGCCCAGAGATGCCCAGGCATTAAGACAGCCCTGCACTAGAGCAGATTGTGCTGTATTTTCTTTGTGTTGTTTCAGATCCTCCTCCCTTCCCAGTGGATGTTCTGGAGAACAGCAGCAGCATCACTTTTGTTTAGTCCTGTTGTGAATGACTCTAATATCCACAAGCAAAGGGGTTATATGAAGATCTGCACATTGGCTAGTCTTTTTTGCATGTTTGGCTATAATAATGAACCCTGTTATTGTTGCTGACCTGGATTGCCTAGATATTGTCTCGTCCTCAGCCTAGTTTATTGCCTACTCTGACTGTCTAACTTCTTCTTGTTGCCTGACAAGACCCCTTCTTGATACCAACTGGCATTTAGTTCCCTGTCTCTGCACGGTAGTCTTCCTGGACCTGCTATGCTCTGGTGGGGAGATTCCAAATGCTACAACCTGGTGCCAGTTTAGGAGAATAGTTCCAGGGTAGGGTTTCTGGCTCATCTCCATCATTAACAGCCCTGGTGTCATGGTTAGGGGTTATGCTCAGAAATCAGTAGCTATAGAAGTAGAGAAGCTCCTACAGGTCACCCTGGCAGATGTCACGGGTTTACCCTAGGTGTGGGGTCTAGGCACTAAGCAGTGTTCACCAGAGCTCCTAACGGTGTGTAGTCGACAGTGGACTACAGTTACCTTATTCCGCAAACCCCCCCCCCCCCCCCGTTATTCTCCATCTATTCCTGTGTCCCTCTAGTACTGGGCTCCAATAATTGACATTCATATCTTTGAGCCAAGCAGGGAGGATTGTGGGACCAGTAGTCTCCTGGGCAGACATCCTTGGGGTTGTGAAACTATCCTTGGTCTACACATCCCAGAGGACTTTCTGAAACACCAAAGACCTCTGGGAGAAACTATAAAAGGCCCAGCATATCCGCCCTGCGCTCTCTTCTTCCTGGGCCTCATCGAGTGAACACCTCCCTGCTGCTGTGCGGGAGTGCTGCAGCCTACTACACAGCAATCCAGTGACTCCAGCCCCGGAGGGCCCAAATCTGCTTGCCGTTCGCGAGACATCACCACAACACCACCTCATCAGGTTGCAGTCCTAAGGATTTCCCCACCAGGAGGTGAGCAAGTCGAGGTCCAGTAGCAGATAGGGATCAATCAGAAGCATAGTCAGTAAACAAGTCAAAGGTCAGTAATGAGTGGTAGTGAAGATCAGCAGGATTAACGTGCAAGATATTGGCTGGAGGGAGCACAATAATCAGGCAAACACTAAGTGCAAAAGCATGGCTTAAATATGAAATTAAAGTGATTGAAAAGGTTTGTTTTTGTTTTTTTTTAACCCCTTCAGCCCCAGAAGGATTTACCCCATTCCTGACCAGAGCACTTTTTGCGATACGGCACTGCTTCGATTTAACTGACAATTGCGCGGTCGTGCGACGTTGTAGACAAACAAAATTGACGTCCTTTTTTTCCCACAAATAGAGCTTTCTTTTGGTGGTATTTGATCACCTCTGCATTTTTTATTTTTTGCGCTATAATTAAAGAGCGACAATTTTGAAAAAAAAACCCAATATTTCTTACTTTTGCTATAATACATATCCAAAAAAAAAAAAAGAAAAAACAAATGTATTCATCAGTTTAGGCCAACATATATACTTCTACATATTTTTGGTAAAGAAAAATTGCAATAAGCGTGTATTGATTGGTTTGCACAAAAGTTATTGCGTTTATAAAGGATGAGAATTTATTTTTGGGGTTTTTAGTGGGACTGTGACATTGCGGCGGACATGTCAAACACTTTTGACACTTATAGGGACCATGGGCATTCATACAGCCATCAGAGCTATGAAAATGCTCTGATTACTGTGTAAATGTCACTGGCAGGGAAGGGGTGAACACTAGGGGGTGATCAAAGGGTTAACTATGTTCAATGGGATATGCTATTAACTGTGTGGAGGCTGGGCTGACTGGGGGAGGAGAGTGATTGCTGCATCCATATACAGGGAACATACGATCACTCTCCTCTTCTCTGTCAGAACGGAGATCTGCTTGTTTACATACACTGATCCCCATGTTGTCACTGCCGGGGAGCGATCTCGGGTGGCCGGCGGACATCGAGTCCACCCCACCCACTCACTGGCTCCCCAGCTAGCGTGTGAGCACGCGAGCGCCCACAATACTTGCTCCTGCGGCCGCTGTCGGGTGATGGCGGTTCGCATAGGAGAGCAAAGCTGCCGCCGTCAATCTACAGCGGGCGGTCAGCAACTGGTTAAATAACAAAACACGTCATACTTACCTGCTCTGTGCAAGGGTTTTGCACAGAGTGTCCCCAATCCTCCTTCTCTGGAGTTCTTCTGGCTCCTCCTCCTCATTGAGTGTCCCCACGGAGACCCGCTTTCCATGGGGGCCGAGTCCTGCTGCTGCGTTCATTAACACAGAAAGCAGGACCCCGGCTCCCGTGTCACAGGATTTGATTGACAGCAGTGGGAGCCAATGGCTCCTGCTACTATCAATCCATCCCATGAGGACTAGAGTTAAGCGAACCCGAACTGTAAAGTTTGGGTTCGTACCGAACTTTGGGGTGTCCGTGACCTGGACCCGAAACCGGACATTTGAAAAAAAGTTTGGGTTCCAGTTCTGGGTTCGGGTATTTGATCACGCATGTTGAATAGCTGCAGAGCAGCCAATCAACAAGTGTTTCACTGGTTTTCCCTAGAAGCCATCACAGCCATGCCTACTAATGGCATGGCTGTGATTGGCCAGTGCATCATGTGACCCAGCCCCTATATGAGGCTGGAGTCACAGTGCTGCATGTCATATGCTCTCTGGGTAGTGTAGGGAGAGGATGCTGCCGGTGCTGTGAGGGACAGATTGCAGATAGATAGATAGATAGATAGATAGATAGATAGGTAGAGATTACTACTACTACTGCTTTTAGGGACAGATTGCAGATAGATAGATAGGTAGATATTACTCCTGCTTTTAGGGACAGATTGCAGATCTCACCCTGGATTACAGAACCATCTGACTGGACTAGGTAGAGTCTACTGCTTAGAGGGACAGATTATTGTTCTAAAATCATCTCCTAGTTCTATAGGGTCAGGTCCCTGCTGTTGCTGTAAGGGACAGATTATTGTTCTAAAATAATTTTGCAGCCCTCTAGCACTTTCCAGGACTATTTTACAGTCATGTTTGTGCCGAAAAGTTCAGGTCCCCATTGAATTCAATGGGTTCGGGGTAAAGTTCGGGTCAAGTTCGGTACCGAACCCGGACTTTTTTCCAAAGTTCGGCCGAACCCACCGAACCCGAACATCCACGGGTTCGCTCAACTCTAATGAGGACCCAAGACAGCAGTTGGAGCTGCTGGGTTCGTTCCTGTTGCTGGAACGATGGGGTTAAGGTGAGAAAAAGGGGGGGGGGGGGCTGCTGCAGCACAGAAGGTTTTTCACCTTAATGCATAGAATGCATTAAGGTGAAAAATGCTGAGACTTTACAACTCCTTTAATGAGAGGAGCAAAGAATTTGAGGTTCAAGAGAAACAAATTTCAAGGTAAGGTTGTTTACGGAACTGTCCATAGAGGTTGCAGGTTCAGACCCGGGTCCTGAAAGCTGGTGAAAACCAACTGGTATTGAGATTCTGCTTCCTGGGAGAGCCCACAGACCCTTCCGTTGGGTATTAAAACACTCTGCTTGATCTGGCTGAGAATATAGTAGGTGAAATGTATATAACATTAATTGTAATTAAATTACATTTACCTGAGGGGACAGGCATTGGTGCTAAAAAAAGGTTTTCTTTTCGACACACGCTTGACGAATAAAATGACATTTGTAATAAAATCTGTAAAAAAAATGATTGTGTTCAGTTTCTCCACTGCCTGGAAAAAAGGAGACCTTAATGCCGCCAATACCTTGCCCACATGTTTAATTAGCAATAATTCAGAATGAGACGAAACACCGGTTTTCTGCATCGCCTGTCCTTTGTCTGGATTTTTTCAGGCAAATTAACCCGCTTCAATCATCCACATGGGCGCACTTTGTTATTACAATGCCTTACAAATGAATACATTGGAGCCTTCGACACGTCGGCCTTCCAGTTCTAAAATTTACACCTGACAAGAGATGACCGGCCTGTTAATGTTCTGCTCAGCACCAGATACGCTAATTACTAAGGCATGTCCAATGAAGTGAAATCCGTAAAATAGCGGGAACTACGGTGACATCATAATTATCGCATTTTCTGATCCTATTAAAGCTGAAATCCAGAAAACTGCTAAATTCACAGATAAGATGTATATATGAAAACTGTTTTATATGCTAATGGATTTGCATTCCTCTATACCAGGGTTTCTCAGCCAGGGTTCTGTGGAACCCTAGGGTTCCTCCAGAGGTTGCTAGGGGTTCCTTGAGCAATGGTCAATTTCTACCTCTCAGATAAATTCCCACTGACATAATTTTTTTTTTAGCTATCTGTAAGGGGTAATGCTTGTCAATGACCACAAGTGTAAGGAGCATTCTTCCCATTGACCATCACACTAATGTATCACGAGTTGTACATTTTTAATTTTTAGCAGGGGTTGGTTCCACCGAGACCAGAGAATTATTCCTTTGTGTTGAAAAGGTTGAGAAAGGCTGCTCTATACTAAGCCCTAAGAGCTACACAGTTTTGCCACACAGCGATGCCCTGTGTCAAGGTCAGGGGTCAGGCTCCGAGACCAGTAGCTATCACAGTAGAGAGACTTCTACCAGCCAGCAGGATAGATATAAAAGCAGGTCACCCTGGCAAATGACGTGGGCTCCCCCAAAGGTGCGGGGTCTACACACTAACCAGTATTCACCAGAGCTCCTGATGGTGGAGATGGGTTTTGCTGTATTGCTCTACCAGGAGGTTAGCAAGCCGAGGTCCAGTAGCGGATATTGCAGGTAGGAATCAAGCAGAAGCAAAGTCAGTAAACAAGCCAAAGGTCAGTAACAAGTGGTTGCAGGTTGGGGTCAAGTAGACACAAAGTCAGTAAACAAGCCAAAGGTCAGTAACAAGTGGTTTCAGGTTGGGGTCAAATAGAAACAAAGTCAGTAAACAAGCCAAAGGTCAGTAACAAGTGGTTGCAGGTTGGGATAAGGTAGAAGCGTGGTCCAAGAATGAGCCATAAGTCGGTAACAAGTGGTAGCAGAGATATGAAAGGCAAGAGGAGTGGCAAGAGAGATAATGGCTGAAGAGAGCACAATAATCTGGTAAACATGAAGTGCAAAAGCATGGCTTAACCGGTTCCCAATCGGCTTGCGTACATTTACTGCTGCAGAGTGGCTGGATAACGTGAATTGCCATCTATAAATGGCGGCTCGCACGTGCCCGACGCACTCTCCAGCAGTATGGCTGTGGGTCGGGCAGACTCGATGTCCGCTGGTGACCCGCGATCGCCTGGCACAGAAGAAAAACTATGTAAACATGGCGGTTCCCCTCTCTGTCAGTGGGCATTTAAAAGATCTACTGATCTCTGTACTTGGGATCAGTTAAATCTCTTATGCCCGTGGCAGGCCAGCCCCCCTCACAGTTAGGACATGCCTAAAAAAGTGTCAAAAATGTCCGACATGTCCGCCCCAATATCGCAGTCCCGATAAAAATCACAGATCGCCGCCATTACTAGTACAAAAAAAAATTGTAAAAACATCATAAATTAATTTTCATGGTTTTGTAAATGCGGCAACTTTTCCAATCAATAAACGCCGATTGCAATTTATTTTACCACAAATATGAGGAAGAATATAAATCGGCCAAAACTGATGAATAAATTTGTTTTTTTATATATTTTTTTGGATATGTATTATAGCAAAAAGTAAAAAATATTTTTATTTTTTTTTCAAAATTGTCGATGTTTTTTGTTTATAGCGCTGGAGGTGCTAGAGGTGCTAAAATACCACCAAAAGAAAGCTCTATTTGTGGGAAAAAAAGGACGTCAATTTAGTTTGGGTACAATGTCGCATGACTGCGCAATTGTCAGTTAAAGCAACCCAGTGCCTAATCGCAAAAAGTGCTCTGGTCCTAAAGTGGGAAATCCTTCCGGGGCTGAAGTGGTTAAAGTGGATGTAAACCTGATTTGTTTTTTTAAATGAAGACTTCTATCTGGTACAATAGAGGATGTCAAGTCATCTGTGCCCAGTCTTGCCACGAAGAGTTAATCCAGCTCTGAGCAATCCCTGTATCTCTTTTTACTATGATAAAAAACAATACACAGATAAATTTGTGTCGCCACTTTCCCCACTGCTGTGATTGACATCTGATTTCCTTATCTCATGCAAGAGCGTGAGAGCAGAGAGATTGTCTACAATTCACAAATCCCCCACTACGGCCGGCACCAAGTGTATAGGACATGCACGGGAGTGTATAAGTCAAGGGTGCCATGAGCGCGCTCTGCTTCTGCTGTGTGCGCACTTTTTATTATCCAGGCACGAGATTCGTCCTCGTGACGCTGCCTGGCCAAGGGGAGTGTAGTGGTGGGCGGGCAGTCTTGTGACGTCACGACTCCGCCCACCGAGCACCAGCAAATAGACCCGCCCATCGATTTTTGTGGGGCTCCGAATGCTGAAAAGGGTTATATTTGGAAGGTAGGGTGACATGCAGGAGGCTTGCATGTATATGTAGATGAATAGTGTACCAATATTTAATACATGGTGAGCGGTGGATTTACATCCACTTAAAATAGGAAGTTCATGGGAGGAGCAAAGAGCTCAAGGTTCGCCAGAAACAAGGTGGCGCCCACCAACCGGCTGGATAAGTGCAGCAGCAGGTCACGCTGGCAGTTGACGTGGGCTCACCCCAGGTGCGGGGTCTAAACACTACCCGGTATTCACCTGAGCTCCTGATGGTAGAGATGGGTTTTGCTGTGTATTAGTATGAGGTTGCGGTCCTCAGGATCACCCCACCAGGAGGTGAGCAAGCTTGGGCCTAGTAGCAGATGTAGCAAGTTGGGATCAAGCATAAGCGTAGTCGAGGAACAAGCCAAAAGTCGGTAATGAATAGTACAAGATGTGACAAAAGAGAAATGTAGGCTGGAGAGAGAACAACAATCTGGCAAACAGGAAGTGCAAAGGCAATGGTTAACCACTTGCCAACCGCCTAATATACTGTGGCAGGTCGGCTCTATTGCGCAAAGTCTCGTACCTGTACACCATTTTGTGCATTAGTGGGGCATGCCCGCACCGCTGGAGGCACAATCGCGCATTGATTGGACAAAGGGGTAGCCAATCAGCAGGTCCAGGGAACCCAATGTCTGCTGGCCAGCCACGATAGTTCCAGAGAGAGGCAGAATGGCAATCTGCCTATGCAAACAAGGCAGATCATCCTTCTGACAGGGGAGAAGATAAAGGCCTTGTGTTCCTGCTAAGCAGGAACATGGATCTCAGTCTTCCCCCAGTCAGAGCAACCCCCCCCCCCCCCCACAGTTAGCAAGCACCAGCTAGGCCCACATTTAACCTTTTGATCGCCCCTGATGTTAACCCCTTCCCTGCCAGTGTCATTAGTACAGTGGCAGTGCATATTTGTAGCACTGATCACTGAATTAGTGTCACTGGTCTTCAAAAAAATGTTCAAAAGTTGAATCCCTTCTAATCAACAACTTGGAAAAACACAAGATATTCAACAAGCATTGGGAAGTCTGGAGGGAACAGCTCAAAGATACCTAATGTGTTTTCATAGGTATCGACGCCTGTACTATTCATATGGCGTCCTTGTTTCTTTTCCTTCTCTTCTCTTCTTTATCTCCTTTCTCTTATCCCTACCCTTCATTTTCACTTACATAAACCTTGCTGTTAAATTTGGGTTGTAAGAGTTACCCTACTGTTCACCTCTCTCTTCATGTCTCACCCCAGTGCCCTATGCAAAGTAGTTTTATAAAGAGAACTGTCTTAATGATTTTATAATGCAAAATCTATTTTCTATTTGCCACTGTACAGGAAAACAAGAGATACTTTGTATTACTGGGAGTTTGCAGATTTCCTGTATATCTTCTCATTGTTTACTTTTGTATTGTTGGAAAAACTCAATAAAAACGAATGTTTAAAAAAAAAATAAAATAAATAAAATTTCAAAAGTGTCAATTAGTGTCCGATTTGTTCGCCGCAATGTTGCAATCCCGCTAAAAATCGCTGATTGCCGCCATTACTAGTAAAAACAAATAAACAAATATAAATGCCATAAGTCTATCCCATAGTTTGCAGACGCTGTAACTTTTGCGCAAACCAATCAATATACACTTATCGTGATTTTTTTTTGCAAAAATATGTAGCAGAATATATATCGGCCTAAAATGATGAAAAAAAATAGATTTTTTAAATTTTTTTATTGAGTGTGTTTTATAGCAGAAAGTAAAAAATATTGTTTTTGTTTTTTTTCAAAATTGTCGGTGTTTTTTTGTTTATAGCGCAAAAAATAAAAACCGCAGAGGTGATCAAATACCACCAAAAGAAATCTCTATTTGTGCGAAAAGAAGAACATCAATTTTATGTGGGTACAGTGTTGTGCGACAGCGCAATTGTCAGTTAAAATAACGCAGTGCCGTATCGCAAAAAATAGCCTGGTCATGAAAGCGTGTAAAACCTTCCGGGGCTGAAGTGGTTAAATAGGAAGTTCTTGGGAGGTGCAAAGAGCTCAAGGTTCACCAGAAACAAGAGACAAGGCAAGATTATACATGGAATTGTTCAGGGAGCTGTCCAGAATCTTAGGTTGCCCAGCAAGAAGAGATACTGTCAGACACAGCAGAGGTCGCAGGTTCACATCTGGGTCCTGATACCCTGTCTGGCAGAGGAGGAGACCTGACCTTTTTTCTGCTTCAGTTTCACTTTTACTTACAGGTCTCCTTCCCTTCCCCACCCTGTGATTGGGCATTGGAAATCAGCAAACTAATGAGCTCATCTCTTTGCCACTCTGCCCTCTTCTCCTATCAGTATGATCCTTAGACTGTAAAACATCTGCATAGCTCCTTGTGCTGCTTCTTCATCCCCCTCTCTGAGCTCTGTGTTAGGCTGACAGCATGCTGAATTCAGCTACCTCCTCTGCTTGTATTTAAATGAATACATTTATTGTTGCTTTAACCACTTGTCTACCAAGGTATACCTATAAACAGCATGGTAGAGAAGTTGTTAAACCAAGCCCAAAGCTGCTGCTGCTGCACTCATATATTTCATAGGCTAAAAGTGCAGTGAATGCAGCCCCATCTTGCTGAAGTTGTAGAACCACTCACCATTGTGACCAGTGATGTCCGGTGGTAACTCAGCATGAAGTTTGAATCTTTCACTGCTCATCAACATCTCAGCTTGTCTTGAGGGACTTGAGAAAGGGAGGCACACCCCGAAACATGTAGCCATGCCCACCAGACAGTAGGAGTGACCTGTGAGCCCAGTAACAGCAGGCTTTGACGTGCTTCATACTGGGCTCCTCTGCACATCAAAGCCTGCTGTTACTGGGCTCACACAGGTCACTCCTACTGTCTGGTGGGCATGGCTACATGTTTCGGAGGTGTGCCTCCCTTTCTCAAGTCCCTCAAGAGAAGCCGAGATGTTGATGAGCAGTGAAAGATTCAAACTTCATGCACTTCAAACTTAGAAAGTGACGAGTAGTTGTAGAGCCGAAGAGAACTCCCTGAACTCTTTCCCTCCG
>BLSH010526350.1:277701-297195 GCA_018402905.1 Glandirana rugosa | reverse complement strand
GGGTCAGGACACTCACGATTACTGATCTCAACTCGCTTGTGGACCTTCAAGCCCAAGACGACCAGGCAGGCTTGAAGCACTGTTTCAGGCCCAGGCCCAGGCCTGCCTTGGGCTTGCTAGCGTGCCTGTTGCTTGGGGTAACTTTAGTTACCCCTGGGCTTGAAAATCCGTGTTTTTACCGACATCCTTTCAGGACCTTTCGGGGTCTCCCGACGTTTTCCTTCATTTTACCCCCATTCCCATCCCGTTCACGGGATGTTTTTTTACCCCTGTCCCTTTATTGACATTTATAAAAATTTTTTTATTTTTGTATTTTGTTCGTTTTTACGTGCGATCGTTCGGGTTCCGTCCGGACCCGGACCCGGACTTTGTCACGAAGTTCGGACGGACCAGCAGAACCCGAACTTCCAGGTGTTCGCTCAACTCTAGTCATTAGCACTCACAGGACTGGGCTCTCTGTAGACACCTACTCCATAGCTACGCCTCTCCCAGGACACTCCAGGGAAGCAGCCTCACTTGGGGAACTCTTGTCCTGGCCTAAAAGGCCTTTTGCAATCCATCCTAGCCCCCACCTCTATAAGGGACAGAAAGTCTACAGCTGGCTCTTCCTGGGTGCAGGCCAACTCTTCCCCAGCCCCAGCCCCTGTTAAGGGCCTACACGTGCTGATTATATCCATGCTGGTGTAAGGTGTGTGCTCCTCCCATGTCACTTCATTAAAATCATCAGCACACTTACATTGAAGTTAGCATGAAACAGCATGGATAGGGAACACCTGAGACCAAGCAGCTATGATCAGTGTGAGGCTGTAGGCATCACTGAGCAAAGAGAGACAGCTCAAGGTATGGATATAAGCGGTGGCTTTCTCAGTTGCACGCAGGGGCGATGCTAGGACTATAAAAGATCTGGGGCTAGAGCCCATAGCAGCAAAGTAGAGTCATAAGCTTGAGCGGACATCAGGTGGAGGCGAGGGCTGAGCCGGAGCCCGTGCTACCACGGCTCAGTCTGCCTCCTGCATTTCGAACTGAGACATACCTGCAAATTGCAAAACTGCACCCACCCGGTAAGAGACTCGGGGCTATAGGCCCCAGACTCGGGGCTGTAGCCCCAATAGTCACCCCCTAGCAACGCCCCTGGTTGCACGTGAGGATGACAGCTGTCAAAATGCCCGGTGGATGTGGAGGGGGGGATTTGTATGACACGTTTCCAGGGACTTTGTCTTTGTTTTCAAATACATGCAATAATTAATTTAATAAAGTGACCCTTTCTTCTACATTGAGGTGATCCTATCCACATTTTCTGCAGAAGACCAGTCTAGGTCCCTTCTCCTGCTCAGGCATCCATCCAGATGTCTCATCCCTTCCTCTACCTTGTTGATGGTCTACAGTAGTGGTCTCCAAACTGTGGCCCTAGGGCCGAATATGGCCCTTTGCTTGCCTTTATCCGGCTATTGGGGCACTATTCCTTCCACTGATATGAGACACTATTCTGCCAGCTGACACCAACAATCAGGCACCATTTTTCCTACAGACACCAGTAATTGGGCACTATTCCTCTAACTGACACCAGATGTGGCAATGCTTACTTCCATTGATGCCAGGAAAATTTCCACTCCTGCTGGCCACAGTCCGACCCCCATAAGGTCTGAAGGACAATAAGCTGGTCCTTTGTTTAGAAAGTTTGGAGAACCCTGGTCTACAGATACAGATGAAAGTTCCAATAGACCAAGTGACTCTGCACTTCTCCTAGGAGCGCCATATGTACTGGGCAGCTGAGTGCTCCTCCCAACCTGGCTTATATGTGGGTGCTGCATTAACCATGACATCACTACAGGAGGGCTCTGCCTAAAAGGGTCCTAACACCTGAGGGCACTGCCTGCTGTAGCCCGACACGATTCTGGTACAGTGCCACCTACTGGCAAAGTAGCGAACTGCAACTGCCTACAAGGTGCAATCAGGGACAGCTGCAGATGATTTTGCTTTAATTCTTAGCAAAGACTTGGGGCTATATTCAGATACTCATCAATCTTCTCAAATGTGTTTGTCATGCTCAGTGGTGTATCATCCATGGGTGCAGGGTGTTCACTGAATATGGGCCCTGAGGGGTTGGGGGGCCCATTGTGCACCCATGGATGATCTCTCCCTGGTTGACAGCCATGGATGATCGGTGCAGTGTGGGCTTGCACACAGGCCCACTAATTTCATGATACACCCCTGGTCATGCTGCTGGTGGTCTTGTTTTTATCTGGCATGTAGTGCAGACAGTGTTGCTTCTTTGTTTGCTGTCTAGTATTGGACATCTAGACATTGCTTATTGAAATCTCAAACACTTTGACAGCAAACTCAACTACATCTGGAGCCTGGATCTGTGTCTATGTTGGGTCCTGAATGTGTCTCTTCTGTTCTCTTTTCATTGTTTCATTTGAAATGTTCAGTCTCGGGTTTTCTATGCAATGGCTGTTTTTGGCTGCTTTCCATTCTTTGCTTTCCTCTTCTCTTTTCTGTATGAATTTTCCCTTTCAGCATGTCTGCCTCCCTTGCTTTCCCTTGGTTGATCCCCCAACTGTTATTGGCCTGCAGGGTTCTCTAACCTCAGTGCACACTGCAGGAAAAGAGCCCTGGAGCTACCTAGAGGCCTACAATCCATGCAGCTGGCTGCAGATCAAAAATGATTTACAAGTAAACATTGCAGTAAAAACTTGTTCACCGACTGAAAATACATCCTAATTAAAGAGTTTCTACCTGTCTGTCATTTTGCAAGCTCTAATATTGAACACAAACAGGGTTATTTTATAGCAATTTCAACCTCTATCAATCAGCTCTGGGTCTCAAAGGCAATCAGTCAGAGGAAGGCCAGGACATTTTTTTATACTGTATTCACTTTTAAAATTCCATGGCAGAGATGATGATAGGTTATCTTTGGTCCATTTGTGCTATTTAGTGGCTGCAACACCCATGTTTTTTTTTTTTTTTTACTTACTTTAATTAACTTAGAATTTTCATGGACTGGCTTTGATGCAGGAGATGGCTTCCCATAACTCATTTATTCTTGAGAAACCTGTGAACCCTGAGAAGTGAGCTCAAAGGTGAGCAGGTGGCATGGGAACCCCTAGGGAGCAGAATTTAAAAGCCAGCCAATTTTCACCAGAGCTCCTGATGGCGGAGATGGGTTTTTCTGCGTGATGGTAGCAGGTTGCGACCCTCAGGTTTACCCTGCTCTAATGTGTGGTCCGGACATCTTCAGGATTGTTGTCAGCAGGTTACATGGACATGCTCATTTACATGAGAATGCAAGTGGGCATGTTGTCTGAACATCTGAACAGGCAGGCTCAGGGGAATCAATGCCTGATTCCAGACAACCTGTCAAGGTCAGGGGGACAAGCTTAAAGACGAGTAACTATAGTAGTAATGAGGCTCCCACCAACCAGCTGGATGAGTGCAGCAGAAGCCCTGACAAACGGTGTGGACTCACACTATAGTAGTAATGAGGCTCCCACCAACCAGCAGCAGGTCACGCTGACAAATGGTGTGGGCTTCCCCAAGGTGCGAGGTCTAAGCACTAACCGGTGATCACCAGAGCTCCTGATAGTGGAGATGGGTTTTACTGCATGTTAGTATCAGGTTGTGGTCCTCAGGATTGCCCTACCAGGAGGCGGGCAAGCCGGTGTCCAGTAGCAGATATAGCAGGTAGGGATCAAGCATACTGTTAGACAAGTCAATTTGGATGGTTTCAATCTGGTTGGTAAGTAGAGCTTGGTTTTTGCCTTGGATTTTTTCCTTGGCTGTTTGTTGTCATTTGATGCCCTCCAACGCTCCTTACTATATAGACCAGTTATAGATGGAGGCAGTGGCCTACTTTTGTATAAGCAAAGTCAGTAAACAAGTCAAAGGTCAGTAACAAGTGACTGCAGGTTGGGATCAAGTGGAAGCATAGTTCAGGACAGAGCCAAAGGTCAGTAACAAGTGGTAGTGGAGATATGGATTGCAAGATGAGTGGAAAGAGAGAGATATTGGCTGAAGAGAGCACAATAATATGGCAAACAGGAAGAACTAAAGGTTCACCAGAAACAAGGTTCAAGGCAAGCTTGTCCAAAGAATTGTTGAGGGAGCCTTCCAGCAACTCAGGAAGTTCATGGGTGGAGCACAGGGTTCAAAGTTCAAGATAAACAAGGTTCAAAGCGAGATCATTCAAGGAATTGTCCAGGGAGCTGCCTAGCACCCCAGGTGGCTCACCAAGAAGAGACATTGCCAGATACAGCAGAGGTCATAGGTTCAGACCCTTGTCCTGACCCAGCCTCTGCTGAAGCAGGAGGTAGGATGGTCTTCAGCTGTTCCCTATGTCCTGAATGTCCATTTACTATTGCACTATTTACTATTTCTTATTGCTACCTGGTTTGTCTCTGGATTCTTCCTTACTGTGACTTGGCTGTAATCTGACCTTGGCTCATCTATCTACTCATTACTAACATTGGCTTGTTTACTGACCAAAATCCTGCTGACCTTGGTTTGCCTTCTGAACGTGCCTCTTCCTTCCCTCCTACCTGATAGGGGGTCTTTCAATTGTCAACCTCTGGCCTCCTCAGGTCCTTACCTTTAACCTGTCATGGATTCTGGTGCCTATGTTAGCTGTTTCTCCAGTCTACTTCTCTGTGGGTTCTTCAGTGGTCTCCTCAGCTGTCTAAAAAAGTATCTCTCTGTCAAGTTACCTACCAGAAGTGATCATCTATGGACTGGACTCTTGTTATCTGTGCCACTTTCCAGGGGGGTTCAGACCAGAGCTATAAGGGAAACCCTTTTGACTTTGGCCTCTAGCCAGGTACATGTGAAGACTAACCTGCAGGAAGGAGAGAATAAAAAATCACAGAGGCATGCAGGTAACCCAAGGAAAGGCAGGAATAAGCAGTGGAAAATAAATAGTTCCATTAAACAGAACAAATGAGGAAGAAAAGCAGAAATCAAAGGAAGAGCAACGATCAGTACATGTGAAGTCAGTCAGAAGCAGGTATAGAAAAGGCCCTGGGAAGGAACTGAGGCACAAACTGGAAAGTTACTTAGGCACTGAATGCTGGAAAGGAGCTCCTTTAAAGAGGCACAGAGGACATCAGTGGCCAACATGGCAGCCTAGAATCTTGTGAGAACCACAGGCAAGGAGAAAGGGGAAGCCTGAAAGTGCAGGAACAAGGAAGACAAGCAACAAATCCTCTGTGAGATAAGACTGAATAATAAAACACTTTCATAACAACCACAACATTTAGAACTCTTGTGGAAGTAGTAGTGTCCCACCACAAAATATGTGGAGGCAACATGGAATCTCCTCCCCAACTTTATTTGCAGCAGACCTTCCAAGGAAGGAAGGTCCCAGATTGGTCTCCACTGTTAAGAAACCTTCTTCCTGCCTGAGTCACAAATGTTGTGCCATCACAATGTGACTCCCGTGCCCATGCTTGGGAGGGACATCATCACAATCTGAGCCATCCAGCAGCCAAAGAGTCGGAACCCTGGAAGGAACACTGGAAGAAGCACCCATGACTGATTGAAGCACTGACAGCTGGAGGGGAAAGTCTCCCAGCTAAGTCTTCCATAATATGCAAATGTTGCAGTGCATACTAGCATATTTTGGCTAAAAGCTTCTGGGGCCCATTTCTGAAAGTGTAGGGATGGAAGGGAGACCTGTAAGGGAAAGTGAAACTGTAGCAGTAATAGATCAGGGCTCCTCCCCTTCCAAGCAGGGTTGTGCCAAGAGGCAGAGCTGTATGAATCTCAGGACTTGATGGACAGAATTTAAAATTATTTGTCAGGTATAAAAGCTCATATATTGTACATATGTAAAATGTTTTTATTTATCCGTTTACCTTTCAGCTTTCAACTGCAGTTTAAGACTTCTCCATCTTCTCTCCTTTCTTATTCTTTCCTTTTTTTCTTCTTCTCTTCTTCTCTCCTTTCTTCTTATTCTCTTCTTCTCCCCTTTCTTATTCTCTTCTTATCTCCTTTCTTCTATGTCTCTTCTTCTTCTCTTCTTTCTTCTTTCTCCCCTCTTCTTCTCTTTTTTATCTTCCCTTTCTTATTTTTTTCTCCCTTTTATCCTTCTTCTTCTCTTCTTCTCTCCTGTCTTCTACTTCTTTCCTTTCTTCTTATTATCATCCTATTCACTCCTCTCTTCTTCATCTCCCCAATGTTCTTTTTCTCTTTTTTATTCTTCAACTCTTCTTCTTCTCATTTCTTTATTCTCTCTGCTTCTCTCTTTTCCTCCTCTTCTCTTCTGCTTCTATCCTTTCTCCCCCTCTTTTCTTTCTCCTCCTCACTATTATAATCCTTTCTTCTTCTTTCCTTTTTTCTTCTTCTCTTCTCCTCTTCTTTCTTTTTATTCTCATATTGTTCTCTCCTTTCTTCTTATGCTTTTATTCTTCTCTCCTTTTTTCTTCGTCTCTTCTTCTCTCCAGCCTTCTTCATTTTTTCTTCTTCTTCTCTCCTTTTTTCTCCTCTTTTTCCCTCCACTTTCTTCTTCTTCTCCTCTTCTCTCATTGCTTCATTATCTCCTCTTCTTCTCATCTTTCTTCTTCTCTTCTTCTTTCTGCTTTCAACTTTTCCTCTCTTCTCCTTCTCTCCATTTTCTTCTCTTCTTCTCTCCATTCTTCTTCTTCTCTTCTTCTTTCCTGTCTTCTTATTCTCTACTTTCTTCTTATTATCTTCTTATTTCCTTTCTTCCTCTCGCCTATGTTCTTCTTCTCTTTTTTACCCCCCCTCTCTTCCTCTTCTCTTTTTCTTCTTCTCTCCTTTCTTCTTATTCTCTTATTCTTCTCGCCTTTCTTCTTTGTCTCTTCTTCTCCTCTTCTTCTCTCCTGTCTTCTTCCTTTTTCTTCTTCTCTCCTTTCTTCTCCTCTTTTTCTCTCCCCTTTCTTCTTCTTCTCCTCTTCTCTCATTTTTTCATTGTCTCTTCTTCTTCTCTTCTTTCTTCTTTTTCTTCTCTTCTTCTTTATCCTTTCTCCTTTTCCCTCTTCTTCTCTCTATTCTTTTTCTTCTCTTCTTCTCTCCATTCTTCTTCTATTCTTCTTTCCTGTCTTCTTATTCTCTCCTTTCTTCTTATTATTGTTCTCTCCTTTCTTCATCTTCTCCTCTTCTTCTCTCCTGTCTTCTTCCTTCTTCTTCTCTCCTTTCTTTTCCTCTTTTTCTTTCCCCTTTCTTCTCCTCTTCTCTCATTTCTTCATTATCTCCTCTTCTTCTCTTCTTTCTTTTTCTCTTCTTCTTTCTCCTTTCTCATTTTCCTCTCTTCTTCTTCTCTCCATTCTTTTTCTTCTCTTATTCTCTCCATTCTTCTTCTCTTCTTCTTTCCTGTCTTCTTATTCTCTCCTTTCTTCTTATTATCTTCTTCTTTCCTTTCTTCCTCTCGGCTATGTTCTTCTTCTCTTCTTTATCCCCCCTCTCTTCCTCTTCTATTTTTCTTCTTCTCTCTTCTTCTCTTCTTTCTTCCTTTTCTCTTCTGCTTCTCTCCTTTCTTCTTCTCCCCTTTCTTTTTTTTCTTCTCTCCTTTCTTCCTTTTCTCTTCTTCTATTCTCCTCTCCTTTCTTCTTATTCTCCTATTCTTCTCTCTTTTCTACTTGGTCCCTTCTTCTTCTCCTCTTTTTCTCTCCTGTCTTCTTCCTTTTTCTTCTTCTTCTCTCCTTTCTTTTGCTCTTTTTCTCTCCCCTTTCTTCTTCTTCTCCTCTTCTCCTCTCATTTCTTCATTATCTCCTCTTCTTCTCTTCTTTCTTTTTCTCTTCTTCTTTCTCCTTTCTCATTTTCCTCTCTTCTTCTTCTCTCCATTCTTTTTCTTCTCTTCTTCTCTCCATTCTTCTTTCCTCTCTTCTTCTTCTCTCCATTCTTTTTCTTCTCTTCTTCTCTCCATTCTTCTTCTCTTCTTCTTTCCTGTCTTCTTATTCTCTCCATTCTTCTTCTCTTCGTCTTTCCTTTCTTCTTCTCAGCTATGCTCTTCTTCTCTTCTTTATCCCCCCTCTCTCCCTCTTCTATTTTTCTTCTTCTCTCTTCTTCTCTCCTTCTTCTTCTCCCCTTTCTTTTTTTTCCTTTCTTTCTCCCTCTCTCCATTATAACCCCTTTAAAACAAGACTGTACAGATTATAAATGGTCTCCCTGAGTCTAATCTTAGAGTATGGTCAGAGGTCCAATAATAATATATTAGCATCCTAAATAATGATCCTTTTTCCAGATTTAAACGTAAACTTCACACAGCTGGTTAAAAAATGATCCTCGGTGGCCCGGCTAGACGGCTTTTACACGTGTTGGAATAACGATTATGTTATTAAGTTTATCTTAATCAACAAGCTGTAAATGGAGTATTGTGGATTTGCAAATATTAATCAAGCCGGCAGAAGGCAAAGCCAAGATTTTTATTGATTGCACATCGAGCACGGGACCTTTGTCTAACACAATTTAGCTTTCCGAAGGTTTTAAATACTAGAGTGTGCCCAAATGTATCTTTATTTTTTTGGCTCTCATTGAGGCATTTACAACAGACCAAATGGGGCACCAGCCCTGGCATAATAAACAGTGAGTCCATATTTAGATTGCTATGCTCAGCATAACCCAAAAACTGAATGCTGAGCAGATAAAAAAGATCCCAATTCAAAGCGAAGTTCCATCCAAAATATGACTTTTAAGATAAAAATATCCATAGAATACTCATGCCTTGTGCAATGTTAAAAAGGTATGCTCTAAACTATGCCCAGTTTTTTATTTTTCTATATGCCCTAGTTTCGAAATACCAACCTAATCGTCCTCTTCATTCCTCCCAACACCTCCTGCTCTCCAGCCCCCTTATCACCTCCTCTCATATTTGCTTCCAAGACTTCCCCCGAGCCTCTCCCATCCTCTGGAATTCCCTACCCCAATCTGTCAGACTGTCCCTAAATCTTTCCACTTTTAGGCGATCGCTGAAAACGTTTCTCTTTAGGGAAGCCCATCCTGCCGCCACCTAACAACTACACTTTTTATTTTCTACATCAGCTCATCCCCCACAGTTATTACCCTTTCGTATTACTTGAACCTCCCTTCTAGATTGTAAGCTCTAACAAGCAGGGCCCTCTGATTCCTCCTGTATTGAATTGTATTGTAATTGCACTGTCTACCCTAATATTGTAAAGCGCTGTGCAAACTGTCGGTGCTATATAAATCCTGTATATTAATAATAAGAATAATAATTACTCAAGTATGTATACATGGCATTGTATTCTATGTGTATTTTACTCAAAAAACATTTATTGGAAAAAAAAATAAAAATAATAATTTGTGCAGCATTGTTTTCTCAGAAGTTCCTGCACAGCGCGGCCATCTCCATTGTGGGCATCTGAAGCCGCACTGTCATTCTTCCTGGATTCCGTGCATGCTGGCTACCCAGCATGCACCTTGAACAAGCTGAAAATATAGGTGCAGCGCTCATAAAAAAAATGGACAATAAAATGGACAATAAAAACTTCATATAAAGTCCCAAAAAGAATCCTTAGTGCATATCAAACAGCAGAAGAACAGATGGAAGAAGTGGTCACCATGGAGGAAAGAGAACCTTCACTGACACCCACACATACTGCCTCTTACCCTCTCAAGATGACCCCTATTACGGAGGTCTATGTGGCCTGTGTGTGGGTCAATCTTGCAATAGACAAGCTGGTGAGTGCTGAATTGGTCAACCGCTAGAGTCCTTGGCTCTTCAAATCGTTACGTATTCCTGGTCCCTGATGTAGGAAAAGAGAATACTGATAGTGTAGTAGGTTTGTACCAGTTTGATAGAGATAAAACCAAATTACACTCACATGCAACTTCAATATAAGAAAGTAGTGAAACACGTTTGCCGTCTGCTTCCAACCAGAATAATGGTGGCCACGATCTGGAACGCAGTGATGTCACGCTGGCTGGCTCCACCCGACGCGTTTCGTCATCACTGTCGTCATCTGGGGCGTGGCCACCACGCGATATGCGTCCGTATATAAAGGCTGTCGCCGGGAGACGTGATTGGACACAAAGAGATCACCTGATGATAGGCGAAACCGGAACCACGTCCCGTTCTAACCAGCAACATTAAGACAAATAGCTTGCGTTCCAATTCCAGGAAATATAGATAAAACTGTGTTCACTAGCCTCGTCTGTGTCACCACCAGACGGGAAGGTACAATTCACCACCAAAAGCTTAATCAAAAGCTGTACACACATTAGTGAGTGGACTATAAATAAAACTAGAACCTGTAAAAGAGAAATAAATAAAAAATATATAAAAGGCGCCGACGTCACCTATCCGGAGCGGGCTCCATCTAGTGGCCAGTCAACCGCACAAAACATAATACAAAGAAAATGTCAAACAATTTTATACATATAAACAAATGTAAACATTAAATAAAAAGAGGGATATACAATAAGCACTATGGGGTGGAAAAAGTCAGAATGTAATGGAATGGTATCAGGGAAATCTACCCTGTCCCTGATATCTATTAGCCATTATTAATAAAGGCGTTTACGTCCCACTCCACATTCATTCCATACGGGACATATGTCTTGGCCTGATAGATCCACCTAGCCTCTAATTTGGAAATCTCTCTAACTATGTGACTCCCCCTCCAATTAGCTATAGATCTGTCTATCCCCAAAAAGGTAGTGCCATTCAACTTTCTATTATGCTTAAGGGCATAATGCTTGGAAAGACTATGGTCTAAAAAGCCCTTTTTAATATTGGCCACATGCTCTTTCAGCCTGACAATCAATTTTCTTTTCGTCCTACCTATATACTGTAGTCCACAAGGACATTGGACCATATAGACCACATTTTTTGAATGACAGGTAATGAAGGACTTGATAGGAAAATTGTGTTGTGTAGCCGAGGACATGAAAGAACAAACCCTTCTTGATTTTTCATCATTAATAGAACAGATGGGGCACTTTCTACATGGAAAATAACCATGTAGTTGTTCAAATAAAGAAGGCCTAGGGGAGGTTCAATGATGTTGGGTGCCACTTGCAGTCTTAGGGGGGAGCACCCCTAAAGACAACTTGTGGTTTCACCGGAAGGACATCAGCCAGAACTCTATCATTGCGAAGTACTTCCCAGTGTCTGTGCATGATATGTCTAATGGCCTGAAACTGACTTGAAAAGGAAGTTAAAAAGGCAAAATTAATAGATGAGCCTCTGTCAATTTTCAGTTTAAGAATGGTCTGTCTATCATTCAAATCAGCCTGCTGGAAGGCTAGCTCTAATTCTGCTGCCTTATACCCCTTTTCCAAAAATCTTGACTTCAGGACTACCACTTCTCTTACGAAATCATCCCTGCTGGAACAATTTCGCTTGAGTCGTAAGAACTGGCTTTTGGGGATAGAGCGAAGCCAAGAGGGGTGGTGGCAGCTGGACACATCAATAAAACCATTTCGGTCGGTGTCCTTAAAAAACGTTGAAGTTGACACAGCACCCTCATCCACTTTGATCTTAAGATCTAAAAAATGGATCTCTGATCAGCTATACTCAAGTTGTAACACCATTCTCCTATCATTGCAGTTCAACTCAGCAAAAAACGAGACAAGGGACTCCTCCGAGCCCTCCTATAGGAGGAGTACGTCGTCTATGTAACGCCTCCAGAACCGAAGTTCAGGTCATTACCCAGCATGCACCTGCCGATTCCGCACATGTACAGTGCGGTGCAATCTTGGTCAGCTTGCCATGGCATAGGCGTGCCAAGCTGACCACAACTTTCCATAGACGCCAATGTTAAATGTAACAGGAGCAGTGTCATGCCAAGCTGGCCAAGATCTCCCAGGAGCCAATGCAAAACTGAAAATGGCGTGCGGCTAAAGGAGGAAGTGAAATTAGATATGGGCATAAATCAGGCAAGTGAACAGAAAAGAATAAAAATAAATTGCCAATTCATTTTAAGGATGCACATTGGTGCTGCATGGTGAGGAGTGAAAAATGTGGGTGGAACTCCGCTTTAACCAGTTCCAGGCCACCCTATAGCATATTTACTGCTACAGGGCGGCCCTCCTGAGAACCGATCCATTCCTATCCACTAAAAATAGACAGGTGGGGGATCAGTTCCCCATCCGTCTGGCTGATTGGATGACAGTCAGATCGAAACGGACAGACGGTCTGTTTCCATCCTACCACCCATAGAGGAAAGCAAGCTGTGTCTGTGTCCACTCTGCATAAGTGCTGACACAGACCTGTCATCCGCCTGCTCAGCGGGAATCAGCTGCTGGAGTTTGAAAGGCACCTAAATCATGTTACTTTTCATTTCTATATCTCCTGTCTGTACAATGCTTATACATAATGGTACTTTGTACCTCTCATCTCTACAATGTTTATAAACAATGTTACTTGTATTTCTTTATCTCCCATCTGAATAATATTTATAAACAATGTTACTTTGTATCTCTCTATCTCCCGTCTGATCAATGTTTACAAACAATGTTACTTTGTATCTCTCCTGTCTGTATAATTTGTATACACATTGTTACTTTGTATATCTTTATTTGGTGTCAACAATATGTCCAATGGCCTGTTTTTTTGGGGTTTTTTTAACAACAGCAGCATTTACATATGCTTTACCTACAAAGCAACTCCCGGCTGTCATTTTGACAGGTGGGAACTGCTGGCAAGTGCAATGGGGTGTGTGACAGTTGGGTAGGAGGACAGGACTTACTACACACACCCTGTGTACTTTCACATTTAATAATAAGCCCAACTGGCTACAATATCTCTGCATGTTGCAAAATGAACAATACCCTTCATTTGGGGTATTCACATACATTTGTAGGGAGAGATTTACTAAAACTGGAGAATGTAGAATCTGGTGCAGCTCTGCATAGAAACCAATCGGCTTCCAGGTTCAAATGTCAAATCCTAATTGAACAGGCTGAAGTTAAAGGCTGATTGGCTATCATGCACAGCTGCAGCTGATTCAGAGTTCCCCGGTTTTAGTAAATATCCCCCATAGTGTTGTTGGAGCAAATAGTGTTTTATATTACAAAACATATCTTCAAATTATGAATATTATATAAACTTAAATTTATTATGCAATAAGTTAGAGTTTGGTGCCTCAGCCGGTAAACAGAGCGGTGTACTGATATTAAGGTGCCTCATCCATATTGAACATTGGAGGGAGTGGGGCAAATCGATCTCCAACTGAAACCCCGAGAGCAGAAAGAGATTTTTGGACTATCTTGGCACCTTCTGCAGATAATATCAACACAAACATTTGCATTAAAATTATTATCATCAATGCACATCGACCCCCAATATAGGGTGATATTATGATGTGAAGCCACGGATATCGATAATTCTCAACATGTTTCGTAGAGATAATGTCGCTTTCTCAGGAGAATATCTGTGGCGCTAGGTAAGTTGGAAAAAATAAGACAGCAAATAACATACATCACAATACCGTTACATAATTAGAATTATATGGGGATATGTGGGGTGCATCCTACATATCCTCATATAATTATGTAACAGTATTGTGAATTCTCGATATCCGTGGCTTAACATCATAATATCACCCTCTATTGGGGGTTGATGTGCATTGGTGATAATAACCACATGCCGACCACTTAGCGACTATAAGCGGCGACAGCATGGCTCTGTCCTGCAAATTTTCTGCCATCACTAAGCACGAAGCACCTTTAATAAGATCACTTTCGTTTTTACAGTTCTGTACGCTTTACATGTGACACATGTACGTTAAGTTATCCAATTTTAAACACAGCACTTGTTTATATGATTGATTTCACGTTTACGTTGTTTGCACATTTGATATAAACAAGCCCACACACACAAATACATACCTTTAGTCCCAGCCTATACTTGTTACCTCAACTATAGCTGTATGAGAAAGTTTTTTCATTTTTTCATTTCTTTCTTCACCTATTTGTAGAAATTCACACATTTAGAAAACCCACCAGCACGCTGGAAATTTCTTACCGGCACTAAATATTAAGCAATTTGAATATAAAGAGAGCAGCGCCAATACCACCTTAATATCATTATATCGCCGCTTATAGTTGTCACTCGCGTGCACGACAGCTAGGGGGCTACAGGACGCGGGTCGGGTGGACTCGATGTCCGTCGGCGACCCGCGATACCCTGTGGCAGAGCCAGAGTGGGGAACCACCAATGTAAACATGGCGGTTTCCTGTTCTGTCAGGCGGCATGTAAGAGATTTGCTGATCCCTGTCACTGGGATCAGTTAGATCTCTTATGCCACTGGCAGCCCAGCCCCCTCACAGTCGCCGACATTGAGTCTGCCCGACCTGCGATGCCCTATGACAGAGCCAGAGTGGGGAACCATCAATGTAAACACAGCGGTTCCCCGTTCTGTCAGGCGGCTGGTCAGAGATCTGCTGATCTCTGTCACTGGGATCAGTTAGATCTCTAATGCCCCTGGCAGCCCAACCCCCATACAGTTAGAACACGCCTAGGGAACACAGCTAACCCCCTAGATCTCCCCCTGCAGGGAAACCCCTTCACTGGCAATGACATTTATACAGTAATCAGTGGATATTTCAATTTCTGATCGCTGTATAAATGTCATTGGTCCCAAAAAAGTGTCAGAAATGTCCGACATGTCCGCTGCAATATCATAGTCCCAAAAAAAATCGCCGCCATTATTAGTAAAAAAAAAAAATTGTAAAAACGCCACAAATGTATTCTCATGGTTTGTAAACGCGGCAACTTTTGTGCAAACCAATCAATGAACGCTGATTGCGATATTTTTTACCAAAAATATGAGAAAGAATATAAATCGGCCAAAACCGATTAATAAATTTGTATTTTTATATTTTGTTTTGGATGGTAAGAAATATATTTTTTTTTGCAAAATTATCGCTTTTTTGTTTATAGCAGTTATCAGAAATGACGCAGAGGGGATCAAATACCACCAAAAGAAAGTTCTATTTGTGGGGAAAAAAGGACGCAAATTTAGTTTGGGCACAACGTCGCACGACTGCGCAATTGTCAGTTAAAGCCACGCAGTGCCGAATTGCAAAAGGTGCTCTGGTCCTAACGTGGGAAATCCTTCTGGGCTGAAGTGGATAATTTTAATGTAAATGTTTGTGATTGATGGCAAATGCCATATGGGGATATGTGAGGTGCACGCCACATATCCCCATATAATTCTAATTATGTAACGCTAGTGTAATGTATATTATTTACTGTCTTATATTTTCCAACTTACCTAGCACCGCAGATATTCTCCTGAGGAAGCGACATTATCTCAGCGAAACATGATATCCGTGGCTTCTTTTTTTTTTATCCAGAAAAAGCTTTATTTAGTTTCACACAGTCCAGAAAAGCAAACAATGTCAACAACGTCAGCCACCCATAAAGTACAATTTCCATATCCAGCCCCACATCTCTTGCAATATACATTGGTTAACAAGCATATCCGTGGCTTCACATGATAATATCACCCTCTATTGGGGGTCGATGTGCATTGGTGACGATCATTTTAATGTACAATTTACAAATTTCTAATGTGAATTACTAATTTGTATTTTACTTTACATTGACAATCTATATTTTTTATATTCAGAATTTAGAATTCTGCTATACCCAAGCTGACTGTAGGCCCACAAGGCCTATATCAACTATCCATCCATTGTCCGTTCCCACTGCCGCATATATCATCTGGAATATAGCTTTTTCCTTTGGGGTTCCTTCAACCCACAGGAATAGTCATCAGCGTCTGGCTAACCTAGGAAGGTACATCAATTCGATTATATGTATCAAGTTTTTGCACAAAACAATAATGTTTAACTTAAATTGAATGATAATTAATTGTGCAAGAACCTCTCTAACGTTAAACGTAGCATATGTTCACTGTTTAGAGTCAATAATATATAACTCTACTATTTAAACAGTATACCTTCCCATGCTCGCCTGGGGGAATATCCGTGGCCTTCAGCGCTTCACTTCCGTGGTTATGCCTGCATGGTAAGCACCGCTGGCATTTAATGCATCACTGTGATAGAGATAAATGGCACACCATTGTGACAACAATATACACGTTGGTTTTTTGTACATATCTATTATGTGTCTACCGTTATGTGCACTAAATCTCTGTTGTTATTTTTAGTGTTTGGTTCTAAGTACTTGTGGTACTCTCCTGAAGAAGCGGATCTGCCGCGAAACATGTTGAGAAACACAATGCTACAGACCGTATGACTTATGTGTACTGCAATTGCTTATGTGCATAAACCAATTTTTAATGTAAAGAATTTTTTCATTAAATAAATGACATTGTGTTAAATGAATTGATGTTGCAAAGCTTATGTCGGTACCAATAAAATCCCACAGCCCCCTCTTCTTCCCTTTTTAGAATTTTCTACGTTAATTCGGGATGTAGGTACCTGTATGCAATTTTCAAATTCTGAGCTTGCTTTATGATAATTTTAATGTAAATGTTTTTGATTGATGGCAATTGCCTTTTCTTTTAAAATGATGTATTAATAAAATGCTCTAAACTTTTTATGGAAGAATGTTTGTGTTGATATTATCTGTAGAAGGTGCCGAGATAGTCCAAAAATCTCTTTCTGCTCTTGGGGTTTCGGTTGGGGACCGATTTGCCCACACTCCCTCTAATTATGCAATAAGTTGTCCAAGGCAGCTAACAAATTCCAGTGCTTAATAGTAATAGTAATACTTAATAGTACTGTTACATAATTATATGGGGATATGTGGGGTGCACCCCACATATCCCCATATAATTCTAATTATGTAACGGTATTGTGATGTATGTTATTTGCTGTCTTATTTTTTCCAACTTACCTAGAGCCACAGATATTCTCCTGAGGAAGCAGCATTATCTCTACGAAACATGTTGAGAATTATTGATATCCGTAACTTTACATCATAATATCACCCTCTATTGGGGGTCGATGTGCTTTGATGATAATAATTTTAATGTAAATGTTTGTGTTGATATTATCTGCAGAAGGGGCCGAGATAGTACAAAAAATCTCTTTCTGCTCTTGGGGTATCAGTTGGGGACCAATTTGCCCACACTCCCTCTAATTATGCAATAAGTTGTCCAAGGCACAGGGCCAGATTAACATAGGGGCTATTGGAGCTGCAGCTCCAGGCCCCTACCTTAATATAAGCCCAGCCGCCCAAGAACTTCCCACTGGCGCCATGGCGCCACCACTGGCCACCGCTGCCCAGTGTCCACGGCTGTGAAAATTATTGGTTGCTTGGACCGCCTAGCATCTTAGCAACCAATCAAGTGCAAGCACAGACCCCGGAAAAGGAGGAGGATGTAACTTCCTCAGCACCAGGCCCATGATGCTCTTAATCCAGCCCTGCCAAGACAGCTAACAAATTCCAGTGCTTAATAGTAAATTCCCGGCTGTATCAGTTTTGTTTTATTATTCAATAAAATGTAACTTTTTGAACAAAGATTTTTTTTTTTTCATTGAAGCTTGTGTTCTGTGAGATCATTAGACTTCAGGTTTTAGCCCAGTGACAGGACATGTATAAACTTCACACCATTGCGGCACAGTTGGCTGAGCCCATTAGCGCACTTCACGGCCCGGTCTGAAAAAAGCCGGCGCTTATTCTTTCGTTAATAATGAAAGCGTCGCGTCCGGGAACCCAAGTGTCATGCTCGTAATTTTTCAGCCTGCAGTGGACACAGTTTCATTATTCGTCAAAGAGAGATGACAAATTTTTCTATTACTATGTAAGGGAACGTAGTAACAAGAGTAACGGATTTCAATAAATTTAAATCGCCTTCTTCTTGGCTCCGTATTGATTATTTTTCACACGTGGAAAAAAATCAATTGGTTTCCTACAGCCAAATTTTTTTTTTCTTCACTTGTGATATACACGTCTTTTATTTCTATATAAGTTCTAAAGCGTCCCTTATTCACCGAGCGCGATTTGCATCGGCCTCCATAGTGGTTGAGCTCTTTTCAAAGTGAAGGTGAACAACTGGGACTTATTGAAATAATCATTCCATTGCAATATTTTGAATGTTCCACAATCATTCATTACTTTGTCATGTCAAGGAGTGCCAGATGGAAAATTACAGCATGCTGGGACGTACTTGTGAATGCCAAGTCTACAAAGAAACTGCAGAAGAATTTCGACTAGCCAAGTTATATTTAACCCTGCTGTGTGCTACAGATACAGAATACGCTATATATATGTATACAGTATCTCACAAAAGTGAGTACACCCCTCACATTTTTGTAAATATTTTATTCTATCTTTTCATGTAACAGCACTGAAGAAATGACACTTTGCTACAATGGTGATGGTTGCAGCTGCAGGCATCATTCAGATATCTTTGTTTTCATGTAAAAGATGACCTAGGGGCTATTCCGCCGCTGGATTGCTTTTACAGGCTGCAGGAGAAGATGAGCCCTCCGGTGCCTTTTTGGGCTCTCCTGTGCGATCGGGAAGCCTGATTACCAATGCGGTGGTGGATGGTCCCTGGCCATGTCTATGACCCTGGGAGGTCAGAAGTGACTTCCGGAAGATGTAAAGACTGCCAGATTTATTTATTTTTTCTGGAAAGAACAGATCTATTTTTTTTTTATTTCATGCTTTCGGGGGTAGAGGAGATATCTGGGATCTTTTTGACCCCAGATCTTGCAATACAGAGGACCTGTTATGCCTTATTTCTATTACAAGGGATGCTTACCTTTCTTGTAATAGGAATAAAAATGATAACAAAAAAAAAATTAAAGGGACAGTGTAAAATAAATAAATAAATAAATAACTAATTAAAAAGACTATAAGCAAGGTCCATAAAGACATGGATGAGCGAGTTTGGGGCGGAGGAACTTGACTGGCCAGCACAGAGTCCTGACCTCAACCCGATAGAACACCTTTGGGATGAATTAGAGCGGAGACTGCGAGCCAGGCCTTCTCGTCCAACATCAGTGCCTGACCTCACAAATGCACTTCTGGAAGAATGGTCAAACATTCCCATAGACACTCCTAAGCCTTGGCAGCCTTCCCAGAAGAGTTGAAGCTGTTATAGCTGCAAAGGGTGGTCCAACTCAATATTGAACCCTATGGACTAAGACTGGGATGCCATTAGCAACCAATAATTTTCACAGCCGTGGACACTGGGCAGCGGTGGCCAGTGGTGGCGCCATGGCGCCAGTGGGAAGTTCTTGGGCGGCTGGGCTTATATTAAGGTAGGGGCCTGGAGCTGCAGCTCCAATAGCCCCTATGTTAATCTGGCCCTGTGCCTTGGACAACTTATTGCATAATTAGAGGGAGTGTGGGCAAATTGGTCCCCAACTGATACCCCAAGAGCAGAAAGAGATTTTTTGTACTATCTCGGCCCCTTCTGCAGATAATATCAACACAAACATTTACATTAAAATTATTATCATCAAAGCACATCGACCCCCAATAGAGGGTGATATTATGATGTAAAGTTACGGATATCAATAATTCTCAACATGTTTCGTAGAGATAATGCTGCTTCCTCAGGAGAATATCTGTGGCTCTAGGTAAGTTGG
>BLSH010526350.1:241274-258384 GCA_018402905.1 Glandirana rugosa | reverse complement strand
ACATACCAAAGAGGGGCCAAAATCCATTTCACAAGATTTGATAAAAGTCTACACACGTCTTGTCTACATTACACACTTATTGTAGACAAGTCTGCACACATCTGAAAATAGTTTAGAACACTTTACCTAAAACCGGGGAGAAACCATACACCTGTTCTTCAAACATCTGGATAGTGTGTTTGAAAATACAGCATAGAGAAATGCATGCATATGGTTGCGCTCCTCACACACAGTTTTCAGAGTTTTTAGAACAGTTCTATGGCCTCTAATGTTAATTAATACTTTTCAGACCCATTTTGAAGATGATCTCCATTTTTGCAATTTTTATGTTTTTATTTTTTAAAAAATATTTAAAGTTATTTCCCTGTCCCCATTTCTTTGTAGGTCACTTGTCCCACCCTTACCCACATTTCCTTCCTTTTGCAGACCTCTAGGACCTTCCAGGACTATTTTGCAACATTTTTTGTACCTAAAAGTCCGGGTCTCCATTGATTTCAATGGGGTCCGGGGTCCGGGACAAAGTTCGGGTTCTGTCCGGACCCGAACCCGGACTTTGTCCCGAAGTTCGGCCGAACCAGTAGAACCCGGACTTCTAGAAGTTCGCTCAACTCTACTCACAAGTACAAAATATAAAAACATTGTAAATATGACAAATAGACCAATTATCGTATAAACATATCCTGTTAAAATCGTAAGCCATTCGATTACAGCCGGCTCACACACACATCTGCTTGTAAGTTCTTTCACATCATTCTGCAATCCTATGAAAGAGGAAAAGAGCCCGACGCGTTTCAGGTTCCAGCCTTTCGTCAGGGGCTTGTAGCAGAATGCAATTCATGTACCTAGACATACTTTTATCTTACTGTATACTCAAATTGGCTGTTCAGAAGTGAGCTTTTCCATTGTGGTGAGAGCAAAGAGAGGAGGAGGGAGGCACCAGTGGTTTTTCCACTTTCACAACCGAACATTCTGCTTTTGAGTCTGCATTGTGCTGTTTCAATGTTTAAATCCAAGGTGGACAGCAATGTCAACAGAGATCTACAGAGAACAAACAATGGGATCTGCCATCGTATGCCAAAGGGGGGATGCCTCCAATTGGTCCTGCTTCTCCTGGTGCCCCGCCAGCAATGCCAGGAACCCTTGTATTAATAGGCAATAAGACATGATTGACTCAGGTCGCCCTTATGTGTTCCATAGCAGTCTTTAGGTGGGTGGGGGGGGGGAGGTTTGACCTCTGGCACAGTTTGTTCCCATTGGGGTACCTGGGGGTTGTGTTTTTCCCTTACTCTCTCACAGCTGGGAGATTCATTAGCTGGCTCTGAGTCATGATAGACTTGATCATTGGTGTTTATAGGAAAAAAAAAAACAAAAAAAACCTTATTCATGTGTGGATTGACCACACATGACAGGAAACAGAGTGGACTTTAGGGGCACACACGAGACCAAAGCAAAATAAAGCTTTATAAAACATGTATTTTATTGGTATACCGCTAAAAACAATAGCAGCGAGCAATAATAGAGAGAATGTCATTGAAAATATTTAAAAACAGTCTATGAGATCATAGATGCAGTACAATATAGTACATAATGATACAGAATACCCAGAGAACATTAATGCAGTACAGTCGTATAAGGTCGACGCGTTTCGCTGAAAAGCTTCATCTGGACCTTCTCTCAGACGATTGTAGATAAACAAAATTACAAATTATACGTCAAATATACTAAACAAAACCAATTAGTGTGAACAAACAACCATAATAATGTGTGCAGAGCTTACATGACTGCCGAATGTTCCCAAAAGTCCAAGGTAATTTTGCTGTGGGGGTCTCCCCCCCTACTATATTTTTGTATACCATCTCTTGCATTTCTCTGTAATGTTTGCTTTTCCTTAATAGTAAAAACATTGAAAGTAAAATTGCGGGATGGCAACAAACTTTGCAACTTAAAAATTTCCATTGGTGACATTTAAAAAAATCCTACAGGTTAGCAGTTTTGAGTTACAGAGGAGGTCTAGTGCTAAAATTATTGCTCTCGCTCTAACGATCGCGGTGATACCTCACATGTGTGGTTTGCACACCGTTTTCATATGTCGGTGGGACTTACGTATGCGTTCGCTTCTGCACGCGAGCTCGCAAGGATGGGGCGCTTAAATTTTTTTTTTTTTAATTATTTATTTTACTTTTTATTTTTACACTGTCCTTTAAAAAAAAAAACACTTTTATTCCTATTACGGTAAAATGTAAACTTTCCTTGTAATAGAAAAAAAAGCATGACAGCACCTCTTAAATATGAGATCTGGAGTCAAAAAGACTTCACATTTCATATTTACACTAAAATGCAATAAAAAAAAAAAAAATGGCAGTGGAAAAAAAATGTCCACTTTAAGAGCTATGGGCGGAAGTGACTTGTGACGTCGCTTCCGCCCTGCAATGCTATGGAGCCGAGTGGGCCGTACTGATGACCCCACTATAGGGAAAAAGCTTTTCCGTGAAAGGGAATTAAAAAAAGACATGCAGCCATTCACTAAAATTAGAAGAGAAGCGGTTTAAGCTTAACCACTTCCTTACTGGGCACTTAAACCCCTCTCCTGCCCGAACCAATTTTCAGTTTTCAGCGCTGTCGCTCTTTGAATGACAATTGCGCGGTCGTGCGATGTTGTACCCAAACAAAATTGGCGTCCTTTTTTTCCCACAAATAGAGCTTTCTTTTGGTGGTATTTGATCCCCTCTGCGTCATTTCTGATCGCCGCTATAAACAAAAAAAGAGCGACAATTTTGAAAAAAAAACAATATTTTTTACTTTTTGCTATAATAAATATCCAAAAATAAAAAATAAAAAAACAAATTTATTCATCAGTTTTGGCCGACATATATTCTTCTACATATTTTTGGTAAAAAAAATCGCAATCTGCGTTTATTGATTGGGTTGCGTAAAAGTTATAGCGCCTACAAACTATGGACATTGATTTATGGCGTTTTTATTTTATTTTATTTTTTTACTGGTAATGGCGGCGATCTGCGATTTTTATCAGTACTGCGATATCAGGGCGGACATGTCGGACATTTTTTACACATTTTTGGGACCAATGACATTTATACAGCGATCAGAAATTTAAATGTCCACTGATTACTGTATAAATGTCATTGGCAGTGAAGGGGTTAACCAGCAGGGGGCAGTGAAGGGGTTAACAATGTTCCCTGGCTGTGTTCTAACTGTGGGGGGGGTGGGGCTGGTCGGGACATAACAGATCTAACTGATCCCAGTGACAGGGATCAGTAGATCTGTCATGTCCCATTCACAGAACGGGGAAGCGCCGTGTTTACTTCGGCGGTTCCCCGTTCCTCCTCTCTGAAAGGAGATCACGGGTCTCCGGCGGACATCGGGTCCGCCCGACCCGCGGGCACGCTCCCGCAGTGTGCGGCAGCACGTGCGTGCGCCTCCCGGCATTTTAGAGCCGCGCTGTAGCCGTCATTCGGCTATGGCGCTGGTGGGAGGTGGTTAAAATGCGTAGAGGGTTCTATGCTGTAAGAGCGGTAAGGATTTGGAATTCTCTTATACAAGCAGTTGTTACAGCGGGGAGCATCGATAACTTCAAAAAGTTATTAGATGGGCACCTAAACGACCACAATATACAGGGATATACAATGTACTACTAACATATAAGCACACACACAGCTTGGACTAGATGGACTTTTTTCAACCTCACCGACTATGTAAAATCACTTATCATCAACTAAGGCAGGGTTTCTCAACCAGGGTTCCTCTAAAGTTTGCTAGGGGTTCCTTGAGCAGTGGTCAATTTCTACCTCTCAGATAAATTCCCAATGACACCATTGATCTTTTAAGCTATCTGTAAGGGGGTAATTCTTCCCAATGACCACAAGTGTAGGGAGCATTCTTCCCATTGACCATCACACTAATGTATCATGAGTTGTAGATTTTTCATTTTTAGCAGGGGTTCCCCGAGACCGGAGAATTATTTCCAGGGTTCCTCGGTGTTGAAAAGGTTGAGAAAGGCTGAACCAATATAATATATACATATATATATATACACTATATTACGTATGTATTAAGTGTAAAGGCGGGCGTACCAATACTTTTGGCAATATAGTATATACAGTATATTGTGATCGGACTGCTGGGATCACTTTTATCGGGAAACCCTTCACCAGCTTTTAAAGCTGGCACCAAGCTCAAAGTTGCAGCCATGAGCTGAATTTAACCCCTTGTCTACCACACCATTTATAACCCCCACCTTGGTAGACAAGTAGTTAAAGGTAGAACTTCAAATTTTTGACTTTCTCATTCTACAAAATCTTACGTGTTTAAATATTTCTTTTTTTTTTTTACTTTCAATTCCCCCCCTTTGTCAGAACGTCTCCACGCCTGGAAATACCAAGCCTTCAGAGACAGCCCAAATCTAATTAATCAACTTTGCAAAACGCACAGCTTTCCTCCAAGTAGAAGCTGCACTTTCAACTACCTTGGGAGCCATTTTCTTGTTTTTCATGCATTTTTTTACGTTATCTAATTATTGCACATCTAAATAAAGGTTTTGCTGGTACATGCCTTGATTAATTGGATATGTATTTCTCTATCAGGTCAGTAATCACTAAAGGATTGATGACAAGCTTCAAAAATCGAGTCAGACTTTGACGAAAGAAATGCAATTATTTCACAATTAAAAGATCTTCTGACATGTAGCCCCGCATTAGCTGGAAATTAAATTTGTTATTAAGCAAAATAATTAAAATAAATCAATGTTTCCGCAGGAAGAAGGAGGGAAGACTTTAATCAAATGTTTGTACATGGTGGGTGTTTGTAGATATTACTGATCTAATGAGGGTCGGAGCCATGCCTGGAATAGGTAAGCGATTTTTGAAGCTAAACCAAAGAAAAGTTGCTTTTTAAATTTAAATTTAAACTTTAACAAATGTTCTGTATTTCTATGTACCTTATAGAGAATGTCGGATATTATATCACGCTAGTATCATGCCAATCAGACAACAGTAACAAATCGTAACCACATCAAGATTTGTATGGACACCATTTTGTTGCTGGTTGGTTGATGTCCAGTGTGATCCAACCCCCATCCTGTGAGCTAAGGTAGTCGTGGACACGCCCCCTGGACATACCTGAGTACCGCTGCATTCTGGACATTGATACCTGTTTTTTGTCAGCCGGTGGGCTGAATGGAGAATATAACATAGAATCACAGATGGCAAAAAAACATAGAAACATAGAAAAGAAGACCATGTGGTCCATCAAGTCTGCCTTTGAAAAAAAAAAAAAAATAATAATAATAATAAAATATATATATATATATATAGCCATGTGCTATGGGCGACAACTGGCATCCTTACAGGTAATCCCGGAAAACGAGCCCCCAAATGTAGCCATGGGCTCCCTTGAAAATGGCTGGTAGTAGTGGTTCACCTTATAGCTGCTCTCAATCACACCATATCTCACACATCCGGAGACACTGACCAGGCTGGCTCTTGTTTTTGTTGTTTTATTTAGGGGAAATAACTTGGATGGGGATAACTGTGGGATGCCCAAAGAACAATAGTACATGAACTCCATATACACTCCTGTATATGGGCACTGTCACTGCAGACCGTCCCTCTGCAGACTGTTACTCCTCACAACTCTCCAGCACTCAACTTGCTGACCGTTTCTCCTATAGTTCTCTCTCCAGTACTGAACTTAGTAAATCATCGCTCCATTACTTCTCTCCAGCACTGCACTTAGTAAATCATCGCTCCATTACTTCTCTCCAGCACTGAACTTAGTAAATCATCACTCCATTACTTCTCTCCAGCACTGAACTTAGTAAATCATCACCCCATTACTTCTCTCCAGCACTGAACTTAGTAAATCATCACTCCATTACTTCTCTCCAGCACTGCACTTAGTAAATCATCACTCCATTACTTCTCTCCAGCACTGCACTTAGTAAATCATCACTCCATGACTTCTCTCCAGCACTGCACTTAGTAAATCATCACTCCATTACTTCTCTCCAGCACTGAACTTAGTAAATCATCACTCCATTACTTCTCTCCAGCACTGAAATTAGTAAATCATCGCTCCATTACTTCTCTCCAGCACTGCACTTAGTAAATCATCACTCCATTACTTCTCTCCAGCACTGAAATTAGTAAATTATCACTCCATTACTTCTCTCCAGCACTGAACTTAATAAATCATCACTCCATTACTTCTCTCCAGCACTGAACTTAGTAAATCATCACTCCATAACTTCTCTCCAGCACTGAACTTAGTAAATAATCACTCCATTACTTCTCTCCAGCACTGAAATTAGTAAATTATCACTCCATTACTTCTCTCCAGCACTGAAATTAGTAAATCACCGCTCCATTACTTCTCTCCTTTACTTCTCCATTACTTCTCTCCTTAGTAAATCATCATTCCATAACTTCTCTCCAGCACTGAAATTAGTAAATCATCACTTCATTACTTCTCTCCAGCACTGAAATTAGTAAATCATCACTCCATTACTTCTCTCCAGCACTGAACTTAGTAAATAATCACTCCATAACTTCTCTCCAGCACTGAACTTAGTAAATAATCACTCCATTACTTCTCTCCAGCACTGAAATTAGTAAATTATCACTCCATTACTTCTCTCCAGCACTGAAATTAGTAAATTATCACTCCATTACTTCTCTCCAGCACTGAACTTAGTAAATCATCACTCCATTACTTCTCTCCAGCACTGAACTTAGTAAATCATCATTCCATTACTTCTCTCCAGCACTGAACTTAGTTTCCAGCTTGAAAGGAAATTTATCAAGCTTCTTTGTTCCTTTCTCTTCACTGTGACTAGCACATGGTGAGTGCTAGCCGGGCCATTGATGGACTACAACTCCCAGCCCATCCCTCTTCCAGGTCCCACCAACCTGCTTTTCCTAAGTGACTATCCTTTCCCTGAACTGACTCCCACAGATTGTCCACTATTCTTCTCCCAGCCTGCTCCAGCAGTTTCTCTTGCAGTTCCCAGGGATTGTCACTCACCAATCTGGTTAATCACTTTAAAGTCTCTCACTGTGTAGCACCTCCGCTGTTCTCCCGTGTGACTCCAGGAATCACCACTTCTCCAGGCTGCACCCGAACCTCCAGACCCCAAGGTCACCCTCCCCAGACTGGGGCGATCTCCCATGTAAGGGCCTCCACGGCGCCTCTGCTACATCTCCAGCCTTCCACCCGACACTTCTCTCCAGATTGGGCTGACTCAGAGTATTTAAGGAGGTCTGCCCCCTGCCAATCCTGCTTGGGGATAGGTCAGGGCTCCTTAGAACACGCTAGATGGCTCCACCTATCTCCCAGCTCTCTGACCAGAAACCTTCCCCAGGTTTCTAGAAAGAAGTGGGAGGTTCTGGTGACCTCATCTGTCAAGTCCACTCAGTCCTCCCTGAGCCACTCCTCCCAGCCCAGATCAAAACATTCAGGCCTGCACTTACACTCAGGCCTGACTAAATTTTACCTCAACTAGCAAACCCTGCTAGAAAAATGCACCTACACTATGGGGGCGTTACATATATATTGTGATATCGGGGGTGTTTAGATAAATGATAGATGCATTTTTCCAGTCATTCATAGGGTTGCCACCTGTCCAGGATTCACCCGGACAGTTCGGGTTTGGAATCATGTGTCCGGGTTTCAGACCTTCTGAAACCCGGACACATTATTCAGACTGGACTATTCCTTCCCAGCAGGGTTGCTGGCTGCAGTTGGTAAGCTAAGAGTGTCTGTTACACTCTCTTTCACATTGCCCAAAGCCAGCACTAATACCCCCCCCCCACACACACACACACAGACTGGAGAGGAGAGGGGGCTTGATCTACTCCTCTTCCTCCAGCCTCTACCCCTCTGTGTCTGCCCACACTCCAATCCCTGGCGCTGTGCCTCAGAAAAAGAAAGTGGGGGGTGGAGATTTGAAGTCCAGCAATCTCAGATACATCTGGATGAGAGGTGCTGACTGCCATGGGGTGAGTGAGTTCCCCATCCATCCCTGTCTGTGACTGAAGTCTCCCTCTTCTCTCTCCTGAGTACACAAAGGTAAATCAGGGTTCTCAGAGCACCCCTTACATCAGTTTCCCTTTACACCAGAGGCCACAGTGTTCCCCCTTACATCACAGTCCTCTCCGTACATCAGAGTTCTCAGTGTTCCTCCTTAAATCGGGGGCTCCCAGAGTATCCCTTATGTCAGTCCCCAGAGTTCTCCCTTACATCAGAGTCTGCAGAGTCCCCCTTTCCAGCGTAATGGAACTCTGCGAGTTCAGATGTAAAAGGGGAACTCTGTGGATTCTGACGTAAAGGGGCACTCTTATGATTACCTTCATATGATTAGACATGTTAATTAATTGCAAAACAACAGCTGGAGGACCGCTAATTGCATATCCCTGAGTTTATACTATAAAAAAAAATTCTGTGCCATGCTAAAATGTTCGGGTTTGACTGGAAGAAAAGGTGGCAACCCTAGTGATTCATCACAGTCATGGCAGCACATGTTTATTGAAATAACAGAAATTGCAGTCCTTCCAGAGTCATCCCCACGCATGGGTTAACTCCAAAACAGGAAAGTAAATCACTCACCGTAAAACTACCAATCCTCCTGGCTTGACTGGTCAGCGCTGCTGCTCACGCTTCTGACCTCGGTCTCATGACCTTATAATAGTGTCCCGGGTCCGTATCCACTCAGTACCCTGGCTGACATTCTCTCTTGCTGCTACGGCCCAACGGACGGGGCCTCTTGTCTCCTCTCAGACAGACCCGTGCAGACATGCATGCCTCTCCCTTGCAGGCCTGGACTCCTCGGGAGGGTGGCCCAGAACCTGAACCCTGACTTTCCTATCAGGCCCACAAACACCTGGACAATCAACGTCCTGGCTGCTTTCAAAATCTGGTCCCAGGATTGGGGATTGCCTCCTTCCCAGATTGCTGAGAAATCTCCAAACACCAGGCTCCCAAATTGATCTAACAAAGCTAGGAAACTGCCAAAATAGATTCCTCCATGTCAAATAACAGCCCTGGAGCCTGTCGACCTGCCAGGTTGACAATCCTGGGGGACAAATACCGTGACCGGGGACCACCCCGTCACAATATATATATATATATACAGTATCTCACAAAAGTAAATACACCCCTCACATTTGTGTAAATATTTTATTCTATCTTTTCAGGTGACAACACTGAAGAAATGACACTTTGCTACAATGTAAAGTAGTGAGTGTACAGCTTGTATAACAGTGTAAATTTACTGTCCCCTCAAAATAACTCAACGCACAGCCATTAATGTCTAAACCGCTGGCAACAAAAGTGAGTACACCCCTTCACTTCCAACGACATTTACACAGTAATCAGTGCATTTTCATAGCACTGATCGCTGTATAAATGCCAATGGTCCCAAAAAAAGTGTCACAATGGTTCAACATGTCCGCCGCAATATCGCAGTACCGCTAAAAATCGCAGATCGCCGCCATTACTAGTAAAAAATTTAAAAAATAAAAACCCCAGAAATGAATTCTCATCATCCGTAAACGCGGCAACTTTTGTGTGAAACCAATCAATAAACGCAGATTGTGATTTTTTTTTTACCAAAAATATAAGGAAGAATATAAATCGGCCAAAACTGATGAATAAATTAGTTATTCTATATATTTTTTGGGGGATTTGTATTTTAGCAAAAAGTAAGAAAAAATGTTTTTTTTTGTTGCAAAATTGTCGCTGTTCTTTTGTTTATAGCGGCAATCAGAAATGACGCAGCGATGATCAAATACCACCAAAAGAAAGCTCTATTAGTGGGGAAAAAAGGATGCAAATTTAGTTTGGGTACAACGTCGCATGACCGCGCAATTTTCAGTTAGAGTGACGCAGTGCCGAATCGCAAAAAGTGCTCTGGTCCTACAGTGTGAAATCCTTCCGGGGCTGAAGTGGCTAATGGCATCCCAGTCTTAGTCTGTAGGGTTCAATATTGAGTTGGCCCACCCTTTGCAGCTATAACAGCTTCAACTCTTCTGGGGAGGCTGTCCACAAGGTTTAGGAGTGTCTATGGGAATGTTTGACCATTCTTCCAGAAGAGCATTTGTGAGGTCAGGGCACTGATGTTGGATGAGAAGGCCTGGCTCACAGTCTCCACTCTAATTCACCCCAAAGGTGTTCTATCGGGTTGGGGTCAGGACTCTGTGCAGGCCAGTCAAGTTCCTCCACCCCAAACTCGCTCATCCATGTCTTTATGGACCTTACTTTGTGCAGTGGTCCAAACAATTTGGTGGAGGGGGGATTATGGTGTGGGGTTGTTTTTTAGGGGTTGGGTTTGGCTCCTTAGTTCCAATGAAGGAAACTCTTAAGGTGTCAGCATACCAAGCCATTTTGGACAATTTCATGCTCCCAACTTTGTGGGAAGAGTTTGGGGATGGCCCCTTCCTGTTCCAACATGACTGTGCACCAATGCACAAAGCAAGGTCTATAAAGCATAAAAAGCATGATACAAAAGATGCTGGATCGTTTCGGCCTTTGCAGCCTTCCTCATATTGGCTACTTGTATAAAAGCATGATACAAAAGATGCTAACGTGTTTCTGCCTTTGCAGCCTTCCTCATATTGGCTACTTGTATAAAAGCATGAAACAAAAGATACTAACGTGTTTCTGCCTTTGCAGCCTTCCTCATATTGGCTACTTGTATAAAAGCATAAAACAAAAGATACTAACGTGTTTCTGCCTTTGCAGCCTTCCTCATATTGGCTACTTGTATAAAAGCATGAAACAAAAGATACTAACATGTTTCTGCCTCTGCAGCCTTCCTCATATTGGCTACTTGTATAAAAGCATGATACAAAAGATGCTAACGTGTTTCTGCCTTTGCAGCCTTCCTCATATTGGCTACTTGTATAAAAGCATGAAACAAAAGATACTAACGTGTTTCTGCCTTTGCAGCCTTCCTCATATTGGCTACTTGTATAAAAGCATGAAACAAAAGATACTAACGCATTTTGGCCTGTGTGGCCTTCCTCCTATTGGCTACATGTATAAAAACATGAAACAAAAGATGCTAACATGTTTCTGCCTTTTCAGCCTTCCTCCTATTGGCTACATGTGTAAAAGCGTGAAACAAGAGATTCTAATGCGATTCAAACGCGTTTCGGCCTGTGCAGCCTTGCTCATATTGTCTACATATAGCAACAAACGATGCTAACGTGTTTCAACTGTTGCAGTCTTCCTTATAGCTATGAGGAAGGCTGCAAAAGCCGAAACACGTTAGCATCTTCTTTATCATGCTTTTATACATGTAGCCAATAAAGAATTTTCTTCGCAAGAGCACTGCGAGTCGCCGGGTTTAATCTCATTGATTAATATATAAGGACTTTAAGTCTCTTAAAGGTTTATTTCATTCCACCTCATGTCTATAGATTCCTATGATAGTCCAGCTCTAATATTATGGCCGGATCGCCCGTAATAATTTGTGGAGGTTCTCGGCAGCCCTTGCCTTCCCAGGAACAATACTTCAGCTCTTTTTCTTGGCAATATACGACTATCCTGGCAATTAATATTTCCCTGAGTTGCATTCTTATTTGTTTGTTGTTCAGAGCAAACACTCAGAAATGAGACACTGAGATATGCAGGGACATGATTTAAATGTTTGTTCATCCCGTTTTTATAATTCCTGCGCAGCGAGCGCACGCGCCGCTCATAAGGAAATCGTAATTATTCAGCCCCGAACTTCAAATATGATCCTGAATTACATTTCTAGAATCATAATTCTTTTATGAATATTTACTTTTCCTGTGTGGTTCATTTCAGAGAGCCGCCGCTCGGAACATGTTCACTGGAAATATCTCGGCAATGAAATGTGATGATTTTCTCTTTTTTTTTTTTTTTTTGTAACTTGATTAAACAAATTCAAAGTTAAAATATTTATACACTCCAAGTTTACGGGAAATGTTTATTAAAGAAGAAATCCAGACAGATGTAAAAACCTCTATTTAGTCCATATATATTTCCAGTTTTTTAACATTGTGGCGCGTGTGTCTACCCATAACCCTCCTTTGTATGCGACTCCTAACATTTCTTGCAGGCTGGATTCTATTGTGGAGCTTGTTGATAAAATGCAATTGGTCCACAATATTTATATAGCACTGATATATATCGCAGTGCTGTACAAAGGACGCTAAGCCAGTCACATCAGTCTCTGTACCAGAGGAGCTTACACTCTAATGTCCCTCCACAGTCACACACACTATTATTATTATTATTATACATTTATATAGCTCTGACATATACCGCAGTGCTGTACAGAGATCACTGAGCCAGTCACATCAGTCTCTGCACCAGAGGAGCTTACACTCTAATGTCCCCTCCCCCACAGTCACACACTATTATTATACATTTATATAGCTCTGACATATACCGCAGTGCTGTACAGAGATCACTGAGCCAGTCACATCAGTCTCTGCACCAGAAGAGCTTACTCTCTAATGTCCCACCACAGTCACACACTATTATTATACATTTATATAGCTCTGACATATACCGCAGTGTGGTACAGACAACACTGAGCCAGTCACATCAGTCTCTGTACCAGAGGAGCTTACACTCTAATGTCCCTCAACAGTCACACACTATTATTATTATTATACATTTATATAGCTCTGACATATACCGCAGTGCTGTACAGAGATCACTGAGCCAGTCACATCAGTCTCTGTACCAGAAGAGCTTGCACTCTAATGTCCCTTCCCCCATAGTCACACACTATTATTATTATACATTTATATAGCTCTGACATATATTGCAGTGCTGTGCAGAGAACACTGAGCCAGTCACATCAGTCTCTGTACCAGAAGAGCTTACTCTCTAATGTCCCTCAACAGTCACACTCTATTATTATTATTATACATCTATATAGCTCTGACATACACTGCAGTGCTGTACAGAGGACGCTGAGACAGTCACATCAGTCTCTGTACCAGAAGAGCTTACTCTCTAATGTCCCACCACAGTCACACACTATTATTATACATTTATATAGCTCTGACATATACCGCAGTGCTGTACAGAGATCACTGAACCAGTCACATCAGTCTCTGTACCAGAGGAGCTTACACTCTAATGTCCCCCCACAGTCACACACTATTATTATTATACATTTATATAGCTCTGACATATACCGCAGTGCTGTACAGAGATCACTGAGCCAGTCACATCAGTATCTGTACCAGAAGAGCTTACTCTCTAATGTCCCTCAACAGTCACACACTATTATTATTATTATACATTTATATAGCTCTGACATATACTGCAATGCAGTACAGACAACCCTGAGCCAGTCATATCAGTCTCTGCACCAGAGGATCTTACACTCTAATGTCCGATATGGTGAGCTCCAGGCTTACGTTGCCCTGTGCTTGAAAATGCTTCAGCAGTGGCGAGTGATGGCGGAGGAAATTAAGTCTCTTCCTAGGAAGGCCCTGGAGAGGAGGGTTGTTGAATCTGCTTTTATTGAGCCGCTGGCCTTGAGGGATTGCCCAGGCCCTGTTATGAGGTTATGTGTTTGATTAATCTGGAGAGAATCCCTTTAAAGTTTCGGGATTTGGCCTGGCACTCGTTTCATGGCAGAATTTATTTGAAGGGCAACCTGAAACATTGCTCTGTGGAGAACCGCATTTGTCCAAGAGTGGAGTGTGGTGGTGTGGAGGAGACGATGGACCATTTCTTGCTTCAGCGCCCCTTCAATATAGAAGTCTATCAGCGGGTGGGTGGGGCTCTGGGTATCCCTTTCCTTTCCTTCTATGCGGAGTGGTCGTACGGGGCTTTTGAGACTTATCAGGATTTTGATTTTGAGACACTTTTTCTAGTTAGCTTAGTAGTCCTTTACTTCACGTGGAATGTACGGTGTCAGGTTTCCACTTGGAAAAAAGCCTTTCCTGTTGAGGTGATGGTGCACAACATTCTGGTTGAGGTTGGGAAGATTCAGAGTCTTAAGATGGACAGGTGGTGGCCGGGGGGCCTGAACAAAGGCGCGGAGGAATGTCAGGTCCCCGTAGCTGCTGTCTGTCAGTCTCTGGGTGTGTGGCTTTTCTTTCTGTCCTTTCGCACCTCTTAGATTTTTATAAGATCAGATTTTTGGAAAAAGGCTGCATGCATGGGTTACATGTCTAATCATTTTTTAGCCTAAGGGGTGTTTAGGTGGAGGTTAGGGCTTTGTTTTGCATAATTTTGCAGTTTGCTAGTAATACAATTATGTTTCTTTGTATATAGTTCTAGTTATGCTTTTTGGCAAAAAGCTGTTTGCTTTTTTGTTATCTGCTGATGTAAGCCTAATTGTTTTTTTATGTATATATTCTTTTTTATTTATTTTTGTATATATGTAAATTATGTTTTAATAACGAGCTGTATGCTTGCAAGATTTTTAATAAACAAAAATTTACACTCTGACATAGTAAGCTCCAGGCTTACTTTTATATAGCTCTGACATATACCGCAATGCAGTACAGACAACACTGATCCAGTCATATCAGTCTCTGCACCAGAGGATCTTATACGCTAATGTCCGATATGGCGAGCTCCAGGCTTACGATGCCCCGTGCTTGAAAATGCTGCAGCAGTGGCGAGTGACGGCAGAGGAAAATTAAGTCTCTTCCTAGGATGGCCTTGGAGAGGAGGGTTGTTGAATCTGCTTTTTAGCAAGCCACTGGCCTTGAGGGATTGCCCAGGCCCTGTTATAAGGGAGAGTCTGTGTATGATTGATCTGGAGAGAATTCCTTTAAAGTTTTGGGATTTTCTCTGGCGCTTGTTCCACGGCAGACTCTATGTGAAGGGTAACCTTAAGCATTGCTCTGGGACGAACCGTATTTGTCCAAGAGTGGAGTGTGGTAGTGTGGAGGAGACAATTGGCCATTTCTTGCTTCAGTGTCCCTTCAATATAGAAGTCAATAAGCGGGTGGGTGGGGCTCTGGATATTCCTTTCCCACTTGAGTTAGGCGGAGTGGTTGTACGGGGCTTTTGAGATTTATCAGGATTTTGATTTTGAGACTTTTTATACTTAGCTTAGTAGTCTGTTACTTCACGTTGAATGTACAGTTGTCAGGCTTCCACTCGAAAAAAAAAGTCCTAACTGTCGAGGTGGTGGTGCAGAACATTTTAGATGAAGTTGGGAAGATTCAGGGTCTTGAGAAGGACAGGTGGTGCTGGGGGGCCTGAACAAAGGCAGGGAGGAATGTCAGGTCCCTGTAGCTGCTGTCTGTCAGTCTCTGGGTGTGCGGCTTTTCCTTCAATCCTTTCACATCCTCTAGATTTTTTTACGATCAGATTTTTAAAAAAAAGGCTGCATGCACATGATCAGTGTTTAATCATTTCTTAGCCTGAGGTTGTGTTTAGGTGGAGGTTAGTGCTTTGTTAAGCATCATGATGATAATAATAATAATATTTAAATATATCTTGTCACATCAGTCTCTGCACCAGAGGAGCTTACACTCTAATGTCCCCTCACAGTCACATACTATTATCATTATACATTTATATAGCTCTGACATTTACCGCAGTGATGTACAGAGAACACTGAGCCAATCACATCAGTCTCTGTACCAGAGGAGCTTACACTCTAATGTCCCCTCACAGTCAAATACTATTATCATTGCTCATTTTCCAAAAAGGGGTAATTTGGAGGATATTTGTACTGCCCTAGCATTATAAGGCTTCGAAAAAATGAGATAGGTCGTCAGTACATTGATCCATTTTCAAATATATATCATAGTTTGCAGACACTATAGCTTTCACACAAACCATTCCATATACACTTATTGGGATTTTTTTTCCACCAAAGACAAGTAGCAGAATACATTTTGCCACAATGTGTTTAAGAAATAAATTTTATTGGATGGGATACGTTTTATATCAGAAAGTGGAAATTTTTTGGGGTTTTTTTTTTTTTACAAAACACTGTGAAAAGAAATCATATGCATTTAATTTGCGTACAGTATTGCATGACTGTGAGGCTCTGGGTATCCTTTTCCTTTCCAGCTTGAGTTATGCGGAGTTGTCGTATGGCGCTTTTGAGACTCATCAGGATTTTGATTTTGAGACACTTTTTCTAGTTAGTTTAGTAGTCCGTTATTTCAAGTGGAATGCACAGTGTCAGTTTTTCACTTGGAAAAGTCCTTCCTGTCAAGGTGGTGGTGCATGCCATTCTGGGTGAGGTTGGGAAGATTCTGAGTCTTGAGAAGGACAGGTGGCAGTCGGGTACCTGAACAAAGGCATGGTGTAATGTCAATTCCCCGTAGCTGCTCTTTGTCAGTCTCTGGGTGTGTGTAAATCATATACAATTAATTTGCATACAGAATTGCATGACCGCACAATTGCCAGTTACTGTAAAGTAGCGCAGTGCTGAATAGCAAAAAATGACCTGGTCATAAAAGGGGTAAAACCTTCCGGAGCTGAAGTGGTTAAATCTGCTCACACCTGCAAACTGATGACAAACTTTGGTACCCTATATTTTCCATAGGCAATGCTTTAAAAGCTCCTTCAGGTCATCAGTTTAGAGTTAAGCGTGAATAACAAAGGTAGAATTATTGATCTCACTTCAGTGTGCAAGGTGATATGTAACATGGGAATCACAAGTGACATATTAATACATACGTCTGCCCTGTACCCTGCCATGCTCTACAGTTCTTTTTTTCCTCCAAATGTCGCAGCAATTTTCACAATAGCGCAATATATGTTTTTCATGCTAGGTGCAACATGTACAGTATCTCACAATAGTAAGTACACCCCTCACATTTTTGTAAATATTTTATTCTATCTTTTCATGTGACAACACTGAACAAATGACACTTTGCTACAATGTAAAGTAGTGAGTGTACAGCTTGTATAACAGTGTAAATTTGCTGTCCCCTCAAAATAACTCAACACACAGCCATTAATGTCTAAACTGCTGGCAACAAAAGCGAGTGCACCCCTAAGTGAAAATGTTCAAATTGGGCCAAAGTGTCAATATTTTGTGTGGCCACCATTATTTCCCAGCACTGCCTTAACCCTCTTGGGCATGGAGTTCACCAGAGCTTCACAGGTTGCCACTGGAGTCCTCTTCCCC
>BLSH010526350.1:193956-205921 GCA_018402905.1 Glandirana rugosa | reverse complement strand
TCCATCAATGAGCCTTCCCTCCCCCTGCCATCAATCAGCCTTCCCTCCCCACTGCCATCAATGAGCCTTCCTTCCCCCCTGCCATCAATGAGCCTTCCCTCCCCACTGCCATCAATGAGCCTTCCCTCCCCACCTCCATCAATGAGCCTTCCCTCCATCAGTGAGCTATGGCCACGCACGCCCCTGTCACCAGTAGGCCACTTTTTCTTCCTTGGTTGGTCCTGACCACTGCAGACCAGGAACATGCCACATGAGCTGCACTTTTGGAATTGCTCTGACCCAGTTGCCTAGACATCACACTTTGGTCCTCGTCAAAGTCATTGAAATCTTTATATTTGTCCATTTTTTCTGCTTTCAACACATCAACCTCAGGGACAACATGTTCACTTACTGCCTAATAAATCCAGCGGACTTTCAGGTGCCAATGTAATTAGATAATTAAGGGTTTTCACTTTACCTGTCAGTGGTCATAATGTTTGGCTGATCAGTATAAGTCCATACATAGGATAATGCAGAGAAATTATTTCCTATATCCTTCACATGAACATATTTCTGAACACAAATAACCAGGTAAGTATGATGTCAAGGCTTTCTTATAAATGCCTAAGAGGACTATATGCAATTCCCAATTCATAGTGTCAAGGGATACGGAAACAATAGCATTACATCAATTTCAGGATTGAATTAGGCATCCAATATTGGAGAAATAATCTTTGCCCCTTGTGTGCAATATTAGTAAAAATACACGAAGAATAATTTAAATAGACACTTGGATGACATTGAGGGTTTAATATTGTAACAGAAGCCTCATAAAAGGTGAAAATTGGACACAATTTTTCCTCTCCTTAGAATTACAATTCTGATTAGGAAGTGCAGATAGCAGAAATAGGATAAATTCACGTGTCATGGAACTGTGGATATGAGAACTATCACAAATTATGGTTGGAAAATAATGGTTACTGTCATCCTGTAAAGTGCCTAAAGAATAAAACTCATAGCCTACTTAGTGAAGGGCCTACAAAACAAGTCAATAACACAGTGTATGGTATATGTAAAGACCAGGATGCTTACTAATAATCACTGGATCATTGGATCATCCATGTAGACCTCACAGCTTCCAACAATATAAGTGATCTTGACCGAGTGAAAGCAACTTAAGTATGCAAGAGTAGCACCCCCTACCCTAGGAGCAGAGACGGAACCCCAGTGGTTGGGTGGGCTGACATTTCTCCTCAGGGTAGAGTCCTTCAAGTATAGTAGGGTTGTGGACAGACGGTGCCAGTCACTTTAAGATACATAAAGAGTTTAACTGCTAAAGAGTTTAACTGCTATAGACTCAAGGGATAGGCCAGGGGTCTCCAAACTTCTCAAACAAAGGACTAGTTTATTGTCCTTCAGATGTTGGATGCAGACTTTGACCAGTGGAAGTAGAAAATGACCCAGGCTTGGTGGTCAATGGAAGTAAAAAAAAAGACATTGCTAATTGGTATTGGTGGGATGAATAGTGCCCTATCATTATTATTGTTTATTAGTGGGAGAATTAGTGCCATATTGTTGGTGTTAGTGGGGGAATAGTGTCCCATTATTAGGGTCAGCAGGATGAATAGTGCCCCTTTGGTGTTGATGGGAGGAATAGTGCCCCATTGTTGGCGTAAATGGCAGGAATAGGGCCCCATCATTGGTGTCAGTGGGAGAAATAGTGCCCCATCATTGGTGCCAGTGGAAGAAATAGTGCCCCATCATTGGTGTCAGTGAGAGGAATAGTGCCCCATCATTAATGTTAGTGGGAGAAATAGTGCCCCATCATTGGTGTCAGTGGAAGGAATAGTGCCTCATCATTGGTATCAGTGGGAGGAATAGTGCCCCATCATTGGTATCAGTGGGAGGAATAGTGCCCCATCATTGGTGGCAGTAGAAGAAATAGTGCCCCAGCATTGGTGTCAGTGGAAAAAATAGTGCCCCATAATTGGTGTCAGTGGGAGGAATAGTGTCCCATCATTGGTGTCAGTGGAAAAAATAGTGCCCCATCATTGGTGTCAGTGGAAAAAATAGTGCCCCATCATTGTTGTCAGTGGGAGGAATAGTGTCCCATCATTGGTGTCAGTGGGAGGAATAGTGTCCCATCATTGGTGACAGTGGAAGTAATAGTGCCCCATCATTGGTGTCATAAAAAACACACTAGTAAAGCACACTGCAAGTTCCAGCCCAACAGACAGCAGTCTATGGTATCAGCATGGTGAGGACAAATGTTCATTCCAACACACAAGGGTCCTGCAGCTTGCCAGATAAAGATCCGGGAAGATCCAAGATTCGCCACCCAGGCCAATTCTGACATTTCTCTCCTACATGTAAAAATCATAATTTATTTGCTAGAAAATTACTCAGAACCCCCAAACATTTTATATATATATATATTTAGCAGAGATCTTAGGGAATAAAATGGCGGTCATTGCAACTTTTTATGTCACGCGGTATTTGCGCAGCAATTTTGCAAACGTGTTTTTTTTGGAAAAAAAAAAGTTTCATGAATTAAAAAAAAACAGAACAGTAAAGTTAGCCCAATTGTTTTGTATAATGTGAAAGATGATGTTATGCCGATTAAATAGATACCCAAAATGTCACTCTTTAAAATTGTGCCCACTTGTGAAATGGCGCCAAACTTTGGTACTTACAAATCTCAATTGGCGATGCTTTAAACATTTTTACAGGTTACATGTTTAGAGGTACAGAGGAGGTCTGGTGCTAGAATTATTGCTCTCACTCTAACGCTCGCGGCGATACCTCACATGTGTGATTTGAACACAGTTTACATATGCGGGCGTGACTTACGTATGCGTTCGCTTCTGCCCACGAGCTTGCGGGGACAGGGCGTTTTAGATTTTTTTATTATTATTTATTTTACCTTTATTTTTACACTTTCTCTTTATTTATTTTTTTATCACTTTTATTCCTATTACAAGGAATGTAAACATCCTCTGTAATAAGAATATTGCGTGACAGGTACTCTTTATGGAGACATATGGGGTCAATAAGACCTCCCCTCCCCCCACGTCTCTACTCTAGGCTGGAAAGACAGAGATAAAAAAAAATTCTGCTATCTCGGTCTTTTCACAGGCATTGTTTACATCACGTGACCCGGACGTGACGTCATACGTTGCGCCCGGACCTCCGAGGTGCATAGAGATGACTGGTGACCATCTGGTCATCAGTCATCTCTATGCCCAACTTTGGCCGGCGATGGATCTGTTCTCTGGGCCGCCGATGGCTCGGGCGGCCCAGGAGAAGCACCGGAGGACGACGGGAGGGGGGGGGACGTCTCCTCCCATTGCCGATAAGAATGATCAAGCAGCTGAACTGCCACTATGATCGCTCTCATGGTGCAGAGAATCTCCGGCGGATAAAAATGATGCATGTAGGTTCCGGCATCATTCAGATATCAGTGCTCAAAGACAAGGACGTCTTTGGATGGCCAGCAGTCGGCAAGTGGTTAGACAACAAAGAAATGGCAGAGCAAGATCCTCATTAGAAAGATGAAGTAATTTATTCCATAAAAACCAATAGTACACTTATACATTAAAATCTTGATGATCAGCATAGAAGGGAGATGGGAAAACACCACAGGAGTGGTGCGATGGATGAAGAAACTGCAAGGCTGAGCCTGTCCTATCCCTCTAGCCGGCATCAGGGAGATAAGATCATGGCAGCTGTCAGAAAGCCCGGCATTCCTCAGTGTCCTGCACAAGCGCAGTGTACCTCGTGGCAACCCCTTTGTAATTTGTATAATGATAACGCGTTTCAGAGGTTCCTTCCTCCTTTGTCAAAGGTCCGCTTCAAAATGGTTATTGTTTACCTAAATGCATTCCTTGTATTAAGGTAAAAAATGTATAGGTATCAGTATACCCCCCCCCCCCCTTACACTTACCTGAGCCCTCATTTGATCCAGTGCTGTGCACGTCTGCAGCTCTTCTCTCCCCTCACTTCCTGATTTCACTACCTTTGCTGACAAGGGAGCGGGGTATTGGACTGCCATTCATTGGGGTGTCATTCAAAATGAATGGCATTGCATCACACCATCACATTGATTTGGCTGTTGGTTGGGGACCGAACAACCCATACCACCTTACCATATTCCATTTTGGATGAGGCACCTTTTCCTTGGTTTACATTATTTCTTAAAGTCCTCTCGAGGTACAAATAGATCACATTAAGAAGATATGTTGGGGTGCCATCCACTGAAGTGCAATTCAGAATGAATGGATTCAGAATGAATGGCACCACATCGCATCAGGTTGAGAAGGTGTGTTGGTGCCATTCACTGGGGTGCCATTCAGAATGAGCCACACCACATTACACCATCACATTGAGAAGGAGTGTTGGGGTTCCAGTTAGAATGAATGGCGCCTCATCATACCATCACATTGAGAAGGTGCATTGGGTGCCATTCATTGAGGTGTTATTTAGAATAAATTTAACTGTATTGCACCATCATGTTGAGAAGATATGTTGGGGTATCACCCATTGGGGTGCAATTCAGAATGAAGGGATTTAGAATGAATGTCACCACATCACACCATCAGGTTGAGAAGATATGTTGGGGTACTACCCATTGGGGTTCAATTCAGAATGAAGGGATTTAGAATGAATGTCACCACATCTCACCATCAGGTTGAGAAGATATGTTGGGGTACCATCCATTGGGGTGCAATTCAGAATAAACAGATTTAGAAGGAATGTCACCACATCACACCATGTGGTTGAGAAGGTGCGTGGGGGTGCCATTCTCTGGCATGCTGTTCAGAATGAATGGCCCCACATTACACCATCACACTGAGCAGGTGTGATGGGGTGCCAGTCAGAATGAATGACACCTCATCAAACCGTCACATTGAAAAGGTGCATTGGGTGCCATGCATTGGGGTGCCATTCAGAATGAATGGCTCTGCCTCACAGCATTACTTTGAGACGGTGCGTTAGACTGCCATTTATTAAGGGGTCATTCAGAATGAATGCCACTGCATCACACCAACAGGTTGAGAAGCTATGTCGGGGTTACCATCCCGTGGGGTGCATTTCAGAATGAATGGATTCGGAATGAATCACACATCACATGATCAGGTTGGGAAGGTGTGTTGGGTGTTATTCACTGGGTGGCACCTCATTACACCATCACATTGAGAATGTGTGTTGGGGTGCCAATCAAAATGAATGACACCTCATCACACCATCACATTAAGAGGGTGCATAGGGTGCCAGTCATTGGGGTGCCATTCAGAATGAATGACACTGCCTCAGACCATCACTTTGAGAAAGTGCATTGAACTGCCATTCATTGGGGTGTCATTCATAATAAATGGCACCACTTTACATAATCACATTAAGAAGGTTGAGAAGGTGTGTTGGATGCCATTCACTGGAGTGCCATTCAGATGAATGGCACCACATTACACCATCACGTTGCGAAGGTGCATTGGGTGTCATGCATTAGGATGTCATTCAGAATAACTGGCTCTGCCTCACGCCATTACTTTGATAAGGTGTGTTAGACTGCCATTCATTAAGGAGTCATTCAGAATGAATGCCACTGCATCACACCAACAGGTTGAAAAGCTATGTTGGGGGTGCCATCCATTGGGGTGCATTTCAGAATGAATTGATTTGAAATGAAATGCACCACATCACATCATCACATTGGGAAGGTACGTTGGGTGCTATTCACTGGGGTGCCATTCAGAGTGAATGACACCACTTTGCACCATCACTTTGAGAAGGTGTGTTGAGGTGCCAGTCAGAATGAATGGCAACGCCTCACACCATCACTTTGAGAAGGTGCCTTGGACTTCCATTCATTGGGGTTTCATTCAGAATGAATGCCACTGCATGACACCATCACATTGAGAAGATGTGTTTGGGTGCCCTGCACTGGGGTCAAATACAGAATGAATGGATTCAACATGAATGGCACCGCATCACATCATCAGGTTGAGAAGGTGCGTTGGGTGCCCATCATTCAGAATCAATGGCACTGCCTCGCACCATTACTTTGAGAAGGTTGGACTGCTATTAATTGGGGTGTCAATCAAAATGAATGGCACCCCATTACACCAGTACGTTGAGAAGGTGCGTTAGAGTGCCAGTCATTGGGGTGCCATTCAGAGTGAAGGGCGCCTTATGCCACCATCACATGTAATGTGTAAACATGTCCTAAGTCAGTGATTCTCAACCAGGGTTCCGTGGAACCCTAGGGTTCCTCCAGAGGTTGCTAGGGGTTCCTTGAGCAATGGTCAATTTCTACCTCTCAGATAAATTCCCAATGATACCATTGATCTTTTTAGCTATCTGTAAGGGGGGTAATTCTTCCCAATGACCACAAGTGTAAGTAGCATTCTTCCCACTGACCGTCACACTAATGTATCATCAGTTGTAGATTTCTAATTTTTAGTGGGGGTTCCCCAAGACCGGAGAATTATTTCAAGGGTTCCTCCGTGTTGAAAAGGTTGATAAATATGCAAAATATGACTGGAGGTAATTCTTCTTTAAAGAACAACTTTATGACATTTATTTTTTCTGTGTATGTGCTAAATGCTCACAAAAGCGGTAATTAATGTGTTTGATTAACAGTGATTAAAAAAGGCCACAAGACTTATTAAAATAAATACTTTACATTATCGGGAGTGAATATTTTAACAGCAATGGCACCAAATCTCCCAACTTTGACAGCATCTGTGAACTGTCATGGCAACCAAAGTTCAACCGAAGAGCCTTGAAATAAAAAAATAAGAGAAGAAAAAAGAAAAAAAATGTAAAATATGTTCATCTCAAGGCTTGAAACCGTGATTGCCCTGTTGTGCTATTAATTATACATTGTACACTCGCCGAAGTCTCGTTTGGCAGCTATTCATGCCGTATTTATTTTCCAAATTATGCAAACATTAAAATTACCAAAGAACTTTTAATTATAACGTTCATGTGCAAATATATTTAGATTAATACTAACTAACTGCAAATTAGAAATGTTTTTTTTTTTCTTTTTTTTTTTTTTTTAATATATGAAAAGAGGAAACAGCATCCAATCCAGGAGGAGAGAGATGGGAAATGAGTTTGGGCATCTCCTGGTATTTGCGGGCAATTTATCATCAGACCTCCTCGAATTAAGCAGTCCTTATTTGCGTCCGGAGGGAAAATTAAAATGTATTTGTACAAAATCTTTTAATAAATAGGCATGATATCAATTGTTTACGACCGGCGGGGAAGTGTACCCGAGGGGCGGACTCGATGTCTTTCATATGTAATTAGCTAAGCTCTAAACATATTAAAGGTATTCATTGTACATTAATTTGCTGAATCCTAATTATGGTGTTATCGTTAATGCACACCTCGAGAGGGATTACAAAGGTCATTGATTTGATCCACAACAATGAGGCGAGCAAGTTGGCGGGCTGTGCCTGTGCGGCCTGGTGTGTGCGCATTTTTATGTCTGTCCGTCTCCCATGCGCTGATGTCATAATAACACAACATGTATTAATTTTCACTCTGGGGCCATGCCATGTTGTATGAAACGCTTCTTCATTAACTTTTAATTGTGTAATGATTTCTTCCTGAACATAACAAATGGCAACAATGTTGATAATCTACGTTGTATTCCCTGTACAAGGTTAGAAGATAGACAATAGACATGGATAGATACTGTAGATAGATAGATAGATAGATAGATAGATAGATAGATAGATAGATAGATAGATAGATAGATAGATAGATAAACATCACAATTTGGGTATCCACTCCCAAAGGGGGCTGAGCATCACAATTTAGGGTATCCACTCCCAACGGGGGCTGAATGACAACTTGGGTATCAACTCCCAACAGGGGCTGAACGTCGCAACTTGGGTATTAACTCCCAATGGGGGCTGAATGACAACTTGGGTATCAACTCCCAACGGGGGCTGAACGTCACAGCCTGGGTATTAACTCCCAACGGGAGCTGAACTACAACTTAGGTATCAACTCCCAACGGGGCTGAATGTCACAACTTTGGTATCCACACTCAATGGGGGAGCTGAACATCACAACTTTGGTATCCACACTCAATGGGGGGACTGAATGTCACAAATTTGGTATCCACACTCAATGGGGGGGCTGAATGTCACAACTTTGGTATCCACACTCAATGGGGGGGCTGAATGTCACAACTTTGGTATCCACACTCAATGGGGGGACTGAATGTCACAACTTTGGTATCCACACTCAATGGGGGGGCTGAATGTCACAACTTTGGTATCCACACTCAATGGGGGGGGGCTGAACGTCACAACTTGGACATCAACTCCCAATGGGGGCTGAACAACAGCAGACAGAAGCGGAGTCAATAGAATAAGCTGAGGGTCAAAGCCAGGAATGGAGACAAGACATGTCAAAGGCAAGCCGGGTCAGTAACAGGAAATCCAATAGTATCAAGAGCAAGATCACAAGAACACACAGGGGAGCTGAACGACAATTTGGGTATCAACTCCCAATGGGGGGCTGAACGACTACTTGGGTATCAACTCCCAACGGGGCTGAACGTCACAAATTTGGTATCCACACTCAATGGGGACGGAACGTCACAACTTGGGTATCAACTCCCAACGGGGGTCGAACAACAACTTGGGTATCAACTCCCAACAGAGTTGAACATCACAACTTAGGGTATCCACTCCCAACATGGGCTGACCGTCATAACTTTGGTATCAACTCCCAATGGGGGGCTGAACGCCACAACTTGGGTATTGTCACATACCTGGCTGGAGGTCAAAGTGCTCAAAGGGCTTCCTTTGTGTCTGAGTGCAGGGTACCCCTGAATGCCCAAAGAAGCAGGGGCTGCGATAGGCTGAGTGCTGAAATGGCGGCTGGACAAGCAGGATGCACTGCTGGGCAGAGATCCCTCTGTCTTAGATGACACTTGGCTCAAGGGATAGCCAGGAGCAGGGTTAGGAGCCAGGCCAGTAGTCATACATGGAAATATCAGCCAGGGGTAAGGCAGCAAGCAAGGTCAGAAGTAAGCCGGGATCATACACTGGTAGCAGGAGGAGTCCAGAAGAGCAAGCCAGAGGTCATACACAGGTACAGCAGACAGGAGAGGATCAAGCCGAGGGTCAAAACCAGGAATGGAGACAAGACAGGTCAAAGGCAAGCCGGGTCAGTAGCAGGAGATCCAATAGTATCAAGAGCAAGAAAACAGGAATACAGAGGAGAGCTGAAGATCACCCAGCAACTAGTGGATGATGCTGCTGGCTTTAAATAGATCACTGGGCGCTAGAATCATGCATTGCCACATGAATCTTTGTGGCCGTTCGTGCCTGTGTGTGCATGTGGCTCGGGATTGAGCCCACACAAGTGTCCCCATAGCAAGCAGCTTCTTATGGGGGCACTTACTGAAGAGGTGAAGCCAGGAGTGCGGCGGGGGACCCCAGAAGAGGAGGAAACCATGGCATGTTTGTTATTTTTAAAAGAAAAAGCCCAAAGCTTTACAATCACTTTAATGCTTGCTTTGAGGATGAATTGATTCACAGTGCCTTCAGCTACAGGGGTCAGGGAATGGGAGGTATACTTTTAAAACTTGTTCACTGCCTTTTATGACACACACTATATTGCAAAAAATGATTGGGATGCCTGCTTTACATGCTCATGAACTTTAATGGCATCCCAGTCTAAGGCTGGATTCACACCTATGCATTTTTAGTGCTTTTTGAATTTTGCAGATTGCAATGCAGGGCGTGTTCCATAGGAAACCATGTTAAATGGAGTGCAGTGCAAATCTGCAAAATGCAAAAAGCATGCATACGTGTGAATCCAGCCTTAGTCTGTAGGGTTCAATACTGAGGTGAACCAGTTTAGATTTGGACCAGTGTACAAACAAGGTCTATAAAGACACGGATGAGCGAGTTTGGGGTGGAGGAACTTGACTGTCCTGACCTCAACCCGACAGAACACCTTTGGGATTAATTAGAGTGGAGACTGTGAGCCAGGACTTCTCATCCAACATCAGTGCCTGACCTCACAAATGCGCTTCTGGAAGAACGGTCAAACATTCCCATAGGCACTCCTAAACCTTGTGGACAGCCTTCCCAGAAGAGTTGAAGCATTTCCTCAGTCTCCCCCAAACTCGCTCACCCATGTCTTTATGGACCTTGCTTTGCGCACTGGTCCAAATCATTTGGTGGAGGGGGGATTATGGTGTGGGGTTGTTTTTCAGGGGTTGGGCTTGGCCCCTTAGTTCCAGTGAAGGGAACTCTTAAGGTGTCAACATACCAAGACATTTTGGACAATTTCATGCTCCCAACTTTGTGGGAACAGTTTGGGGATGGCCCCTTCCTTTTCCAGCATCACTGCTCACTAGTGAACAAAGCAAGGTCCATAAAGACACGGATGAGGGAGTTTGTGCGTGGAGGAACTTGACTGGCCTCAACCTGATATAACATCTTTGGGATGCGCTTCTGGAAGAATGGTCAAACATTCCCATAGACACTCCTAAATCTTGTGGACAGCCTTCCCAGAAGAGTTGAAGCTGTTGTAGCTGCAAAGGGTGGGCCAACTCAATATTGAACCCTATGGACTAAGACTGCGATGCCATTAAAGTTCATGTGTGTGTAAAGGCAGGCGCCCCAATACTTTTGATAATATAGCGTATATTAACACTTGAATGTCCATAACCTGGCCCCAAATTTAGTGAAATTATACTTACATACAGGTGCAGCATTGAGAGAGACTCAGCCACCCTTTCAGTGACCTCTTCATAAATGCTGCTGCCTTTGAAAAGCCCTGCAGCACTATTGTGTCCTGCTGGCGGGGAGCCTTCCCTGCTGGCAGAACACAATGATCACAGTTGCTGCCCATCAACTTGTCTTCAATACAACCAGCCTGCCCATACATGGAGTTTCGGTCAGTTCCTGCTGAGCCGCCCGAGATTTAATCTGGCCAGACTTACAGTGCAAAATTTTGCATTCAAACGATAAGAAGCAACATTTTTCAACTCAAATATTTTTATTTCAAATATCTGATGAACAGGTGATACTTTGCTACTAAAAATACGATCCTTCACACCTGGAACAAATTATCAGCTTTAATTAGATTTCACATGAACCTGATCTGCTCCGCATATGGTGCTTTCAACATGCAGATCACACATCAATGAGAAGAGACAGTGAAAAGGTAAAATGGGACTCTGTTGCACTAAATTACATTTGATTTGCATTTTCTGAACTCCTACACACATCAGGTAAGCAAAGTCGCATTTGAGAGCTGCATGGCCTTAGTGCAGAACATGACCAGGACTGTGGACTTCAGTTTTAACCACTTCACCCCGGGAAGGATTTCCCAAGTTAGGACCAGAGCACTTTTTGCGATTCGGCACTGCGTCGCTTTAACTGACAATTGCGCGGTCATGCGACGTTGTACCCAAACGAAATGTACGTCTTTTTTTTCCCCACAAATAGAGCTTTCTTTTGATGGTATTTGATCCCCTCTGCGTCATTTCTCATCACCGCTATAAACAAAAAAAGAGCAACAATTTTGCAAAAAAAAAAACAATATTTCTTACTTTTTTCTATAATACAAATCCAAAAAAATATATATATAAAAAAAACAAATTTATTCATCGGTTTTGGCCGATTTATATTCTTCCTCATATTTTTGGTAAAAAAAAATTGCAATCAGCGTTTATTGATTGGTTTGTGCAAAAGTTGTCGCGTTTACAAACCATGAGAATTAATTTATAGTGTTTTTCCATTTTGTTTTCTTTTTTTTACTAGTAATGGCAGCGATCTGCGATTTTTATCGGGACTGCGGTATTGCGGCGGACATGTTGGACATTTTTGACCCTTTTTGGGACCAATGACATTTATACAGCGATCAGAAATTTAAATATCCACTGATTACTGTATAAATGCCATTGGCAGTGAAGGGGTTAACCTGGGGGGGGGGGGGGGGGGGG
>BLSH010526350.1:166641-193946 GCA_018402905.1 Glandirana rugosa | reverse complement strand
GTTAACTGTGTTCCCTAGGCGTGTTCTAACTGTGAGGGGGCTGGGCTGCCAAGGGCATCAGAGATCTAACTGATCCCAGTGACAGGGATCAGTAGATCTCTGACATGCTGCCTGACAGAGCGGGGAACCGCCGTGTTTACATCGGCAGTTCCCTGGTTTCCTTCTCTGTCAAGCAATCGCGAGCAAGTCCGCTCGAGCCGGGGCCACAATTGTGCGGCAGGAACGATAGTGCGCTGCCGGCGGCGCGCTCCCGCACGCTACTGCGCACGAACAAGCCGTTCTTTATAGACCGCAATTTGCGCTACAGAGCCACTCTGCAGCAGTAAAAGTACGTGAGCCGGAAAATGATGGCAAATACCGCGCTAAAGTCCTCAAAAAAAGCAGCAGCCAATATACACAATTAGTATACCATCTAAACTTATAAATAAAGGGCTGCGCTAAGTTTATAGTAAAGTCGGTCTCCACACTGCAACAAAGGAGACCCAAGATAGTGCAAAAGACCAGTAGGTAAGAATTGTAAATCGATATACAAAAATTAAACGGCAAGGGTCCTTTATAGTATCAGATGGAAAAATTCAGTCCCAAATAACTTGTCAGATTTATCCAACAAAGGAGAGGCTTACCAGATGGAAAGGTATAAATTGCCTGTGGCTTAACCCCAGCCAGGAATGCAGGAATGTTCCCTGCAAATCTCTGCACAAGGAGTCTTCCCAAATCGCAACTCGCTATGCAATCAGTCAGACGCAGCAAGGTTGTTCACATAAAATGAAAGACTAGCATAGCGTAATACTGTATGATAGGTTTAATAATGTAGATAAAATATTACTCACATTCAGCATAGTAACATTGCGCAATAAAAAGCCGGCATTCCCATCTCGCGGGTAAAACGTTCAGATAGCGGTGATGTCAGCGCGTCCTCCTGACGTACGTTTCGTCATCAACAGACGTCGTCCAGGGGATCTCGTCATCAACAGACGAGAGACGGTCGGGACCTGGTTAACTGTCAGCGGGCTTCCCCACTGATGAATGTAAAGAAAAGAAGGCCGGCATTGCCCGGCAATAGAAAAGTGTTAAAAGAAAGTTTCGTGATTGACGATGGATCTGCATCACAGGACACTGTTTTTTAATTTTTTCATTTAGGCCCCCCCCCAGCGTTAGATGTACGAGAACATGGCAACAATCCACCGCCACCCCCTGCGGGAGACTGACCTTAATTTAGGAGGCAGAGGGAAGGAGGAGCTTCCTCCCAGCTGAACAGGAAGTGTGTCCTGAGACACGGATGAGTGTCAGGACCCACTTCCTGATTGGTCGGGAGGAGAATCAGGAAGACAATAGCGAATATTAATTTGCTGTTGTCACATAACTCAGGCTCTAATCACGTGCTTCAAAAAAAAAGCCAGTTGTAATCCATGCATCCAGCGCTCTGCATGTAGATTAGGGGCCGGGCGCATGGATTAGGAGGGCGATGCCCCTGCGCCCCATATGGTAGAGCTGCCACTGATCCAAATGCTGGCCCTCATTCCTCCTTTGGCTTGACAGACAGATTTACACAGGCAATAACCTCTAGAATGCTCCCTGGGCTTGAGTGTGGTTTGTAGACAAATTCACCTGAGACTGAAATTGCCTTTACGGGCAGTGTAACAATACTGGACCCAAGACCCCAAGAGTGTAGTCAAAACAGGGGAGGAAGTTGATCCCCACCTGGTTGGGAGATGCTCCTAGTACAGCCCAAGTAGTGTGATTGGCCTACAGTCTATCCAATGACTATCTGCCATAGCTTCCTTCTCATATGGGAAACCAAGGGGCAAACCAAGGGGCAAACCAAGTCTCAACAGTCTCCTCTTCAGCTCTGCAGTAGAATGCCATTGCCTCAGCTTCCCAAGGATTCTGGGAGGGAGACAGATAGAGCTTTCTTTTGGTGCTATTTAATCACCACTGGGTTTTATATTTTTTCTAAACAAATGAAATAAAGATGGAACATATAGAAAAAGAAATTTTTTTTTCTTAGTTTCTGTTATGAAAGGTTGCAAATAAGTAATTTTTCTCCTTCACTGATGTACCCTGATGAGGCTGCACTGACGGTCACTGATAGGATGCACTTATGGGCACTGATAGGATGCACTGATGAGGCTGCACTGATGGGCACTGATGGGCTGCACTGATGGGCACTGATAGGATGCACTGATGAGGCTGCACTGATGGGCACTGATAGGCTGCACTGATGGGCTGCACTGATGGGCACTGATAGGCTGCACTGATGGGCACTGATAGGCTGCACTGATGGGCACTGATGGGCTGCACTGATGGGCACTGATAGGCTGCACTGATGGACACTGATGAGCTGCACTGATGGGCACTGATAGGCTGCACTGATGGGCACAGATGAGGCGGCACTGATGAGGCTGCACAAATATGCAGCACAGATAGGCAGCACTGATGGGCACTGGTAGATGGCACCGATGGGCACTGATAGGCACTGATTGGCTGCTCTGATGGGCAGCATTGATGGGCACTGATGGGGCTGCACTGATAATAATGGCACTGATGGTCAGTGCCCTGATTGGCAGTGTCCATGTCCCCTGTCAGGATTGCCGGTTACCAGCTCTCCTCTCCTCACACTGTGACAGAGGAATGTAAGGAATGAGGATAACGGACAAGTCTGTTTATTCTGTAATCAGTTGTGATTGGACACAGCTGAACACATGGTAAAGGGCTGCTGTGATTGACACAGTGATCACAGAGCTCTCCGGATGCACGCCCCAGGGGGTGCGTGAGAGGCGTGGTTCCGGGAGGACGTCCATGGACACCCTCCCAGAACAACAGAGCCGCGCTGTTCTCTCGGCTATAGCGTGGTAAAGAAGTGGTTAGGTAATGACAAACTGATCGCCAGCTCAGCAAGTCTACAATGGAAATGTAAAACTTGCTCTGCTCCACGATGGATATCCAGGAACAAGAACTGAAGTAGTTAAGCACAGCTGAAGTTGTTTTCTGGGTATTGAAGACATTTCATTTTTGGCCTGGAACTATTTTTTTTTTTTACCAGAAATGTTGTCTTTCGTCTTTCACTTGAAATTAGCGGCCGTGTGTAGCGAGTAAGTCCAGTATCACCTTGTGAAAGTAACAATACAGTGTATCCGGATCTTCAATTAGGCCGGAGTTCTCTTTTCGGTTGGGTCTATTTCGCTATGAGTGATGCTCCCGATGCATTTTAATATTTCCTGTCACCGCGGCTCATAGATCTTCGGAAAAAAGATGCCTTTCAAATTTAAACAAACCCCGAGGAATTGATTCTGCTCCGAACGATCTGTCTTCCTTTGAGCAAGACGGAGCAATCTAAGCCTTGTGAAGTTTTCCCTTAATTAGGTTTTATGGAGAAAAAAAAAAAACAAACAAACTCGTAGCTCAGGAACCCCTGAAAGCGCCATCTTTGTAATAATAAAATGGAATTTAGCGTCTGTTTATGCTTTTTTACAAATCTGCTGACAAAAACGCAGATAAGTCAGGCTTTCACCTGAACGGAATTAGGAGATGTGATTTTATTTGTGTCTCCTGAATTACTGGAACAAATTGATGGCGGCATTCAAAGTGGCGGATAGAAAGTGTGCAGGTGCGAGGAATGATGAAAGCTGTCGTTTTCCAATGGCAGTTCAACTCTAAGAGGACCTGTCAGGCAAGAGCAATCTTTAAGATTGACGAATTGCTTGTAATAGCAACAGGTACTAAAAATTAAAAAAGTGATACCCCAACAAGTGAGGGCTGGCAGCCTTAGGCCTGGGGGGGCAAGTCCAGTCAAGTGGCCCATTGAGCCACCGAATCAGCTCACCATCCATGCCCACCGGGTTTTATAATGGATATTGATGTAATGAAGCAAGACAAATATGATACAATGTGGTAACATAATTTAATGTTAATAACATCAAAGGAGGTTTAACAAAAATAATGCATTAATACAGCCTCATCGATGCCCATCAATGCAGCCTGATCAGTGCCAATCAATGCAGTCTCTTCAGTGCCCATCAATGCAGCCTCATCAGTGCCCATCAATGCAGCCTCACCAGTGCCCAACCAATGCAGCCTGAAATGCAGAGAGAGGAGAGCCGCTGGATTACAAAGAGTGGGGATCTCCTGCTTACCAGGCGCAGACGCTGTCATACGAAGTCCCGCCTCCTGGACCGGCTACTATAATAGACATCATCCATGGTAGGGCCGGCCCTGGGTGCCCCCCTATGCTTGCAGCTAGTTGGTGGCCACGCCCCTGGCCCTACTTCCTCCACAAAAAGAAAATATTGTCAGCGGGCAATGGCTGCCAGCCATTTTGATTGTAAGTTGGGGTAGCCTGGGGGGCAATTGCCACCCTGCCCCCTGGCCCAGCCCTCCCCTGTACCCCAAACTATAGCTTGACTCTTATGGTGGCCGTTTATGATCACATTTTTTTTTTTATATACATTTTTTCTTTCAAAGATTTTTATTGAAGTTTTTTGACATAGCATCAAGCGGTACAGTGCATAAAGGAGTAGCTAATAACATTGTATACAGAAAAGTTCAATGCAAGGGCTACTGAATAGTGTTGAGCGAACCCGGACTGTAACGTTCTGGTCCGTACCGAACTTTTGGGTGTCCGGGACTTGGACCTGGACGTTTCAAAAAACGTTTGGGTTTGGGTTCTGGTAGTTGATCACGCATGTTGAATAGCTGCAGGGCAGCCAATCAACAAGCGTTTCACTGGTTTGCCCTTAGAAGCCATCACAGCCATGCCTACTAATGGCATGGCTGTGATTGGCCAGTGCATCATGTGACCCAGCCTCTATATGAGGCTGGAGTCACAGTGCTGCATGTCACATGCTCTTGGGTTAGTGTAGGGAGAGGAAGCTGCCGGCGTTTTTGTGAGGGACAGATTGCAGACATTTTAACATCTGATCCTGCATCCTGAGATTACTACTGCTGTTGCTCTGAGGGACAGATTGCAGAAATTTGTGATTTCACATCCTGCTGCTTTGAGTGACAGATTGCAGATTACAGATCAAACTCTGCATAACACAACGATCGCTACGATCGTGCACAACGATCAGATTGTGGGAGTAATTTGAGATTTCACATACTGCTGCTTTGAGCGATCTGACTGCACTAGGTAGAGGTTTCTGCTTAGAGGGACAGATTATTGTTCAAAAATCATCTCCTAGTTCTAAAGGGAGAGGTTTTAGCTGCAGCTGTAAGTGACACATTATTGTTCAAAAATCATCTCCTAGTTTATTTGATTTTAATTTATTTTCCCTATCCCCATTTTTTTTGTAGGGCACTTGCCCTACTCTTACCCCCATTTTACTTCCTTTTGCAGCCCTCTAGCACTTGCCAGGACTTTGTTACAGCCATTTTTGTGCCTAAAAGTTCGGGTCCCCATTGACTTCAATGGGGTTCGGAGTCCGGAATAACATTCGGGCAACGTTCGGTGCAGAACCCGGACTTTTTCCCAAAGTTCGTTCGGACCCGCAGAACCCGAACGTCCAGGTGTTCGCTCAACTCTACTACTGAAGTCTCAGGCGATCCTATCAGCTGTACGATAAAACTAAAGATAGAGTGGAAACACATGGACATCTATCTGGGTGGACCACGGTGAGGAGCTCACCCTCCCCGAGTCCCGGCACCCCTAAATGGGAGCAAGCTGTGCCAGGAAGAGGACGTTTCGCCCCACCGAGGGCAGCCAGAGAGATAACTCATCTGCACTCTCCACATTGTGAGGAGGCTAGGAGAACCGGGCCTAAAAAAAAAACATCTTACATTTCTAATGGGGCTAGGAGAACAATACACCAACTCAGACTAATAAACGCTTAGATAAAGTACCCAGAAGCAAAGGAGACGCGGAAGAAGGTAGAAGAGAAAGGAAAGAAGAAAGGGGAGGGGAGGTTAACCACTTCACGCCCGAAAAAATTTCCCCCTTTAGGACCAGAGCACTTTTTGTGATTCAGCACTGCGTCACTTTAACTGACAATTGTGCGTTCGTGCGACGTTGTACCCAAACTAAATTTGTGTCCTTTTTTCCCACAAATAGAGCTTTCTTTTGGTGGTATTTGATTGCCTCTGCGTCATTTCTGATCACCGCTATAAACAAAAGAAGAGCGACCATTTTGCAAAAAAACTTTCTTACTTTTTGCTAAAATAGAAATCCAACAAAAAATATAAAAAAACATTTTTTTCACCGGTTTTGGCCGATTTATATTCTTCCTCATATTTGTGATAAAAAAAATCACAATTTGCTTTTATTGATTGGTTTGCGCAAAAGTGGCCGCGTTTACGGATGGTGAGAATTAATTTCTGGGGTTTTTATTTATTTATTTATTTTTTACTAGTAATGGCGGCGATCTGCGATTTTTAGCGGTACTGCGATATTGCAGCGGACATGTCGGACATTTTTGACACATTTTTTGGGACCTTTGACATTTATACAGCGATCAGAAATTTAAATGTCCACTGACTACTGTGTAAATGTCATTGGCAGTGAAGGGGTTAACCTGCAGGGTGTAGTGAAGGGGTTAACTATGTTACCTGCATGTGTTCTAACTGTGGGGGGGGGGGTTGGGCTACAATTGGCATGAGAGATCTAACTGATCCCAGTGACAGGGATCAATAGATCACCCATGGCCGCACTGTCAGAATGGGGAACCGCGTGTTTACATTGGCGGTTCCCCATTCTTTGCCTGTGGCCGCTCATCGCGGCTCGCCAGCGGACATCGGGTCCGCCCGAGCCGCGGGCACACTCCTCAGGAGTGCGGCGGGCATGCGCGCCCCCTAGCGGCCATTCGCAAATCGCTGTCTTTTTGCGGCGATTCGCGTTCAGCGCCCACACTGCCGCCGTAAATAGACGGTAGGCAGTGTGGAACTGGTTATGGTGCACCTATAGTCAGCTCGAAGTAGCCGAAACCGACGCCGGGGCCAGACCCGGTATAAAGGAGATGCCCACGTATGCTGCCCAAGGTTTTTTATATAGATTTTATTGAAAAAATTGTCATAAAGATACAGGTATAGCAGAACAGGGTGACGGTCGCTTTGCATTAAACAAAACGCAATTACATAATATATAGTGATCTGTCTAGTATAGGTCATAAGGTGGAGGAAGCAGGTAACAATACAAAAAATATCATAAGGAACAACCAGATGGATCTCGTTAACTGGATCTGTTAACCCGTTAACAGATCACCAGGTGGGAGGGGAGGGGTGGGGGCTACCACAGATAAGATTTCTAGGTCTATTTGTAATGTCCAGGCAGAGTGGGTCCTTGGGCAAAGACAGCTGGTCGGTGTGGGGGGAAAAGTCTGGATATGGAGTGTTTGAGTTGGGATCAGGGGTCCGCAGTCCTGTGAGGTTCCCAGATAGCAAGGGCTTATCTGATGTCATCTCGTAGAAAGGTGCGTGTGATACCTTCAAAGTATTTGAAGGTTTCCCCTATTTTTTCGATGTCCTCTGTTGAGAGGGTGGCTGACTTAAAGGGTTGCCATCTGTGGAAAAAAGCTTTTGCGGCCCGGGGATGTTCAAAGTCCGTGTTGAACTTATCCTTGTAGAGGAGAGCTATGAGTTCCTTTTCCACCTGAGGTAGAGAGGGGCTAGTGTGGGTTGTCCAATTTTTTAAAATGGCTCACCTCGCGACTAGTAGGCAGGTTAGGGACCACTCTCTAGCTTGTGGGTTGGTAGAGGGGGACCCAGTGACCAAGCATCAATAGGAGTGGGTCCTTTGGAAAAAGAAGAAGGTTTATATTCCTTATGTAGGAGATGATCAGGTCCCAGAATGCTGAGATGAAGGAGCAGGTCCAAAAGCGGTGGGCGAGGGATGACCGCAAAGAGGGCAGATGATTGACTGTTGGCGAGACTTGTCCTTGAGGAATGGGATATAGGCTCCATGAATGATTTTGAGCTGAATCTCTCCCCAGATTTTGTTGGGGGTGAGCTTGAGGATGTTGTTGTACCCTCTCATAATCTTGTCCACTAGATTAGTGTCAGTGAAGTCTTTATTCCAGTTGGAAAATTATTTTTCAATAAATTATTATTATTACTATACAGGATTTATATAGCACCAACAGTTTGCGCAGCGCTTTACAATAAAGAAGGGACACAGTACAATTACAATACAGTTCAATACAGAAGGAATAGGAGGGCCCGGCTCGTGGAGCTTACAATCTAAAGGGAGGAGGAGGTGGTACAAAAGTTAATGGCTGCAGATGATGATCTGATAGAGGTGACTCAAGCACAGTTCTTAGGTGGAGGTGGGGGAGGCTTCCCTGAATAAGTGAGTTTTCAAGGACAGGGTAGGGGCTGACTGGACATTCTGGGGCAGGGAGTTCCAGAGGATGAGAGAAGCTCCGGAGAAGTCCTGTAGATGAGCATGGGAGGAGGTAACAAGGGAACTAGAGAGCAGGAGGTCCTGGGATGATTGGGGCGATATCTGCAGATGAGGTTGGTGATGTAGCTGGGGGTGATGTTGGGGATGGCCTTGTATGCTGTGGTTAGTATTTTGAATTTTATACGGTGGGGCAGGGGAAGACAGTAAAGCGATTGGCAGAGCGGGGCAGCAGTCGCGGTTCGGTTAGTAAGGTGTACAAGTCTGGCAGCAGCATTCATGATAGACTGAAGGGGGAGATAACCTGTGTAAAGGTCAGCCGGTGAGGAGGGAGTTGCAGTAGTCAAGGTGGGAAATAACCAAGGAGTGAATAAGTTGTTTTGTGGTGTCCTTAGTCAGGAAGGGGCAAATTCTGGAGATGTTGAGGCGGCAAGATTTAGCCAGTGATTGAATGTGGGGGCTGAAAGAGAGGTCAGAGTCTAAAATTACAGCCAGCACCCTGGCATGTGTGGAGGGACCAAATCTCTTCTGATAGGAGCAGCACACCACCTATGGAGCTGCTGGAGAAATGAACGCTATTCCTCCAGATTAGCATTTTCTCTACTTTCCCTGGATCAAATAGAACATGCCTTTTGATGCTTTATTGCAGCAACCTTCAAGCTGTTGCCCGCGGGCCAAATGTGTACCCTTGGCTGACCTTTACGCGGCCCTTGGGGGCACCATTCCATCCACTAAAACAATTGTTGGGGCACCATTCCTCCTACAAACACCAAAGATGGGGAGTTATTCCTTCCTCTAAAACCAAGATGGGTCATTGTTTACTTCCACTGATGCCCGGGCATTTTCTACTTCTACTGGCAACAGTCCGGCCCACCTAAAGTATGAAGGACAGTAAACTGGTTCCTTGTTTAGAAAGTTTGGAGACCCCTGCTTTATTGGAAACCTGAAGTAGGATAGGAAGCATAGGATACCCCAGCTGCAGAACTGAACTCTTTGAGGGCTCTTCTCTGCCCCCTAAGCTGCACAAAAAGTCCCACATGACTCTCTGCTGCTAACAGGTGATTATGTCTTTTTTACAGAAACTAAGAGCTACCCACAGTCACTAAGGCCCTGCACTCAGGTGATTTACTTATGATGCTACAGGATCATTGGTTGCCTCTTTCCGATACCAACCAGGCCACAGGACAGTTGGACATATTTCTCTCCAGTGAGTTTATCCAGATCCAAACAAACTCCATGACCAGACTTAACAAATAGCCCCCCCCCCAGGAGCATAACTATAGTGGTTGCAGCGGTTGCAATTGCAACCGGGCCCCATGTGCCAGGGGGCCCATGTGCCTCCCTTGTACACCTGGATAGGAGGGATGACGGGGGCAGAATTTAGAGGAACCATTCTCCTTTATTTTCCTCCTAATGGAGGAGATTGGTTCCTCTATATGCTGCCCCCGCCGCCCCTCCTATCCAGTTTTTCTCTTCTGCTGTTCCCAGGGCCCCTGTGTGCTTCCCTGGTCCCCCCCACAGAGCTGCTGTATTCCTCCCTCCTCTCTCCTGCCAGCTGCTGTAGAAGATGAGTCATGATGAAGAGATGGGAACGGGTCGGTAAATTTGTCATTTATCGACTCCTTCTTTTTCTAAATGGACAGAGTCAGTGATTGGTACCAATTGGTTCATTCATAACTGAAGCATAGTAAACTGTTTTTACTATACTTCCATTTCTGAATGAATGGGAGGCTCGGTACGCAACTATTCCTGTCCATTCACTCTGTGCAGCTGAGGCTACAGAGATGGGGATTGAGGTCTGAGGTTTGTTTAGAGCCCTGATATCTCATCAAAGCCCCCCAACAGGGCTAAGGTAAAATTAAAAACTGCTGAGACCAGTGAGGGAACTATCAGGATTGCAAAGGTTGCAATTGCAACTGGGCCCTGGAATTTCACTACCATGGGGAGGCCCAAAGATGGCAGTAAGCGGGGCCGCTGCAGAACTTGTGAAAGGCTGCCGCTGTAGGACCGTAATAAAGGGACCCGTGATAGGAGTAAAGGGTCCCAGGATCAGCGGGAAGAGCAAAGGGCCCTGGCAAAGGGTCAGGGGGGGGCCCTTCATAATTTCTTGCACTGGTGCCCTGAAGGTTCTAGATATGCCTCTGGGCCCCCCAGCTTAAGCACCAGCTGAGACCATGATGTCTTCTGAATGGCACCTCAAGCAATCCTGTACCAGGAGTAGAGCTCCTGCATAGTAGCAGCCTGTGAGACACTGAGCAGGCATAAACAATCAACCCCTGCTCCACTGATTACAAGAGCCTGCACCAACTGTGAGGGCGTTACATAGGAACAATTGATCTATAGTTTTCAAACCATGCAATCAATATGCCACACATGCAGAATCCACCATGCAATCTCATAATCTGATTGACCGAAATTCAATTTGCCCATAACCTTAGTGTTAGGAACATCACAAGAAAGGTTGTACCAGCCATAAGGCTTGTATGCATGCATATGCACATGTTTTCAGCCATGGGAGCCTAACTAAGGACAAACTTCAAAAAAAGCTGACCAAAAAAAAAAAAAAACTGAAAAGGGAAATGTATGATGCGCTAAAATGTGCATCATACCACCCCCTGCCGCGCCTCACTGCAGCCTAAAACTGATAGTGTGAATGAACCCTAAGTGTCAAGGAGGTATCCCAATATTTATCTCCACACAGGAAGCCTATGTAGTGCTACCCCTGCAGGGGTCACTTGTATTTACTGGTTCTTTCCCAAACAGTACAGAGGCCGCCAGTCACCCAAGCAACAGTCCATTCACTACGGCTCCAAGAAACAGTTTAGGAGATGTCTTTTTGTAATTTATTGCTTGTAGAACTTGTAACAGGAGAGGGATTTGGGCATGGGATACTCCAGAACGCTCAGTAACATTGATCAGAGGACATTCTTCTCCCTGAGGATGTGGGGGCAGCCTAAGGCCTCACAGTGAAGACCACTGGGGAAGTCTCTTGGGCATCTGGTTACCCTGCATGGCTGCACAGCTATAAGTAACCAGTGCAATTTTAGGGTACTGCACAGTCGAAAAGGGGGTCAGTTAGGGTCTTTACTCACATGTCCCCAGGAAAGCCGCATCTTTTTGACATGGTTTAGTGAGTGAGGATCTCCCTTTCCAGACATGATCAACTTGTAGAGAAATCCTCAGTTTTTGACTATTCCCAGGCCTCCATCCCTTCCACAGCTGAGACCCTGCAGAAGAGAAACTCAGCCATGTGGCCACATTAGGTCAATGATATCACAAGCATAACCACCCCTTTGTGTACATGCATCTGTGGAGCAGGGAATGTCATGGCTCCAACTGATTGGCCAAGGGTTGATAGCTGCCTTCCAAGTTTGAACCAAACCCAAGCTCATCACATCTAAATCTGGTCATAGATGGATTGAATCTTGGTTGGTTCAGCAGGGATCAGCCAAGATTTGATCTACCGTATTTTCCGGCGTATAAGGCGACTGGGCGTATAAGACCACACCCCTAATTTTCCAGTTAAATCATAGGGTTTGCCCTATACTCTCCGTATAAGACTACCCCCCTTCCGAGGCAACACCATTTAATAACATCAGCCCACTGGATGTGTCGGCTACATACAGAACTTCCCTATTATTAATCTTTTAGCCCCCTGGATGTGTAATACTGTAGCTTCGGCTACTTACAGAACGTTCCTCTGCTGTAGCACTGCATGTACCGCACTGAGCCAATCATGACAAGCGGTGCATTCTATTAATGCATACAAAGCCTGCTCGGATTGCCTGAGTCAGAGAGGCGGGCTTATACAACCTTTGCCAATCCTAGCAGACTTTGTATGCATTAATAGAATACACCGCTTGCCGTGATTGGCTCAGTGTGGTACATGCAGTGCTACAGCAGAGGAAAATTCTGTAAGTAGCCGAAGATACAGTATTACACATCCAGGGGGCTAAACATTTTTTTATGGACATTCAGTATATAGCCCAAGCTACAGTACCCGGCGTATAAGACGACCCCCGATTTTTGGGGGATGATTTTTAGTATAAAAAGTAGTCTTATACGCCAGAAAATATGGTATTTATGGGACGGCTGGTTGTACAAAAAGTCAATCCATCAATCAACTTGGGTACAACCAGCATGCCAGATTTTTTTACATGTGATTATTGCCAGCAGCTATAGGCGCTAGCAGTACTCGTTATGTTCTACCGATCAGGAAGTGGGCATATCTTTATTAACCACTTCAGATCCGCGCTATTGCCGAAGTACGGCTCCAGCGCGGATCTGAAATGCCGGGACGACGTCCATGGACGTCGTCCCCGGTGCACGCTCCTCGCGCGCCCCCCGGTGGCAGCGGCGGCGCGAGTGCTGCAGCGCGAGCATGCCCGTGGCTCGGGCGGACTCGATGTCCGCCCGGACCCGCCGATCTCTTTCAGGAGCCTCAGAACGGGGAACCGCCGATGTAAACACGGCGGTTCTCCATTCTGTGAGGGGGGAACATGACAGATCTAACTGATCCCTGTCACTGGGATCAGTTAAATCTGTTATGTCCCGACCAGCCCCGCCCCCCCCCACAGTTAGAACACAGCCAGGGAACATTTGTTAACCCCTTCACTGCCCCCTGCTGGTTAACCCCTTCAATGCCAATGACATTTACACAGTAATCAGTGGACATTTAAATTTCTGATCGCTGTATAAATGTCATTGTCCCAAAAATGTGTAAAAAAAGCCTGACATGTCCGCTGCAATATCGCAGTCCCGATAAAATTGCAGATCGCCGCCATTACTAGTAAAAAAAAAAAAAATAATAAAAACGCCATAAATCAATTCCCATAGTTTGTAGATGCGATAACTTTTGCGCAAACCAATCAATATACGCCGATTGCGACTTTTTTTTTTACCAAAAATATGTAGAAGAATATATATCGGCCAAAACTGATGAATAATTTTTTTTTATGGATTTGTACGTTAGCAAAAAGTAAAAAATATTGTTCTTTTTTGCAAAATTGTCGCTCATTTTTTGTTTATAGCGGCGATCAGAAATGACGGAGCGGTGATCAAATACCACCAAAAGAAAGCTCTATTTGTGGGAAAAAAAGGACGCAAATTTTATTTGGGTACAGCGTCGCATGACCGTGCAATTGTCATTCAAAATGCGACAGCGCTGAAAGCCAAAAATTGGTCTGGGCAGGAGGGGGGTTTAAGTGCCCGGTAAGGAAGAGGTTAACTTACATAGGTTGTTCACATTTCACATGTTGGTAGAGTAACTATTCTTCTTTAAGTAACTCTACTTCTTCTTTTTCATTGCAGGTAAATAATGGATTCCAAGCAGAAGCAACCTGCTGTCTTTGAGTTCTTGATGAAGGAGGGGTGCAGGTTGTCTGACATCCACAGAAGGCTACTTACGGAATGTTTACAGAGATGACATCATTGACAATGGCAATGTCTTGTCATTGGTGACCCTTGTCAATGATGTCACCTCCGTAAACATTCTGTAGCCTTCTGTGGATGTCGGATAGCCTGCACCCCTCCTGTATCAAGGTGAAGAAATGTCATCAGCACACCAAGGATCCCTCAAAAAGGTCCAAAGCTTTATTTTCATGGTCACATGGTAAACATACGCCAACGTTTCAAAGCCACTCAGGCCCCCTTCGTCAGGCAAGCGACTTGCCTGATGAAGGAGCCCTGTGTTGCTCCAAAACATTGGCGTATGTTTACCGTGTGACCACGAAAATAAAGCTTTGGACCCTTTTGAGGAATCCTTGGTGAGCTGACGACTGTTATTCACTTTGAACGTCTACGGTTTTCAGCATGTGGTCATTACAGCACCCAGCATTACTGGATAGCCATTTTCTTGAACGTGTGGGGAATATTGCGTTTTTTCTCCTTCATCAAGAACTCAATGACGGCCCATTGCTTCTGCTTGGAATCCATTATTTACCCGCAGTGAGAACGAAGAAGAGGAGTTACTATAGAGTAAGAGTTACTCTACCAACACTTATATTACCTATGTAAGTTAATAAAAAAACGTTTGCATTTATTTTGTTATAGCTCACTTACGGCTGTGCCCATAAGTTTACATACCCTGGCAGAATTTATGATTTCTTGGCCATTTTTCAGAGAATATGAATGAGAACACAAAAACGTTTCTTTCACTCATGGTTTGTGTTTGGCTGAAGCCATTTATTATCAATCAACTGTGTTTACTCTTTTTATATCATAATGACAACAGAAACTACCCAAATTACCCTGATCAAAAGTTTACATACCCCCGTTCTTAATACAGTGTATTGCCCCCTTTAACATCAATGACAGCTTGAAGTCTTTTGTGGCATTTGTGGGTGAGGCTCTTTATCTTCTCAGATGGTAAAGCTGCCCATTCCTCTTGGTAAAAAAACCTCCAGGTCCTGGAAATTCTTGGGCTGTCTTGCATGAACTGCATGTTTGAGATCTCCCCAGAGGGGCTCAATGATATTGAGGTCAGGAGACTGAGATGGCCACTCCAGAACCTTCACTTTATTCTGCTGTAGCCAATGACAATGCCTTGTGTCTTGGATCATTGTCATGTTGGAATGTCCAAGTACATCCGATGCGCAGCTTCCTGGCTGATGAATGCAAATGTTCCTCCAGTATTTTTTGATAACTGCATTCATCTTGCCATCAATTTTGACCAAATTTTCCGTGCCTTTGTAGCACACACATCCCCAAAACATCAGCGATCCACCTCCATGTTTCACAGTAGGAATGGTGGACCTTTCATCACAGGCCTTGTTGACTCCTCTCCAAATGTAATGTTTATGGTTGTGGCCAAAAAGCTCAATTTTGGTTTCATCACTCCAAATGACTTTGTGCCAGAAGGTTTGAGTCTTGTCTCTGTGCTGTTTGGCGTATTGTAAGCGGGATACTTTGTGGCATTTGTGTAGTAATGGCTTTCTTCTGGTGATTTGACCATGCAGCCCATCTTTCTTCAAGTGCATCCTTATTGTGCAACTTAAAACAGCCACACCACATGTTTTCACCTGAAGTTATTTGTGGGTTTTTCTTTGCATCCCAAACAATTTTCCTGGCAGTTGTGGCTGAAATTTTAGTTGGTCTACCTAACCATGGTTTGGTTTCAACAGAACCCCTCATTTTCCACTTCTTGATTAGAGTTTGAACACTGCTGATTGGCATTTTCAATTCCTTGGATATCTTTTTATATCCCTTTCCTGTTTTATACAGTTCAACTACCTTTTCCTGCAGACCCTTTGACAATTCTTTTACTTTCCCCATGACTCAGAATCCAGAAACGTCAGTGCAGTACTGGATGAAAGATGCAAGGGTCTGTCAGGAGTTCAGAAACTCATTGACCTTTTATACACACAAACTAATTACAAGCAAACAGATCACAGGTGAGGATGGTTACCTTTAATAGCCATTCAAACCCCTTCGTGTGAACTTGTGTGCATGCTATCAGGCCAAAATCACCAGGGTATGTAAACTTTTGGTTAGGGTCATTTGCATAGTAATGGCTTTCTTCTGGCGACTCGACCATGCAGCCCATCTTTCTTCAAGTGCCTCCCTATTGTGCATCTTGAAACAGCCACACCACATGTTTTCAGAGACTCCTGTATTTCACCTGAAGTTATTTGTGGGTTTTTCTTTGCATCCCAAACAATTTTCCTGGCAGTTGTGGCTGAAATTTTAGTTGGTCTACCTGACCATGGTTTGGTTTCAACAGAACCCCTCATTTTCCACTTCTTGATTAGAGTTTGAACACTGCAAAGGATTTCATAAGAAGTGATAAGCTATAAATGATCTTCTGAAGAGGTTATCTGAGTGGTTTAAAAAAAAAAAAAAAGAGTTTGAACACTGCTGTTTGGCATTTTCAATTTCTTGAATATCTTTTTATATCCCTTTCCTGTTTTATACAGTTCAACTACCTTTTCCCGCAGATCCTTTGACAATTCTTTTGCTTTCCCCATGACTCAGAATCCAGAAACGTCAGTGCAGCACTGGATGAAAGACGCAAGGGTCTGTCAGGAGTCCAGAAACTCATTGACCTTTTATACACACACACTAATTACAAGCAAACAGATCACAGGTGAGGATGGTTACCTTTAATAGCCATTCAAACCCCTTTGTGTCAACTTGTGTGCATGTTATCAGGCCAAAATCACCTGGCTATGTAAACTTTTGATCAGGGTCATTTGGGTAGTTTCTGTTGTCATTATGATATAAAAAGAGGAAACACAGGTGATTGATAATAAATGGCTTCAGCCAAACACCAACCATGAGTGAAAGGAAGGTTTTTGTGTTCTCATTCATATTCTCTGAAAAATGGCTAAGAAATCATAAATTCTTCCAGGGTATGTAAACTTATGAGCACAACTGTACATAAGCGCCAAAAATTTTAAATTAAAAAAAAAAACTCTAAAAAAAAAAAAAATTAAAACAATTAAAATTCTACCCCTTCCTCCCATTCTTTAAAATGATGACAGTGCAGGAACGTTCCCCTGTCCTCCAGCAACCTCTGCCCATATCAATGAGGCCTCAGACAAGTCTTATCAAGTGAGCTGAGATTACTTTGAGATAACATACAAATTGCATCTTAAAAAAAAAAAACAAATTAGAATTCCGCGTGAGCCGCAGAAGTGAAGCATTTCTGTAAATACTTTCGGTCCCCCACAGTGCCGGATCGATGGCGATCTATGGACGCCGCGTCCTGCGATAGTGCGGAAAAGCGAGTCGCCTCCTGCACTCGAATGCCCCGATGCAGTCCTGCGGAGAGCTGAGGTGTCCTATAACACAATATGAATATTGAGCTGGAAATCCGGCTATAATTAAGGGAGGATTAGGAGATTTTGCTGTTTAATGCTCATGTTAATTGCAGCTATAAACCCTTTTTTTTTTTTTCAACAGCCATAAAAATCTGTTGCGCAACAGTGCCACTTTGAGGATGTCTGACCGAGGGTGTTCTCGCCGAATGATTATTATTATCTAACTCTTCGGCTTAAGAACTTTATAAATAACTGTCACTTTATGGTGTAATAGAATAAGGCACATTGATTACATTTTCATTACTCAATTACGACCACTCAACAGCTTTTTTGTTTAAATTAATCTGTAAAAAAAAAATTGTATAGTTGTAGCCGGCAGGGGTAGGCAACCTGCGGCCCTCCAGCTGTTGTAGAACTACATTTCCCATGAGGCATTGCAAGGCTGACGGGTACAATTACTCCCAGAGGCATGATGGGACTTGTAGTTTTGCAACAGCTGGTTGCCTACCACTGGTAGACGGTACCAATGGCTCACCGGCTCCCACCTTGTTTGTGCTTCCTGCTACCATAAGCATGCGCACATAGGGTGGCAGGTGTGCCTGGGCACACCCTAATCACTCTGTACTGTGCAGATTCCCCCCCGCTGCCTGGCTGCAGAGAAAGGGGCTGGGGAATCTCTGTCCTCAGTCTTTCTCTGTCTCAAAAGTGAGGCATCAGGGGTCTCTTTAGACCCCTGATATTTCACCACAGACCCCCAGCAGGGCTCCTAAAAGAATTGTAAAAAGAAATAAAATAAAAAATAATAAAATATTGTAAAAAAAAATAATAAAAAAACAAAAATTGTTAAAAAAATAAAATAAAAATAAGCTATTGACACGATCTCTGCCCTACTGACACCATCCTGTGCCCTTCTGACATATATACACACACTCACGTTTGTTTGAGCTTTTGTGGTGCACACCCTAATGCAATAGGCTGCACACACCTATGCCTGCTACCCTGGTTCGCCACTGGAGCCCACTAAGCACGTTCCACCCTCCCCCATTCACATGCAGTGGTTCTGGAAGATTTTGGGAGGGGCCGCCTCCTCCAGGTCCGCACTCCCCTGGACTGTCTGATGTTGCAGCTGCTATCTTCACCCGGTCTTATTTCCGGGTTCTGACTGGCCAGGAAGCCGGAAGCTGATTCGTTGGCATCACAGGGTAGGAGGGCTCAGAGCGCAGTGCTCTGTGCCCCAAGGACAATATAAAACTGGCCAATTGGGGCCTCGGGATGTGGTCACATGCCTGTGGGGGGTAAAGGACCTGGTAGAAACCTATTGGTCCGGCGCAGTGCATGGCCACACAGATGGTGCGAGCTGGGGAGGGGGGACGCTGCGGGCTGGGGGGGGGGGGTGGCACCACTGTGCCCCTTGTGGACCAGCCGCCACTGTCCACATGTGACTGTAATGATCACACAACATTGAAATGTGGAAGGCATGCCTCTGTATCCCCCATAACCAGCAATTGTCAGGTTTTTTAGGGGAACTGAGGCAGCGGGCAGTGCAGAGAAAGGACCCCAAATTATATGGGCACTGCTACCACCCAACAGAACTAATATTTAGTTTGCTAAAGCACTATGCATCATGAAAATAGCACCTGGGGCCCCCTTATTGTTAAAAGGGCTTTCCAGATTCTGTTAAGACCCCCACCATCACCTGGCCAGGATTGTGAGGAAGAGGCCCTTGTCATCATCAACATGGGGATCAGGTGCTTTGAGGGGGGGTCCTACTGGCAAGGTACCCCCCCCCCCCCATATTGAGGGCATTTGGCCTGGTATGGCTCAGTATAGGAGGGCTACGCATTTGTCTTTCCCATTCCTGGACTGACAGGTTGCATGCTTGGATAAGAAGTGGAAAATGAGGGGTTCTGTTGAAACCAAACCACGGTCACGTAGACCAACTAAAATTTCAGCCACAATTGGGATGTTTGTCAAGAGGAATGGGCAGCTTAACCACCTGAGAAGAAAAGAGCCTAATTCACAAATACCACAAAAGCTTTCAAGCTGTCATTGATGTTAAAGGGGGCAATACACGGTAAGTTACATTTTGGTCTCATCACTCCAAATGACTTTGTGGCAGAAGGTTTGAGGCTTGTCTCTGTGCTGTTTGGTGTATTGTAAGTGGGATACTTTGTGGCATTTGCGTAGTAATGGCTTTCTTCTGGCGACTTAACCATGCAGCCCATCTTTCTTCAAGTGCCTCCTTATTGTGCATCTTGAAACAGCCACACTACATGTTTTCATAGAGTCCTGTATTTCTCCTGAAGTTATTTGTGGGTTTTTCTTTGCATCCCGAACAATTTTCCTGGCAATTGTGGCTGAAATTTTAGTTGGTCTACCTGACCGTGGTTTGGTTTCAACAAAACCCCTCATTTTCCACTTCTTGATTAGAGTTTGAACACTGCTGATTGGCATTTTCAATTCCTTGGATATCTTTTTATATCCCTTTCCTGTATTATACAGTTCAACTACATTTTCCCGCAGATCCTTTGACAATTCTTTTGCTTTCCCCATGACTTAGAATCCAGAAACGTCAGTGCAGCACTGGATGAAAGATGCAAGGGTCTGTCAGGAGTCCAGAAACCCATTGATCTTTTATACACTAATTACAAGCAAACAGATCACAGGTGAGGATGGTTACCTTTAATAGCCATTCAAACCCCTTTGTGTCAATTTGTGTGCATGTTATCAGGCCAAAATCACCAGGGTATGTAAACTTTTGATCAGGGTCATTTGGGTAGTTTCTGTTGTCATTATGATATAAAAAGAGTAAACACAGTCGATTGATAATAAACGGCTTCATCCAAACACCAACCATGAGTGAAAGAAATGTTTTTGTTTCATCATTCATATTCTCTGAAAAATGGCCAAGAAATCATAAATTCTGCCAGGGTATGTAAACTTATGGGCACAACTGTGTGTGTAAAATATATATATATATATACGTGATCCTTCACTTCCGTGTATTGTGCGCAAGTGCGCGCTGCCGCCAGCTCCCTCCTACTGTGACTCTACACAGTAGGTCCCACTGACCTGATATCTGGTGGCACCTGCTTACAATGCAATTTACATTTACAATGTAAACAAGGCAGATCGCCATTCTGTCACGAGGGAAGGCGTTGGTCATATATTCCTGCAAAGCAAAAACATGGATCAATGACTTTCCCTAGTAAAAGCACCTCCCCCACACTGCACACAACCGCCAGCTAGGCACACAATTGACCCTTTGATCACCGCTGATGTTTAACCCCTTCCCAGCCAGTGCCATTAGTACAGTGACAGTGCATATTTTTAGCACAGATCACTGTATTAGTGTCACTGGTTCCCACAAAAAGTCAAAAATGTCAGTTAGTGTCTCGACTGTCCGCCGCAATATCACAGTCCTGCTACAAGTCACTGATCGCTTACTAGTAAAACATAAAAATAAATAAATAAATATATCCCATAGTTTGTAGATGCGATAACAATCTATATATACGCTTATTGATATTTTTTTTTACCAAAAATATGTAGCAGAATACATATTAGCCTAAACGTATGAAGAAATTCAATTTTTTTCATTGAATACGTTTTATAGCAGAAAGTAAAAAATACAAAATTGTCTGTCTTTTTTTTGTTTATAGCGCAAAAAAAAAAAACCGCAGCGGTGATCAAATGCCACCAAAAGAAATCTCTATTTGTGGTGGGGAAAAAAAGGACATCAGTTTTAATTGGGTACAACGTCGCACGACCGCGCAATTGTCAGTTAATGTAACGCAGTGCCGTATCGCAAAAAATGGCCTGGTCATTAAGGGGGGGGTAAATCTTACGGAGGGCAAGTGGTTAATACGCGGGGAGGGGAGGAACCGGAGAGGGCAAAATATAAGCAGATTAAACTTTTAAGTTTTAAGTTTCAGTGAAACTTTTGCTCTGGAAGCTCAACAGGCCAAGCAGTTAAAATATTGCTGTGCATTAGCGGCCCTTTCACAGTTATTGATAGAAAATTAGACGCCTTCTAAGATTAATTTGGAGCATATAGGTCAGCGGCAGTGTGTAGGAGATCAAATGGATTAGCGTCCCGTTGCTTAGCCGAGTGCGACACAATTATAGAGATATGGCGGTCACTCCCCGCCGTTCGCTGCCGTTATATAAAGCTGTTAATGCAGAGGCAACGTGCTGCCATCAATAACTCCCCCGCCACACACAAACATAAAGGACTAGAAATGTTTCATAAGGAAGGTCCGGTCTGCTCTGCCGCCATAGGAGAGACAGGGGGGGGATGAGGCGTTAGATCGTTACTTTTTTCCTTTGTCAGGTCAGAGCCGATGACGGATGGTGCGGGGGAAGATTGATATGTCGTAAGGAAACGTGGTGACTGGTGGACGCTTTCTGTAAGGTGTAGAAGTTCTTTGGTGTCGTTCGTACATTCGCACCGCCATACGCCGCGCTGTACCTGTATAGGGGCTCATTACAGGCCAGAGATCTGGAAGACGGTTAGCCAGGGTAAGAGGAGATATTGGACCTGCAGAGTTAAGATGACTCCTTTATGTAAGGCCACTCATAGATGGGTCAATTTCTTTTCATTCAACCAGCATTTTCTGTTTCATTCTGCGACAACCAGGACAGCGCTGGGGGCAACTATACAGGTCAGTATCTGCAGAGCAGGGAGTGTCAGCTACTATGTATATAATGGAGAATGGAGGGGTCCCATTGTGGTGATACATTGGAAGATGAAGGTGTCCCATTGTGATGATACATTGGATGATGGGGGAGTCCCATTGTGATGATACATTGGATGATGGGGGAGTCCCATTGTGATGATACATTGGATGATGGGGGAGTCCCATTGTGATGATACATTGGAAGATGGAGGTGTCCCATTGTGATGATACATTGGAAGATGGAGGTGTCCCATTGTGATGATACATTGGATGATGGGGGAGTCCCATTGTGATGATACATTGGATGATGGGGGAGTCCCATTGTGATGATCCATTGGATGATGGGGGAGTCTGATTGTGATGATACATTGGATGGTGGAGGAGTTTCATTGGAATGATACATTGGATAATGGAGGAGTTCCATTGGGATGATACATTGAATGATGCAGGCGTTCCATTGTGATGATATATTGGATGAGGGAGGAGTTCAATTGGGAAGATACATTGGATAATGGCAGAGATCCATTGGTATGACACATTGGATGATAGAGGAGCTCCATTGTGATGATACATTGAATAATGGAGGAGTTTCATTGGGATTATACATTGGATGATGGAGGAGTTCTATTGTGGTGATTTATTGGATAACAGAGGAGTTTCATTGTGATGATACATTGGATATTGGAAGAGTTCCATTGGATAATACATTGGGTGATGGAAGAGTTCCATTGTGATGATATATTGAATAATGGAGGAGTTCCATTGGGAAGATACATTAGATGATGGAGGAGTTCCATTGTGATGATACATTGGATCACAGAGGAGTGCCATTGTTATGACACATTGGGGTTGATTTACTAAAGCTTGAAAGTGCAGAATTTGGTGCAGTTCCACACCAAGACCAATCAGCTTCAATGTTTTATTGTCAAAGCTTGATTGAACAAGCTGAGGTTAGAAGTTGATTGGCTAGAATGCAAAGCTGCACTCTCCAGCTTTAGTAAATCAACCCCATTGGATCACAGAGGAGTTCCATTGTGATAATACATTTTATGATGGAAGAATTCCATTGTGGGGATATATTGGATGATGGAGGAGTTTCATTGGCATGATACATTGGATGATGGAGGAGTTCCATTGGGATGATACATTGGATGATGGAGGAGTGCCATTGGGAGGATATATTGGATGACAGAGAAGTTCCATTTGGATGATACATTGGATAATAGAGGAGTTCTTTTGGAATGATATATTGGATGATGGAAAAGTTCCATTGGCATGATACATTGGATGATGGAGGAGTTCCATTGGGATGATACATTGGATGATGGAGGAGTTCCATTGGGATGATACATTGGATGATGGAGGAGTTCCATTGGGATGATTCATTGGATGATGGAGGAGTTCCATTGGGATGATATATTGGATGACAGAGAAGTTCCATTGTGGTGATTTATTGGATAACAGAGGAGTTCCATTGTGATGATACATTGGATATTGGAAGAGTTCCATTGGATAATACATTGGGTGATGGAAGAGTTCCATTGTGATGATATATTGAATAATGGAGGAGTTCCATTGGGAAGATACATTAGATGATGGAGGAGTTCCATTGTGATGATACATTGGATCACAGAGTAGTGCCATTGTTATGACACATTGGGGTTGATTTACTAAAGCTTGAAAGTGCAGAATTTGGTGCAGTTCCACACCAAGACCAATCAGCTTCAATGTTTTATTGTCAAAGCTTGATTGAACAAGCTGAGGTTAGAAGTTGATTGGCTAGAATGCAAAGCTGCACTCTCCAGCTTTAGTAAATCAACCCCATTGGATCACAGAGGAGTTCCATTGTGATAATACATTTTATGATGGAAGAATTCCATTGTGGGGATATATTGGATGATGGAGGAGTTCCATTGGCATGATACATTGCATGATGGAGGAGTTCCATTGGGATGATACATTGGATGATGGAGGAGTTCCATTGGGAGGATATATTGGATGACAGAGAAGTTCCATTTGGATGATACATTGGATAATAGAGGAGTTCTATTGGAATGATATATTGGATGATGGAAAAGTTCCATTGGCATGATACATTGGATGATGGAGGAGTTCCATTGGGATGATACATTGGATGATGGAGGAGTTCCATTGGGATGATTCATTGGATGATGGAGGAGTTCCATTGGGATGATATATTGGATGACAGAGAAGTTCCATTTGGATGATACATTGGATAATAGAGGAGTTCTATTGGAATGATATATTGGATGATGGAGAAGTTCCATTGCGATGATACATTGGATAATGGAGGAGTTCCATTGGGATGATACATTGGATGATGGAGGAGTTCCATTGGGATGATACATTGGATGATGGAGGAGTTCCATTGGGATGATATATTGGATGACAGAGAAGTTCCATTGTGATGATACATTGGATAATAGAGGAGTTCTATTGGAATGATACATTGGATGATGGAGAAGTTCCGTTGTGATGATATGTTAGATGATAGAGGAGTTCCATGAGGGTGATATATTGAATGATAGAGGAGTTACATTGGGAAGATACATTACATAATGGAGCAGTTCCATTGGGATGATATATTGGGTCATGGATGATGCCCGAACAAAGATGGCGCCGTCCATCTAGAAACAAAAGCATAATAAAGGCATTGTTAGGAGGAGTACTGTGATGTCTATGAGAGGTCATGGATACCTGGAACTGGTGCACTGACACATTGCGGAGCAAGCATGGAAAATATTTTTGGTGATCGGTCCACTTTAAGTCACTTTTGCAAAATGTAAATAAAACTAGTTTCCGTCCGATGATCGGTCCGCTTCAACGACTTTCCAAACTGTATTATATTCCTGCTAAGTGCATGTGCTAAATGCTTCCAGACGTGGTAATTAATACGTGTTTGATGAACAATGATCACATACCCACCAGGCTTCTTCATACAAACACGTGTAACAAATTTCAAGTAAAATTTCAACAGCATGAAACAACGACACAAAATCTCAGGAACTTTCAAAAAAACGTAAAAAAAAAAAAAAAGACAAAAACTTTGACAGCATCTGCCAACCTGCTTCCATAGCAACCAAAGTTCAACCAAGGAGTCTTAACCACTTCCAGCCCGCGCCAACTCTGACACTTCTCTGTTACATGTAAAAACCATCACTTTTTTGCTAGAAAATTACTTAAAAAACCCAAATGTTTTATATATATACAGTATCTCACAAAAGTAAGTACACCCCTCACATTTCTGTAAATATTTTATTCTATCTTTTCATGTGACAACACTGAAGAAATGACACTTTGCTACAATGTAAAGTAGTGAGTGTACAGCTTGTATAACAGTGTAAATTTACTGTCCCCTCAAAATAACACAACACACAGCCATTAATGTCTAAACCGCTGGCAACAAAAGTCAGTACACCCCTAAGTGAAAATGTCCAAATTGGGCCCAATCAGCTATTCTTCCTTTCCAATGTCATGTGACTCGTTAGTGTTACAAGGTCTCAGGTTAGAATGGAGAGCAGGTGTGTTAAATTTGGTGTTATCGCTCTCGCTCTCTCTCATACCAGTCACTTGAAGTTCAACATGGCACCTCATGGCAAAGAACTCTCTGAGGATCTGAAAAAAAGAATTGCTGCTCTACATAAAGATGGCCTAGGCTATAAGAAGATTGCCAAGACCCTGAAACTGAGCTGCAGCACGGTGGCCAAGACCATACAGCGGTGTAACAGGAGAGGTTCCACTCAGAACAGCGCCTCGCCATGATCGACCAAAGAAGTTGAGTGCCGTGCTCAGCGTCATATCCAGAGGTTGTCTTTCAGAAATAGATGTATGACTGCTGCCAGCATTGCCACAGAGGCTGAAGGAGTGGGGGGGTCAGCCTCTCAGTGCTCAGACCACATGCTGCACACTGCATCAAATTGGTCTACATGGCTGTCATCCCAGAAGGAAGCCTCTTCTAAAGATGATGCACAAGAAAGCCTGCAAACAGTTTGCTGAAGACAAGCAGACTAAGGACATGGATTACTGGAACCATGTACTGTGGTCTGATGAGACCAAGATGAACTTATTTGGTTCAGATGGTGTCAAGCGTGTGTTGTGGCAACCAGGTGAGGAGTACAAAGACAAGTGTGTCTTGCCTACAGTCAAGCATGGTGGTGGGAGTGTCATGGTCTGGGGCTGCATGAATGCTGCCGGTACTGGGGGGCTACAGTTCATTGAGGGAACCATGAATGCCAACATGTACTGTGACATACTGAAGCAGAGCTTCCCCTCCCTTCAGAGACTGGGCTGCAGGGCAATATTCCAACACAATAATGACCTCCAACATATCTCCAAGATGATCACTGCCTTGCTATAGAAGCTGAGGGTAAAGGTGATGGACTGGCCAAGCATGTCTCCAGACCTAAACCCTATTGTGCATCTGTGGGGCATCCTCAAATGGAAAGTGGGGGAGCACAAAGTCTCTAACATCCACCAGCTCTGTGATGTCCTCATGGAGGAGGGGAAGAGGACTCCAGTGGCAACCTGTGAAGCTCTGGTGAACTCCATGCCCAAGAGGGTTAAGGCAGTGCTGGAAAATAATGGTGGCCACACAAAATATTGACACTTCGTGCCCAATTTAGACATTTTCACTTAGGGGTGTACTCACTTTTGTTACCAGTGGTTTAGACATTAATGGCGGTGTGTTGAGTTATTTTGAGGGGACAGCAAATTTACACTGTTATACAAGCTGTACACTCACTACTTTACATTGTAGCAAAGTGTCATTCCTTCAGTGTTGTCACATGAAAAGATAGAATAAAATATTTACAAAAATGTGAGGGGTGTACTTACTTTTGTGAGATACTGTGTATGTATGTATGTATGTATGTATGTATGTATATATATATATATATATATATATATATATATATATATATATATAAAACAGAGGCTCTGGAGTATAAAATGGTGGGTGTTACAGGTTTTTATGTCACACGGTATAATGACAGTGATTTTTCAAATGCAAATTCTTTACACTTTAATGAATTTTAATGCAAAAAAAGCACCATTTTTTTGGGTAAAATCTATGATGTTACGGTGAGTAAATATATGCCTAACATCACTTAAAAATCTCCATAGGTGACGCTTTAAATCTTTTTACAGGTTACCACTTTAAAGTTACGTAGGAGTTCTAGCGCTAGAATTATTGCTCTCACTCTAACGTATATGGCGATACCTCACGTGTGTGATGTGAACACTGTTTAGATATGGGTGCGAGACCTACGTATGCATTTGCTTCTGTACGGGGGGGAACGGTGCACTTTAAAAAACATTTTATTATATTTTTTAATTTATTTTTATACCGTCCCTTTCATTTTTTTTTTTATCACTTTTATTCCTATCACAAGGAATGTAAAAATCCCTTGTGATAGAAAAAGGACATGACAGGCAGGGACGGGACAAGGGGTGGGCAGGAGGGGTGGTTGCCTTGGGCTCTGTGGTATCTTGTGAGAAGGGGGGGGGGGTGCCACAAGGAGA
>BLSH010526350.1:146047-166078 GCA_018402905.1 Glandirana rugosa | reverse complement strand
CAGCACCCCCCCCCCCCACCTCCTGTAGAATCAATCCAGTGGCTTTTACATAAAAAGGTAATCGCTGGCTGAAAAAAAACAATACCGGGATGATGCCTGTAGCTGTACCCATTATCCCTGTATATCCACGGAAGGTCAAGGACATTCTATGACATCTGCTTGGGGGTAAGTGATTAATATAATAAATTTTAGAACAAAATTTGCACTACAAATCATAGCCAACATACAGAAAATAGTAGGTGTAGCACCCTCTAGTGTGTGCTACTACAAGTGCAGTGCAGGTATAACTAAAATAGTCTGGCTCTAGAATAAACCTGGGTCAGGGTTATTAGAGTTCAGGGCTGGATGACTCATCCTGGTAGCTCTCTGGTGTCTCCCCTTGTTTCTGGAGTCTTGGAGAATGTTCTAAAACATAGTGGGCAGAGGTTAGGAAGTACTATCTTGAATATTTATGGGCCCTCAGCCAATCCCCAGGAGTGGTCCTGGCAAGGGACTGGGAAACCCATAAATAGACATGGGCCATGCCAGCAGGGGGAGTCAGTTGGAAGATGGAGATGAAGTTCTGAAGGAGGCTGAAAGTGGCCCTTGAGGGACCCCTGCCAGGGAGGGGTTTTCCCTCGGACTGGAGTTCAGGAGCCTGGCCTGGAAGAATTCCACCACAGGAGGCAGTTGGAGGGTTTCAAGCCGGGAGAGGCAAGAAGAGACAGTCAGTATATCAGCATGGTGGAGGGACAAGACAAGAGGAGAGAATGCCAGCCGTAGCAGATCTCTCTTGAAGACAGCGGTGTGCCAAGTCTTCATCTAACCTTGCCCTGGGAAATCTCCATGTGCATGTCAGTCAGGAGAACTGGGAACAGGAAGACAGCCAGGTGCAGCTGGTGGCAGCCAGGTGGGCTAACATTTTCTGCAGGCAGTGGAACTGGGATCAGTGGCCACAGGGGAGCAGAAGTAAAGATTATATGCTGTTTCACTCCAGTTGTGCTACTTTTCAAGGGATTGAGAGTTCCCGTCTGCCTTGTTGAGCTGACAAGAAACCTGTCAGTTCCCTCATGAGTGAACCAGCAGAAGCTGTGCAAAAGAAGAACAAAGTGTGTGCAGGTTGAAGGATGAAATATGGAGGAAGTGTCCCTGAAGTTAATTTGTTGTCACGCTGGGCATCCCATAATCCCTTACCCCATCCAAGTTATCATACCCTAATAAAACAACAAAAACAAGTCAAAGACTGATTTCTGTGTCTGGATGAAAGAAGCAAATGCTAAGTGACTGGCTGTGCAGCAGTGGGGAACCCTTTCACTTGCAGCCCCTGCGGGGGTAGTGCTACATGTGTCTCTCCAATTGTGTGCCTCCTAGGTGTTCATTGTTGTTAATTGAGTCACCTCTTGTTTCTGTCTGTTGGCTAATCCTCTTGGAGGTTCCTACATGATGGGCTTGGCCTGGTGTCTACTTCATTATCTAACTATGTTTTGGGTAATATTTGTGTAGCACCCTCTAGTGTAGAGTGCTAGGTAGTGTACATAGGTTTTTGTAGGGTAGATAAATGTAGGCCTGGCTGGCAGCCAAGCCTGTGTGTTTTGAATCTGTGTCAGGGTGAGTGATCCAGGGAGACTGGATGACTCATCAGGCAGCACTTCTATTACCTCCCCCTACTTGCTGGAACTTTGGAGAAACTCCCAGAAGAATGGGAAAGGGGTTAGGAGGAGCTGCCTGGAGTATTGATAATGTCCCCAATTAATCCCCAGCCAAATGAGCTGGCAGGGGGAGGGCACCTTTTAAATACTCAGGGTCAGGCCAGCAGGGGCAGGGTGAGGTTGGGTGGAAGCTGGAGATGGAGTGCTGAGGAAGCTGTTGGAGGCAATTGAGGGTAGCCCCCTGGTCTGGGGGGAGGGATGACCTCAGGTCTGGGGCTTGGGTGCTGGAGGGATCCTCTGAAAACACAAGGATGAGTCCTGCCCAAAGGCACGGGAGCAAGAGTGAGGAAAGCTGGAGGCAGCGAGCATGTCCAGAAGATCTCCAGGCAGAAGACAGCCAGGTGGCTGGAGAGTGAGAGACAGCCTGAGAGGACTGGTGAGTGGCAGTCTAGGGTGGCTGGAGAATCAATCTGGGAGGACTGTGGAAGATTAGCCAGGAGGGCTAGTGAAAGGGGCAGCTGCAGCCAAGTGGGCTTGCAGTGCCTGAAGAGGTGGTGCTGGGATCAGTAGCCACAGGAATGTAGCTGGACGCTGGGACTTTTCTACACATCAAAGGGGCCCATGGTACCTGCCTGTAAAGGGCTTTTGCCTTGTCTGATCCCCCAAACAGTGTCCCAGCTGGATCTGTGATCTTTGTTCTGCAAGCAAGTGATGTGCCGGAGTAAGAGGAGTGTATATAGAGAGTGTATATAGTCAGTGGTGTATTTTGGTTTTGTGCTGCCCTAGGCAAGACTAAAATCCGGCACCCCCCATTTCAATTAGTCCCACCTCTAACTGTTTGAGATCCACCCCTTCATCTGCAAACGCCACACCTTACTCTTTAGGCTCCACCTCTTCCTATTAGAGATTCACCTCTTCAGTGGTGGGGGGAGAGAGAGTGGGGGATGAGAGAGAGAGGGGGGAAAGAGTTGGGGGGAGAGCGGGTGAGAGAGGACAGTGGGACAGGAGGGGGCAGTATGGCAGGTGGGGGGCAGTGGGACAGGAGGGGGGCAGTGGAACAGGATGGGGCAGTGTGACAGGTGGGGGGCACATTGGCCAGACTGGCGGCTCCTCCTTCCAGCGCAGTGATGTGCAGGGTGAGGAGTAGAAGTTTCAGGAGAAGCAGTAACTCAGCGGCCAGCCTCACTGTGCCTTTGAATCTGCCAGCTTTCAGTGCCCACTCATTTAGGCCGGCTGCACTCCCACTCTCAAGGTCCAGGAGGTCCAGCCAGGAGCAGGAAGAGCCAATGTGGGACATGAAGAAACAAAGGCAGAGGCAATGCTACAGGGTAGGTGGGTGAGCCAGGGTCTCCCTGCTACAGTGGTGGAGGTGAATCAGTGTCGGTCAAGAATTCCTTCAGCCAGCTGAGGTCTGGAGGAAACATGGGCCGCGCACTCCAAAACTGCCCCCGAAATCACCACCCCCCACCTCCTCCATGTGTACACAGGTTAAAAGTGTGCATGACCCCAGTCCACCACAGCGGGTGGGACGGGCACAGGGGTTAGGATCACTGGGCCAACACCGGAGATCTAGCACTACTGAAGAGCAGGGGCACTTGTCGGCTATGATCTCCGACCGTACTGTATCCATTCCAATTCCCATTCTGGACCCACTACTCCTCCTCCACCACGGCAGACTACAGCAAAATACCAGAAAAATCTGAATCCCCAGCAAATAGCGCCCTCTTGAAAAATGCCGCCCAAGGCAAACGTTTTGTTTGCCTTTTGCTAGATACGCCCCTTTATATAGTTGAGTGTCCCTGAAGAGACTTTGTTCCAGTCAAGTAGGAATCCCATAATACCCCTATCCCCATCCAAGTTATTAACCCTTAAATAAAACAAAACAAAGCTGCATGGACTGTTTCATGTCTCAGTGAGCCTGTGGAAATTCGGTGTGCCTGGCTGTGCAGGGTGGGGGATCCCTATTCACCAACGGTTCCTACGTAGGGTGAGCTACATTTGGTATTATTGTTCATGTGGTGATTGACCTACTTTTGAAGTGTATAAAAACCTGTATTTCTGTTCAATAAACAGACATTCCTTTGGTTCTACATCAACTTCCTGTCTGTGTATGACGCTTGGGGTAAAAGGGCAGATATTAGCTCTCGCTCTGCCAGAAGAGTTTGGAGAGCAGGAGGCACTGTTTGGCGGAACTCCTCAACATCTTGTCTGTGAACGATGCTTGGGGTATTAGGGCTGGTATTAGCTCTCGGTCTGCCAGAAGGGTTTTGAGAGCAGGAGGCACTGTTTGGTGGAGCTCCTCAACATCTTGTCTGTGTATGATGCTGGGGGTAAAAGGGCTGGTATTAGCTTTCAGTCCGTTGGAAGGGTTTAGAGAGCAGGAGGCACTGTTTGGTGGAGCTTCTCAACATCTTGTCTGTGAACGATGCTTGGGGTAAAAGGGCTGGTATTAGCTTTAGGTCCGTTGGAAGGGTTTAGAGAGCAGGAGGCAGTGTTTGGCAGAGCTCCTCAACATCTTGTCTGTGAACGATGCTTGGGGTAAAAGGGCTGGTATTAGCTGTCGGTCTGCCACAAGGGTTTTGAGAGCAGGGGGCACTGTTTGGTGGAGCTCCTCAACATCTTGTCTGTGTACGATGCTTGGGGCAAAAGGGCTGGCATTAGCTCTTGGTCTGCCAGAAGGGTTTGTAGAGCAGGATGCACTGTTTGGTGGAGCTCCTCAACATCTTGTCTGTGTACGATGCTTGGGGTAAAAGGGCTGGTATTAGCTTTCAGTCCATCTGAAGGGTTTGGAGAGCAGGAGGCACTGTTTGGTGGAGCTCCTCAACATCTTGTCTGTGTACGATGCTTGGGGTAAAAGGGCTGGCATTAGCTTTCAGTCCATTGGAAGGGTTTAGAGAGCAGGACGCACTGTTTGGTGGAGCTTCTCAACATCTTGTCTGTGTACGATGCTTGGGGTTAAAGGGCTGGTATTAGCTTTCAGTCCATTGGAAGCGTTTAGAGAGCAGGATGCACTGTTTGGTGGAGCTCCTCAACACCTTGTCTGTGTACGATGCTTGGGGTAAAAGGGCTGGTATTAGCTTTCAGTCCATTGGAAGGGTTTAGAGAGCAGGAGGCACTGTTTGGTGGAGCTCCTCAACATCTTGTCTGTGTACGATGCTTGGGGCAAAAGGGCTGGTATTAGCTCTTGGTCTGCCAGAAGGGTTTGTAGAGCAGGAGGCACTGTTTGGTGGAGCTTCTCAACATCTTGTCTGTGTAAGATGCTTGGGGTAAAAGGGCTGATATTAGCTTTAGGTCCGTTGGAAGGGTTTAGAGAGCAGGAGGCAGTGTTTGGCAGAGCTCCTCAACATCTTGTCTGTGAACAATGCTTGGGGTAAAAGGGCTGGTATTAGCTCTCGGTCTGCCAGAAGGGTTTTGAGAGCAGGAGGCACTGTTTGGTGGAGCTCCTCAACATCTTGTCTGTGTACGATGCTTGGGGTAAAATGGCTGGTATTAGCTTTCAGTCCATTGGAAGGGTTTAGAGAGCAGGAGGCACTGTTTGGTGGAGCTTCTCAACATCTTGTCTGTGTACGATGCTTGGGGTAAAAGGGCTGGTATTAGCTTTCAGTCCATTGGAAGGGTTTAGAGAGCAGGAGGCACTGTTTGGTGGAGCTTCTCAACATCTTGTCTGTGTACGATGCTTGCGGTAAAAGGGCTGGTATTAGCTCTTGGTCTGCCAGAAGGGTTTGTAGAGCAGTATGCACTGTTTGGCGGAAGCACCTAAGCTGGGTGCCAGAGGTTCCGTCACATCTTCCCTCACCTATTCCAGCACATCGGATGCGGTGCCTCTGATCTCTCTACCAGTAATAAAGAGATCTCTTGGAGGAACGATCTTTGGCGTCAAGGCGAAAACGTACCTTCAGTTGTCCTCAAGTCTCTCTTATTAGCATTGTGTGATGTGAGGGGAGGGGGTGTTCAAATGTCACTCTGTGCTCCTCGGCCCCCTCTACAAGGCAGTCAGTGGTATTTCTCTAACGACTTGTCCGCCGCACCACCCAGAAGCGACATTGTGTGCGAAGTCGTTCCTCCCGTGTTCTTCTCTCACCTTTCACCGGGAACCTGCACCACAAAATAATTGTCTGACGGCACCTGTCAATTATTTCTCGGCTGATGGAACGGCTGCCCTTTCCTCCCCCTCCCCCGGCTTTATATACTAGCTGAGCTGCGGCGGCATTATTAGCGAGGCGGCGGGTCATGGCGCCGTGTCCTGGAGGCAGGTGTCGCAAAATGTTCTCTCGCAGCTTCACAATTTGTCTTTGTGATTGCAACAATATGAGGTGATGTCTGGGACACTCCGGCCTCCGCTCACTACATTCTTACCTTTATGTCACCTTTTAGCTTTTTTATTTTTATTTTTTATTTTTTTTTTACAGTTTTTCTTTTCATTCTGTCATTTCCAGAGAAAACAAACAATAACCAGAATGTTTGTAAACAACGTTTGCTTTGGTAGAACCCAAATTATAGGTGATGGTGAAGTCACCGGGGTTCACTGTGCCTCCTGGGAATGCTGGACACTAAACATCCCAAGAAATCAAATCCCCCTGTAATGGTCTGGAGTGAATTCTTGTGTGATTTTGAGCCCCATCAGAGCTCCCCAAGTACATCAGAGTCCCCATCAGAGCCCCCCCTTACATCAGAGTCCCCATTAGAGCCCCCCCCGCTTACATCAGAGTCCCCATGAGAGTGCCTTAATCTTAACAGATTTGTCCTTACATCAGAGTCCCATACTTTAGAGTCCCCATCAAAGTCCCGCTTACATCATAACCCCAAAGAGAGCCCCCCCTTACATCAGAACTCCAATGAGAGTCTCCCTTATATCAGAATCCCCAATGAGAGTCCCTCTTACATCAGAGTCTCCATGAGAGACCCTCTTATATCAGAGCTCCTATCAGAGTCCCACTTACATCAGGAGCCCCAGCAGAGTCACACCTATATCACGCCTATATCACAACACCCATCAGAGTCCCTCTTACAACCCCAATGAGAGTCTCCCACACATCAGAGTCCCCATCTGAGTCCCTCTTACATCAGAGTCCCTAATGAGAGTCTCCCTTACATCAGGACCCCAATGAGAGTTCCCCTTACATCAGAACCCCTATCAGATTCCCTCCTACATCAGAATCTCTATTAGAGTCCCTCTTACAGCAGAGCTCCTATAAGAGCCCCGCTTACATCTGAACCCCCATCAGAGTGCACCCTTACATCAGAGTCCCTGTTACAACAGAACCCGAATGAGAGCCTCCTTGCATCAGAACCCCAATGAGGGTCTCCCTTATATAGGAACTCCAGTGAGAGTTCCTATATATATACCTTTACATCAGAGTCCCCATCAGCATCCCCCTTAAATGAAAGTCCCAATGAGAGTCCCCCTTGCATCAGAGTTCCCATCACAGTGCCCCCTTACATCAAAACCCTCATCAGAGTCGCTCTTACATCAGATTTTCCATCAGAGTGTGTCCTTACTTTAGATCTCTTACCAGAGCCCCGCCTTAAATCATAATACCAATCAAAGTGCCCCCTTACATCAGAGCTATTAACAGAGTTAGCATTATATCAGTGTGCCCCCTTACATCAGAGCTCCTTTAAGAGTTCAACCTACATCAGAACCCCCACCCGAGTCCCCTTCCCTCAGAACCCCTATCAGAGTGCCCACTTACATCAGAACACCCATCAGAGTTCCCCTTACACCAGAGCTCTTATCAGAGTCTCCCTCAGATCAGAACCAACATCAGAGTGTCCCCTTACATCAGAACCCCCATCTAAATGCCCCCCTTATATCAGCACCTCACATCAGACTGCCCCTTACATCAGAGTGCCCATCAAAGTGCCCCCTTACATCAGAGCCCCCGTCAGAGTACCCCCTTACATCAAAGTCCCAATCAGAGTCCACCTTACATTAAAGTCCCCATCACAGTGACCCTTACATCAAAGTCCCTATTAGAGTGCCCTTTTACATCAAAGCCTCCACCAGAGTGCCCCCTTACATCATCCCCCCCCCTTACATTAGAGTGCCCAACTTACACTGCTACCTCCTGGATTTCTGATTTCGGGGGGGGGGGGGGGGAAGGTCCACTTTAAGCTAAGACTAACTCATAGGACCTGACCTAACCCATATTCATTAATCTAACATCTAAAATGAATATTAAATACTTAGAGGCATATAAGTGTGTGTGAATGAGGCAAAAATAGCAATGTTATTAGACTTTTTCCTGCACTGGTTGAATGTTTTTCATTGATCTGAAGTGGGAAATACTACAATGTGACCACTAGATAATGCTAAGGATCATGGAAAACACATATGATACTTAGCGCCATCTAATGGCCAAATGGGGTATTTTCCATTTTAAACCAATGAAACATATTTCAACAAATACACATTTTTTAATACACCACTAAAGCCTTAATGGGCATCTGGAATAATCTGAAAGGAACAGTGCTAAAATAAAAAAAATGAATAAAATAGATAAAAAAATTAAAACTTTTTTTAAAGCGCCCCTTGAGCTTGCGCAGGAAAAAAACGCATACGTAAGTTGCGCCCGCATATCAAAACGGTGTTCAAACCATACATGTGAGGTATCGCTGTGACCGGCAAAGTGTGAGCAATAATTCTAGCAAAAGACCTCCTCTGTACCTCTAACCTGGTAAACATGACATTTTTTTAAAGCATCGTCTATGGAGATTTTTAAGTATATGAGTTTGTCGTCACTCCGCAAGTGTGCGCAATTTTCCATAGGTGACGCTTTAAAAATTTTTAATGTTTGGTATCTATTTACTCGGCGTAACATCCTCTTTCACAATATAAAAAAAAATTGGGCTAACTTTACTGTTGTCTTATTTTTTAACTCAAAAAAGTGAATTTTTTCCAAAAAAAAATTGCGCTTGAAAGACCGCTGCGCAAATACGGAGTGACAAAAAGTATTGCAACGGTCGCCATTTTATTCACTAGGGTGTTTGACAAAAAAAATATATATAATGTTTGGGGGTTCTAAGAAATTTTCTAGCAAAAAAAAATTAATAAATATTTTAACTTGTAAACAACAAATGTAAAAAAAAGGGCCAGGGGCCAGTGGTTAAATAATGCAGTTCTGGTGTTTTTAGTGAAGGGCATTTGTTAATGCGCCGACATACAAAGACATTGCAGACAATCATGCTCCTCCAAACTTGTGGTAACAGTTTGGTGAAGACCCTTTTCTGTTTTAACCACTTCAGCCCCGGAAGGATTTCCAGCTTTAGGACCGGAGCCCTTTTTGCGATTCGGCGCTGCGTCGCTTTAACTGACAATTGCGCAGTCGTGCGGCGTTGTACCCAAACGAAATTTGCGTCCTTTTTTTCCCACAAATAGAGCTTTCTTTTGGTGGTATTTGATCCCCTCTGCATCATTTCTGATCGCCGCTATAAACAAAAGAAGAGCGACAATTTTGCAAAAAAAAAACAAATTTCTTACTTTTTGCTAGAATACAAATCCAAAAAAAAAATATATAAAAACATTTTTTTCACCGTTTTTGGCCGATTTATATTCTTCCTCATATTTGCGATAAAAAAAATCACAATCGGCGTTTATTAATTGGTTTGCGCAAAAGTGGTCGCGTTTACGGATGATGAGAATTAATTTTTTTTTTTTTTTTTTTTTTTTTATTAGTAATGGCGGCGATCTGCGATTTTATGCGGTACTGCGATATTTCAGTGGACATGTCGGACCATTTTGACACTTTTTTGGGACCACTGACATTTATACATCGATCAGTGCTATAAAAATGCACTGATTACTGTGTAAATGCCATTGGCAGTGAAGGGGTTAACCTGCAGGGGGCACTCTAACGGTTAACTGTGTTCCCTGGGCGTGTTCTAACTGTAGGGGGACTGCACTATCTGGGGAAGGGAAGTGGTCCCAGCCTTCACGTACAGGAAGGCTGTGATCACAGCCCTTCCCCCTCACACAGAGCGGAGGTCCGTGTTTACATACACGGACCTCCGCTCCTTCGCTCCGGGGGGGCCATCGCGGGTAGCCGGCGGCAATTGAAGCCGCCGCACCCGCTCCCTGGCCCTCCCGAACACAGTGAGCGCACGGGCGCGCCTCTGGCGGCGCGCGCGCGCTCACTAAACTCGTTCCCGCAGCCGCCGTCGTATGACGGCGTTTTGCGGGAACTAGCCACTTTGCCGCCGTCAGATGCCGATCGGCGGTCGGCAAGTGGTTATCATGACCGTCCCCCTGTGTAGGGGTGTACATACAGGGGTCGCAGGGGTCGCAATTGCAACCTGGCCCCCTGTACATCTGGATAGGAGGGGCGGAGGGGTGGCATGTAGATGGACTGATCCCCTCTAGGGAACCGGTTCCTTTACATGCTGCCCCACCACCCTTCCTATCCACCACCTGCTGTGGTTGCACCACTGTGTGATCCCCTGGCCTCCCCTCATCCCCCGCAGTACTGCTGGGCTCTACCCTCCCCTCTCCTGCTGGCTGCTGAGGGGGATGTGTCAGGATGGAGAGCAGGGAAAGGGGTCGGTAAATGAAACATTGTCTTAATATGTATTTTATCCTTACTAATCCTTACCAATCACTTACATAAACTGTGTTTACTATGCTTCAGTTTGTGAATGAGCAGGAAGCCTCTGTACAGAGTTATTCCTGTCCATTCATTGTATGCAGCTGAGGCTGCAGAGATGGAGATTGAGGGCTGCGTCCTCAATCTCCTCCTCTCTCTCTGTCTCAAGGGTGACTGGTATGATACCAGCTGATTGGAAGAAAGCCAACATGGTACCAATATATAAAAAAGGACCAAGATATATCCCTGGGAACTACAGACCAGTTAGCTTAAAATCAATAATTGGCAAGCTCTTGGAGGGGATAATAAGGGATCATATACAAGATTATGGTAACCAGGACGGTATCGTTAGCAGTAATCAACATGGGTTCATGAAGAATCGTTCTTGCCAAAGCAATCTATTAACCTTCTATGAGGAGGTGAGCTGCCATCTAGATAAGGGAAGGCCGGTAGATGTGGTGCGAAAGCATTTGATGCAGTTCCCCATAAACATTTACTGTACAAACTAAGGTCCCTCAACATGGATCAAAGGTTGAGCACCTGGATTGAATATTGGCTACAAGGGCGAGTCCAGAGGGTGGTGATAAATGGGGAGAACTCAGAATGGTCTGGTGTGGAAAGTGGGGTTCCCCAAGATTCTGTCCTGGGACCAATCCTATTCAATTTATTCATAAACGACTTGGAGGACGGGATGAAGAGCTCAATCTCAATATTTGCAGATGACACCAAGCTAAGCAGAGCAATAAACTCTCCACGGGATGTGGAAACTTTGCAAGAAGATCTGAATAAATTAATGGGGTGGGCAGACAAGTGGCAAATGAGATTTAACTAAATTAAAACAAGTGCCGCGCTCATCTGGCAGTTATCACACATATAGAGGTATCCCTCTCGTATGATAGGTGTAAACTTTCCAGAAAAAAAATTCCCAGAGACAGCACCCACTGCATATCTAAATCATAGCGCTTACAACATTTTCTTATGCTCTAATAAGCCACAGTCTTATTCCTAAAATTGCATAATATGTTGTCACGCAAAAGCAGTCTGTAAGTTCCTGAGCGTAGATTATAAACAAACGAATCAAAGGTCTCTAACATCCAGGATACCAAATCCTATGGGTGTCCCAGGAATAGACATGCAAGATGGTATGTGTAAAGATGAAAATTTGCAATATAGGTTAAAGCATGGAGCTGATCTTCAGTGGATTGCCTCTAGGGCAGTGGTTCTCAACTCCGGTCCTCGGGACCCACCAACAGGCCAGATTTTAAGTATTATCTTGGGCAGATGCAGACTAGAATACTGCAATCATTGAGCAGCAAATTATATCACCTGTGATGTATTTCAGTTATCCTGCAAACCTGGCCTGTTGGGGGGTCCCGAGGACCGGAGTTGAGAACCACTGCTCTAGGGGGTCTAATGGCCACCCCACTTACCAGATATCAATGACCCCAAGGGTCAACTAGCCTCGCGGGAATGCCTGTACCCATACACATGAAGATATGCAAGATGGATAAATTCCTGCTTCTCAATGGATATCCTCCGTTAGAGCCTAATGGTAACCCCACTTACCAGATGACGGTGTTTCAAAGGGTGAACTCACACAGTGGTAGCCGAAGAGAAACCATCCACATGAACACTGGAAAAGATCCTTCCGACCGATCGTTCACAGACTCCGGACCCGGAAAAAAAAAAAAAACAAGTGGGGATCTCCAATAGTGAAGCCAGTATTTATTAAAACCCAAAATCATAAAAACAAACAAAACCCAAAAACAAGCAGCGAACGACCGTCCAGATCGGAACGATCGCGGCGCGGCGTTTCGTTGACAACCCCTGAGGATGTTGAAGGGTTGTCTACGAAATGCCGCGTCGGGTGGCGAGGGACGTGCACGTCATTTCCGCTCAGAGGAACGCAGGTGGAGCGCTATCGGCGTCTCCTGCTTCCTCCTTTTAGATAGATTGTGCGCGATCGTTCCGATCTGGACGGTCGTTCGCTGCTTGTTTTTGGGTTTTGTTTGTTTTTATGATTTTGGGTTTTAATAAATACTGGCTTCACTATTGGAGTTCCCCACTTGTTTTTTTTTTTCCGGGTCCGGAGTCTGTGAACGATCGGTCGGAAGGATCTTTTCCAGTGTTCATGTGGATGGTTTCGGCTACCACTGTGTGAGTTTACCCTTTTTTTTTTGTAATTCCTTTATTTTGATCAAAACAGCATAGATATACAAACATCACCAATGGTTCTAGATAAGGTTCAGATAAGCTAATAGAAGGTACTGGTGGAGTTACAGAATGGGAGCATTTCCTGGCAAGCAATATGATTAGCTGAGAAAGTTAGTGAGACAGAACAAGAATGGGTAGTGGGGACAGGGCTGGGGAAGGGCCAGTTCTCTGTCTCTCGGGTAGTGCAGCCCCAGCCGCCCCTCTATTCCGAGGAGGACTCAAGTAATAGGTTAATACTGGAGCTGGGGCACTGGAGAGAGGACGAGCAAATGGCTGAGCCTGGTCTTTCCAGAAAAGGGGTAGTGGGAGAGGAGGACAAGAGGAAAGAAGGAAGAGGGAGGGGGGAGATAGGGTAGAGAGGAAGGGGGATAGAGGGGGGGGGGTCCATTTTAGGGAGGGAGAGCAGTAGAGGGGTGGGGGTTCAAGGGGGGTCTTCAGGGGATGTGGAGAGGAAAATGGGTGGGAGATATAGGGCGGGGAGGGAGAGAGCCCACAGATCGGGGCACCTCCCCCCCCGTGCCCCCAACCCGAGCCGCACCTATGAAGGGTCGTAGTCAGCAAGTTCAGGACATCGCTTCAAGATAGGGGTCAGTGAAGACAAAGTAATTCCATGGTCTCCATGTGAGTTTACCCTTTGAAACACCGTCATCTGGTAAGTGGGGTTACCATTAGGCTCTAACGGAGGATATCCATTGAGAAGCAGGAATTTATCCATCTTGCATATCTTCATGTGTATGGGTACAGGCATTCCCACAAGGCTAATTGACCCTTGGGGTCATTGATATCTGGTAAGTGGGGTGGTCATTAGACCCCTAGAGGCAATCCACTGAAGATCAGCTCCATGCTTTAACCTATATTGCAAATTTTCATCTATACATATACAATCTTGCATGTCTATTCCTGGGACACCCATAGGATTTGGTATCCTGGATGTTAGAGACCTTTGTTTTGCTTGTTTATAATCTACGCTCAGGAACATACAGACTGCTTTTACGTGACAACATATTATGCAATTTTAGGAATAAGACTGTGGCTTATTAGAGCATAAGAAAATGTTGTAAGCGCTATGATTTAGATATGCAGTAGGTGTTGTCTCTGGGAATTTTTTTTCTGGAAAGATCACACCTATCATACGAGAGGGATACCTCTATATGTGTGATAACTGCCAGATGAGCGCGGTACTTGTTTTAATTTAGTATTGCACAAGTTTAACATTGTACAAGTTATACCGTTATACCAGCTGCTCTCCCCCTTTTCGATTTATTTCCTAGGCGCGGGCAATCTTATTTAGATTCCCTAGCCTGCTTTAAAATGAGATTTAACGTTGAAAAATGTAAGATAATGCATTTGGGTACCAAGAATATAAAAGCAAACTACTCACTAGGGGGAGAGCCTCTGGGGGAATCTAGGATGGAAAAAGACCTAGGGGTCCTAGTGGAGAACGAGCTCAGCAGTGGCATGCAATGCCAAGCTGCGGCAAGCAAAGCTAACAAAGTGTTGGCATGCATCAAGAAAGGGATCAACGCCAGGGATAAATCAATAATTCTCCCACTATACAGGTCTCTGGTGAGGCCGCACCTGGAATATGCCGTCCAGTTCTGGGCGCCGGTCCTCAGGAAGGATGTCCTGGTATTGGAAAGGGTACAGAGAAGGGCAACAAAGCTAATTAAGGGATTGGAGGACCTTAGTTATGAGGAAAGATTACAAACACTGAATGTATTCTCTCTGGAGAAGAGACGCTTGAGAGTGGAGATGATTTCAATATACAAATTCTGTACTGGTGACCCCACAATAGGGACAAAACTCTTCCGCACAAGGGAGCACACAAAGACACGCGGCCATTCATTAAAAATAGAAGAAAGGCGGTTTAACCTTAAAAAAGCGTAGCGGTTTCTTTACGGTAAGAGCAGTGAGGATGTGGAATTCTCTTCCTCAAGCAGTGGTTTCTGCTGGGCTATACAATGTAATACTAACATAAAAACACACACATAGGTTAGACTTGATGGACTATGTAACTATGTAAGGGTAAAATATCAGAGCTCTGTTTAGACCCCTGATATTTCACCAAAGCACCCCCAACAGGGCTCCTAAAAATGTTTAAAAAAATAATAAAAAACACAAAAAATAAACGAATAAATAAAAAATAAAATAACATTGTAAAAAATAATAAATAAAATAACAAAAATAAAAAAACTACTGACACCAGTGGCAGAAATAACGGGGTGCAAAGGTCGCAGTAAGGCCTCATTTACACTGCTGCTGGTAAACGGACGCTTAAGGACACTTAGGCGTTTTTTTTTCAGCTGCCCCTGAACTTTGCTCTATGTTATCTTATCAGTATATTTACACAGGGTCGTTTAAGGTAGTTTTCAGGCAGTTGAATTTAAAGGCTTTTTTGGAATGCAAAAAAATGGGTTCAGACGCCAGTTCAGAGGGATTTGAAACGCCAAACAGCTTGTAAACGCCGCTAAATACGCCTAAACGTGGTAACTCGTTCTAAACGTTCCTAGACGCGAACGCGGAAAAACGCGGCATGCAAAATGTGGCAAAACGGCCATTTAAGACACTGGCTTCTAGCTGGACAAAAAAATTGTTCAGGGGAGATTGAAATTGCATCCCGTGTAAATGGAGCCTTATATTCTGCCACCACGTGGGCACCCCAACTGGGGGTCAGGGGTTCAGGCGTGAGCAGGGCAGGCAGCCTGAATATTTATGGGGCCCCGGTCAATCCCTGGGGAGGTGTGCCCAGAAGGTGGATGGAAGGTCCATAAATAGTCTGAGGCCTGGCAGCCAGGGAGAAGAGTTCCTGGGTCCAGTCCTTCAGGAGGAGACCCATGGACAGGGAGGAAGCCCAACCAAGTAACTGATCCTGCCATACAGAGAAGTGGCTGTGGGGTGGTTTGTCTTCCCAAACAAATGCGCTACAGCCAGGAGCTGTGCAAAACAGCCAGGAGCGTGCAGCAGTTTGCCCAGTACAGCAAGGAGTTGTGCAAGACAGACAGGAGAGTACGGTGCAGCCAGAGATCGGCCAATACAGCCTACATTATTGTACAGAGCAGCCAGAAGCCTAGCAGTCCTCACGTCCTATATTTCTACAGTTCCGGGGTATCCCATGATTCCCATCCATATCCAAATTACTGTTCCTATAAAAACCCAAAAAGTAACCCCCTAGACTGATCTTTAAGACAAAGGAATGCTGAAAATGCCACATGCCTGGCTGTGACTGGGGGAAATAGGCCCAAAATACCAGCAGCTCCTGTGAGGGTAGGGCTACAAATATAATGACTACAGCTGGCACCTGCCAACATGTCGGAGTTCTGGTTCTGGGTAAACCTTCTCTGAACATTGAATTGCTACTTTGGAAGATTGGGGATTGCCAATGCAGTGGTGGCCAGTCCACAAGGGGCGCAGGGGCCCAGCCTGCAAATTCAAACATTGTGTGTAGCCATGCACTGTGCGGGACAACGGACCAACAGGTCTCTACCAGGTCCCCTCACAAGCATGTGACCAGAGTCTGAGGCCCCAATTGGCCTGTTTTGTGATGTCCTTGGGGCGCAGAGCACTGGGCCCCAAACCCTCTCACCCTGCGAAACCAGTGAATCAACACTTGGCTTCTGGCTTCCTGCCCTGGCCAATCAGGAAAGGAGTAAGAAGACTGAGAACCCGGAAAGAAGACAGGGGCAACACAGAATCCGTGGGGCACTAGGGGAGCCGTGACCGCTGGCCATTGCAGGGGCGTAGTGATAGGGGTTGCAGGGGTTGCGAATGCAACCGGGCCCCATGCTCAAGGGGACCCGTGTGCCTCCCTTGTACACCTGGATAGGAGGGATGGAGGGGGCAGCATTTAGAGGAACCATTCTCCTCTATTTTCCTCCTAATGCAGGATATTGGTTCCTCTATATGCTGCCCCCGCTGCCCCTCCTATCCAGTTTACTTGTCTTCTGCTGTTCCCAGGGTCCCTGTGTGCTTCCCTGCCCCCCCCCCCCCCCCACAGAGCTGCTGTCTTCCCCCCTCCTCTCTCCTGCCAGCTGCTGTAGAAGATGAGTCATGATGGAGAGATGGGAACGGGTCGGTAAATTTGTCATTTACCGGCTCCTTCCTTTTCTGAATGGACAGAGTCAGTGATTGGTACCAATTGGTTCATTCATAACTGAAGCATAGTAAACTGTTTTTACTATACTTCCATTTCTGAATGAATGGGAGGCTCGGTGCACAGCTATTCCTGTCCATTCATTCTGTGCAGCTGAGGTTACACAGATGGAGATTGAGGGCTGAGGTTTGTTTAGACCTCCTGATATCTCATCAAAGCCCCCTGACAGAGCTCCTAAAATAAATTGTAAAAATAATAAAAATAAAATTGTAAAAGAAATTAAATGAAATGGTAAAAAAATAATAAAATTAAAAGAAAAATGAAAAACTACTGACAAAGGTTGCAATTGTGACCGGGCCCTGGCATTTCACCACCATGGGGAGGCCTAAAGATGGCAGAAAGGGGGCCCGCTGCAGAACTTGTGAAAGGGCCCTGTTGCAGGACCCGCGATGGGAGTAAAGGGCCCCAGGATCAGCGAGGAGAGGGAAGGGCCCTGGCCAGGGGTCAGGGGGGCCCTTCGTAATTTCTTGCACCGGGGCCCTGATGGTTCTAGTTATGCCTCTGGCCCATTGGGTAAGTGCAGACCTGGAGGGGCCCACCCTCGCCCTGCCCCAAAATCCTCCAGCACCAGCCGCCACTGCTCCAATGTCATGGAGAAAGCTGTCTAAAACAGCAACCAGGCTGATACTAACTAGGACTCCACCCGCATTACCCAGGCATCCCTGCTGCCCAAGGCCATGGCCTATATTGGCTACACAGAGGTCCTGCTTTGTCTGTACCAGCTCATGCCAAGAAATGTAGGGACTTCAGGGAGCAATGAGGACACAGATAGCAGGCTTAGGAACCTTCCCCTGCCAGCTTTGTAACAATGAACAGCTAGGGTGCAAAACAGAAGTGGCATGGAGGTATCTGGATGCCCAATAAATCCACCGGCATTCAGCGGTCACAAGGACTGAACATGGCAGACTGGTGGCACCAGAAGTGTCATTTCATCTGCCATGTTTTCCTGGCTTACCCGAATGTGCAGAGGAGAGATCCGCATTGTTTCATTTTGGATTCCTTTGTTAAATTAATCATTTTGCTTCATCATATTCCTCATTTGTTTTCGGAATTCATTATGTATATTCGGATTCCTTTCATACGTTTGTTACTTTCAATTTGAGTTGAAATGATCCGAATTCAAATTTAAAAATGAATTTGAATTTGAAATGAAACATACAATAGGGTATAAAAGTGAAATAAATTCCAGATTCCGACTTAGGCTAATTTATAGAATAGAATAAAAAAGAATAGAATAAACAGAATAGAATAAAATAGAATCGAAAATAAAAGACTATAAAAGAATAGAATAAAAACTAGATGAATAGAATATCATAACATATAATAGAATATAAAATAATATGATAGAAAATAGAGGCATAGAATAGAACAGAATAGAAACTGGAGGAATAGAATAGAGTAAACAGAGTAGAATAACCTATAATAATAAAAAATAAAAAAATATAAATATATATTATATAAAAATACATAAAATGTAAATATATATATATATATATATATAAATAATAGGTTAGAAAATAGAGGCATATAATGGAATAGAAGAGACAATAGAGGACTAGAATAGAATAAAATAGAATAGACAGAATAGAATAAAATATAACAAAAAATCAAAGACTTGAATAAAAAATGGAGGAATAGAATAGCATAACATATAATAGAAAAATGAAAGCATGTGATAGAAAATAGAGGCATAGAATAGAACAGAATAGAGACTAGAGGAATAGAATAGGGCAAACAGAGCAGAATAACATAAAATAAAATAAATAAAAGAATAGGTTAGGAAATAGAGGCATATAATAGAATAGAAGAGACAATATAGGAATAGAATAGAGTAAAATAGAATAGACAGAATAGAATGAAATATAACATAAAATAAAGGAATTTAATAGAACATGGAGGAATAGAATATAATAAAAAAATTAAAGAATATGAATGAAAATAGAGGAATATAATAGAACAGAGTAGAAACTAGAGCAGGTATATGCAATTAGCGAACCTCCAGCTGTTGCAGAACTACAAGTCCCATGAGGCATAGCAAGACTCTGACAGCCACAAGCATGACATCCAGAAGCAGAGGCATGATGGGACTTGTAGTTTTGCAACAGCTGGAGGTCCGCTAATTGAATATCCCTGAACTAGAGGAATAGAATAGAGTAAAATGAGTAGAATAACATATAATAAAAAATTAAATAAAATGATAGAAAATAGAGGCATATACTAGAATAGAAGAGATAATATAATAAAATAGAATAGAAAGAATAGAATAAAATATAACAGAAAATAAAATAATTGAATAGAAAATGGAGAACTAGAATAGAATAGAAAATAAAATAATAGAACTGAATATAAAAGAATGGAGTAGAATAGAATAAGAAAAAAAATAAAATAGATTACACTAGAATAGATTACAATAGAATAGTATAGAACACCATAGAATGAATATAGCCATCTATTGAAATCAGAATTTTGGAAGATAGCTGTATTTGTTCTATTTTATTTTATTCTTTTCTGTTGTAATTTATCCCATTTTTTTCCCTATTCTATTCTTTTATATTTTATTTTGCTCTATTTTATTCCTTTATATACCACTCTACGCTATTTTTTTTCTATTTTTCTATTCCATTCTATTATTTTCAATTTTCTTCTATTCTGTTTTACGCTATTCTATTACTTCCTATATTATTCTATCCTTTTTATTTTCTATTCTATTCTATTTTATTCTATTAATTCATTTTCTATTCTATTTTATTATATTCAGTTTGAATCAAATTTTATTCTATTCTATTCTACATGGCAAAATAGGAATCATCACCGTTTGCCACTTTTATCCCTTACTGTATTTATTGCAATAGGTTTCCCGTTTCAAATTCAAATTCATTTTTCAATTCAAATTCAGATAATTCCTTTCATCATAACTTACTTCGGATTAATTGAAATTCTTTGCTGGTGTGATTTGGAAAGTTGGCTACATCCGGATCTCTGAATGACAAAAACTTTGTCCGACTTTTCGATGGGCAATGAAAGGAATCGCATGCGACCAGTCCAGGGGTTCTCTCTTTCCATAAGGAAAGCGCCTGGCCTTCCATTTATCTGTTAATTTGTGCTTTATTTTTAACCCCTTGCTTACCGGGTACCTAAACCCCCGGGACCTGACCAGCGTACGCTAAGGAAAGTAACGGGTAGCTTTTCAGCCTGTTTCAAAAACAGTAAGTCTCTAGGCCTACATCGGTTGAAAGGTTTAGTGTGGTCGTTTCTTAAAGTTAATTAGGCTTCATTCAATACTACTTTCCTTAATAGACTTAAACTTAACTTTTTACTTAAACTTAAACTTTGCCCTTTGGATAACGTTATTTATGTCATTCCCTATTTTCACCGTTTGCCACTACTAAGGATAAAACGGTACATCTTATCTTATCTTATTTTAAACTAAGTTTGACTTATATTATTTTATCTTATCTTT
>BLSH010526350.1:81066-109119 GCA_018402905.1 Glandirana rugosa | reverse complement strand
CTATCCCTGACCTCGTCCAATCCTCTACTCTAGTCTCCCCTCCACTCCTTGTCCTCCTGTAGTAGGCGTTTCTCCGTTTCAAACACCACTACTGGAGGGTGGAGATAAGGGAACTATAACCCTAAACTAGATTAATCAACTCGATCCCCGAGTTATCGGTCCCGTTTTTCTTCCCCCCTATTTCCCGTAGGGACGGCCCACGGAGATGCCTAGCCCTTACCCAGTCTAAACTTCGGACGTATAAAATGTGATCGGCTGCCCCTCCTCATATCCCTTCACTAGGTTCAGACTTTCACACCCGGCTTAGGGGTAAAAAGGTCATGATCTCGATTCATCCCGGGGAATAGAGGTGGGAGGTCATCACCACAAACTTTGCCTCTTTGCGGATGATGTCCTCCTGTTCCTCACCTCCCCTCTGATCTCATCTCCTAACCTGCTCCAGTCCCTATCCGACTTCGCAGCTGTTTCTGGATTAAACGTTAACCCCGAGAAATCCAAGATATTGAACGTCTCCCTTGACTCCAACGAACAGTCGCACCTACAGCAAATCCTTCCTTTCACTTGGGTCACGGATAGCCTCCCGTACCTAGGGATTCACCTCCCCCCCAATCCGGCAGACATCTATGCTACAAATTACCCCCCCATGCTATCCCATCTTACACGCCTGATGGCTAGTTGGTCTAAGCTCCCCCTCGCTTGGCTTGGTCGAATTGCCGCAGTCAAGATGTCCATTTTGCCCAAAATACTATACCTCTTTAGAGTTCTTCCAGTCGAGGTTCCCCCTCACTACCTAAGAATTTTACAACGGAGGACCCTACAATATATATGGGGCAAATCACGACCCCGCGTATCCAGACGCACCCTGTTCTCTCCTAAAACTAAAGGTGGGCTGGGGGTACCTCAATTTACCAAATATTTTCAAGCAGCACAGTTAGCTCCCCTGCCCAAATGGCACGCCACTCACGAGACACCTCTGTGGGTATCACTTGAGGCGGTGGGGTGCGACCCCCTGTCCATAGCCAACTTCCTCTGGCTCTCCCCGAAAGATCGGGGTCCCATCCTCAATCCTGTAACCGCTCATAGCCTTAAGATATGGGATAGACTTAAACTGAAAGCAGGCCTACAATCCCCACATAACCCCATGCTCTCCTTTCTTAAAAATCCCTCCTTTTACCCAGCTTGGTCATCCCCAGCCTCTTTCAAGAGATGGATGGAGGCAGGCCTTTTGAGAGCGCACGCTTTCATCACGCCTGAGTCAATTAAATCATTTACCTCCCTTCAGGAACAACATCAGCTCCCCAACTCAGAAATTTTCAGATATCTTCAGCTGAAACATTTCTACACTCAACATACACGCTCTAGCTCCTCTCTGCCCATTTTTTCCTCGTTCGAACATCTCTGCAAAACAGACCCCCATGCCAGGGGCATTATATCAACGCTCTACTCCCTCCTGCTCGACCCCCCCCACTCAGCACAAATCCCCTACGTTAAGGCCTGGGAAAAGGATCTCCATCAATCCATTGACCCTGAAGACTGGGTGGACATCTGGGCCGCAACTAAATCCTCCTCTCAAAATATAGTGGCACTTGAAACCTCTTACAAAGTACTCATGAGGTGGTACCTCGTACCGGCTCGAATAAATAAGTTCCTACCCTCATACTCCCCTCTCTGCTTTAGAGGTTGCTCAGACACCGGTACTCACCTACATATATGGTGGGACTGCCCGGTTGCCCAAAGATTTTGGGCCCAAATCTTTGAAATCCTCACTAAACTCATGGGCACCCCTGTAGCCCTTGACCCGAAAACTGCCCTGCTGAACCTGAAACCCCCAGATATTTTCAAATCACAATTTAAACTTCTCTTGCAGGTCACTACAGCAGCAAAGCAAACCATTGCACATGCTTGGAAATCCACACAGCTCCCGGTTGCCGAAACCAAAAATAGAATCACGAAAGCCATGATCCACACCAGGATCGAAGCTATAGTCACAGATAAGCTCCCCAAACACGAACGCATATGGACCCCCTGGCTAACTCACTTCGCCCCCCCAGGCTTTGACATCTCCCGGTTCCAGCCCTGAGCCTCAGTCTTATCACCTTGCCTACCCATTACAGTCCAATATGTAGATCATTTGTCCCTTTGCGACCGGCCCTCCCCATCCTGTCTCCCTCACTTTGTCTTCTCCCTCCCCTCTGTTCTTCCCGCTACCCCCCACTTCTTCTTTCCCCCATCTCGCGGGGCCCCTATTCTCTCCTTTTTCCCTTCTTTCCTATGGAAACAATGATGATGTTAATCTCTCAACACCAGGACACCGCTAATCCCTAGACAGGTTCTCACCACACCTAAGCTGCCTCTTTCAACTGTCTGTTTTGTAGGTGATTTCCTAGAACCTTCCAATTTCTTTTTTGTTTGTTGTTGTTTTTTTTGACAACCATGGAAATACATGTATAACTTTGGATGTCCCTGGTACCTAGAAGCAACCTCTGTAATATTACTGTTTCCTGTGTTTCTTCAATAAAATATTTGAACAAGAAAAAAAAAAAAATAAATACATAAATAATAAAAACGCCATAAATGAATTCTCATGGTTTGTTAATGTGGCAACTTTTGCGCAAACCAATCAATAAATGCCGATTGCAATTTTTTTTACCACAAATATGAGGCCAAAACAGATTTTTTATATATATTTTTTTATTTTTATTTTAGCAAAAAGTAATAAATATTGTTTTTTTTTTCAAAATTGTCGCTCTTTTTTTTGTTTATAGCGGCGATCATAAATGACGCAGAGGGGATCAAATACCACCAAAAGAAAGCACTATTTGTGGGGAAAAAGGGCATCAATTTTGTTTGGTTACAACGTCGCATGACCACGCAATTGTCAGTTAAAGTGGCGCAGTTCCGAATCGCGAAAAATGCTCTGGTCCTAATGTGGGAAATCCTTCCGGTCCGGTATATTAGGATTTTTTTAACTGAATGTAAGAATAAGTAAATCCATGTGAATGAATTAAATAAATACATAAAAATAAATTACCACCATTTCTTTAATGAACGTGTAAATAACTTTGACACCAATACATATTGTTGGTGTCATCATAAAAACAACAAATGACACAATAAAATTCACACTTTATATCTGTACTAAAACTTGTGCTTTTTAATTAATTACTTGTCAGACTTGTCAAACTGGAAAGGGAAAAAAAAATATTGCTCTTTTCTTATTTGAAATATATGAGGGAAATGAAATAATTTATGAACAATAACCATCAAAAGAACAAACCACTTACTTTTGGATCGTGAATAAAAACAAGCAAACATTGCCAAGTAATTGGGGCCAGAGTTGAACACCAATGATAGTGCGCTGAACAGAGTAATTATGGTGCAAAGATTGTGAAATACCAAAAAAGCTTTTTAACATTTAAAAAATACAAAACGTATAAGAATGAAAAAAATGTCCACTTGTAACTAGAGTTGAGCGAACCCGAACTGTAAAGTTCGGGTCCTTACCAAACTTTGGGGTATCCGTGACCCGGACCCGAACATTCGAAAAAAAGTTTGGGTTCGGGTTCTGGGTTCTGGTATTTTTTTCCCTCTTGTTGAATAGCTGCAGGGCAGCCAATCAACAAGCGTTTCACTGGTTTGCCCTTAGAAGCCATCACAGCCATGCCTACTAATGGCATGGCTTGGCATGGCCAGTGCATCATGTGACCCAGCCTCTGTATAAGCTGGAGTCATGTAGTGCTGCATGTCACATGCTCTCTGGGTAGTGTAGGGAGAGGATGCTGCCGGCGCTGTGAGGGACAGATTGCAGATATAATAACATCTCATCCTGCATTACATTACACATCCTGATTGTGGACTAGGTAGAGATTACTACTACTACTGCTTTTAGGGACAGATTGCAGATCTCATCCTGCATTACAGAAAGATCTGACTGGACTAGGTAGAGTCTACTGCTTAGAGGGACAGATTATTGTTCTAAAATCATTTTACTTCCTTTTTCAGCCCTCTAGCACTTTCCAGGACTTTTTTACAGTCATTTTTTTGCCGAAAAGTTCGGGTCTACATTGACTTCAATGGGGTTCAGGGTCAAGTTCGGTACCGAACCCAAACTTTTTCGCGAAGTTCGGCCGAACCCACTGAACCCGAACATCCAGGGGTTCACTCAACTCTACTTGTAACTCAAAGTCCATGAGATGATTCCGTTCTTCATTCAGAAGTCAAATAAATCAGCACATCCTCCACCGGTGTAATAAACCGTCACCAAAAATGAAGGTATGGGGGGCTTCCAAAACCTCCTAAAATAATGGGAAGGTCATAACTCTTATGGATGGAAGCTCCCTTGCACACTGTACGACACACAACTTGAAAGTAGGTTAGATGAAAAACAACCCAAAGATGTTAGATTGCTCTCACATTTGGGGTAGAGAGGACCCCCCGGGGCTGGTTGACAGGACTTCCTCTAGTGCAAAATTCCCTTGCACCTTCCACTCAAGAGAAACATAAAAGGAGACCCATGATCTGCCACACAGATACCACCATTTCATTAAAAACTAGAAACTGCCCACACTTCTTTCCCCCAGAATTCAATGACACCCTTTTAATGCCTTGGTGAATATTCGGCCATAGTACTCTTACAGCACTATCTCATACGATGCCCATCACCTCTGGACCCCCCTCCGCCCCTTTGACCTGGGAAGACCTCCTGTTCCTCATTCTTGTTTCCATCTGGATCTTACCTCCGAAAGGTGAGCTACAACCCTTAGGAACCGATTATGAGTAGAGTTGAGCGAACCCGAACTGTAAAGTTTGGGTTCCTACCGAACTTTGGGGTGTCCATGACCCGGACATTTGAAAAAAGTTTGGGTTCGAGTTCTGGGTTCTGGTATTTGATCACACATGTTGAATAGCTGCAGGGCAGCCAATCAACAAGCGTTTCACTGGTTTTCCCTAGAAGCCATCACAGCCATGCCTACTAATGGCATGGCTGTGATTGGCCAGTGCATCATGTGACCCAGCCTCTATATGAGGCTGGAGTCACAGTGCTGCATGTCACATGCTCTCAGGTTAGTGTAGGGAGAGGATGCTGCCGGCGCTGTGAGGGACAGATTGCAGATAGATAGATAGGTAGAGATTACTACTACTGCTTTTAGGGACAGATTGCAGATCTCATCCTGCATTACAGAAAGATCTGACTGGACTAGGTAGAGTCTACTGCTTAGAGGGGCAGATTATTGTTCTAAAATCATCTCCTAGTTCTATAGGGTCAGGTTCCTGCTGTTGCTCTAAGGGACAGATTATTGTTCTAAAATCATTTTGCAGCCCTCTAGCACTTTCCAGGACTCTTTTACAGTCATTTTTGTGCTGAAAAGTTTGGGTCCCCATTGAATTCAATGGGGTTCGGGGTAAAGTTCTTGTCAAGTTCGGTATCGAACCTGGACTTTTTTCCGAAGTGCGGCCGAACCCACCGAACCCGAACGTCCACGGGTTCGCTCAACTCTAATTATGAGCTGACATTACTATGCCTCACACTTTGATTACCTAAATGCTAAGTTCTCATCTCCTTCTCTTTTCCTCCTTACCTAACTTCTCCTCGCTTTCCTAACATTCTAAATTGAGAGGGGGGACATCCCTCCCCTCAACCTTCCCTTTATACCAGTGCAAGGTCTAGCTTATACGACTACAATGTTATTATCTTACTACTGGAAGTACGACTACTAAGGCCCGCTAATAGTACTTTATCTTTTAGCTCGTAAAGCACCGTTCTTCCATAGACTCCCTCCCCTTAAACTTTTATAGTAGTACCCATCACTGTTGATAGAATTATGGCCTTGACTGCACTCTGTACTGTCCAAGTAATATTAAGCTCCTTATGTATTCTCATAATTGGACGGCCCATGGGTCGGCGGCGTCCCCCTCTCCATGAGACACAGCATGCTCCCATTAGGGGTGTCCATGCGGACGGAGAATGCTTCCACCTATCCGGTGACCCATGTCTATGTATCAACAGCTTGCTTTAACCTCAAACTACAATGCTAACGAATTACAATTATTGCTCGTTGATGTACTGTGATCCACACCAAAACAAGGAGGGACTGTTCTGCCTTTTTACTTTTGTCATTGTTAATGTAAAATCCAATAAACTTCTTGAACAAGAAAAAACTAGAAACTGCAATTACACAGATAAAAGGCAAATACGGCGCTGAATAATCACATCAACATGAAGGACACATCCAGATCGCGATGACGTCACATGCGTGGCCCCACCCTAACATGTTTCGTCCAATATGACATTCTTTTTTTGTCCTTTGAGAGAAACATGTCAGGGTGGGGGCCACGCATGTGACGTTATCATAATCTGGATGTGTCTTTCATGTTAATGTGATTATACAGAGTTGTATCTGCCTTTGTAGTTTGTAATTTTTAATTAAATAGTGGTATCTGGTGCACACTATGCGATGGAACATGGGTCTCCTTTTATGTTTTTTTTTTGGTTTTTTTTGAGTGACAATTTCAAAGGAATTTTGCAACAGAGGAAAAAAAAAACAGAAAAAAATGTTTCAATTTTAGATACATTTTAATTCTATTACATCAACCAAGAATTCGACTTTTGCTTTATTCGCAATTGATACATTGAATACATTGACACAAAAAATTAATTTATATTTTTTTTATTTATTTTGGCATTGATACATTGAATACGTTGATACAAGAATATGGCTTATGTATTTATATTTATTTATTGCCATTAATATAGAAATATAGAGAAGCAGAAAAAAAATGAGTAGTCCATCGAATCTGCCTGTTTTTTAGTTAGATTTTTTATTTTATTTTTTGCCATTAACTTTTTTGTCGGAGTATAGATCTATGGTTGTCACAAGCATGTTTGAAACAGTTTACTGTTGACGGTCTCTTCTGCTGGAAGTTTACTGTATTCCAGAACAATACATTGTTGCAAGAAATTAACTTTATTTATTAGTTTATATGCCATTGATATATTTTTTTTTCCATTGATACAGGAGAGCGTCCAACTGATACAAAAAAAAAAGATTTATATTTATGTATTTATTTATTTTTACATTGATGCAATAATTTGTGTTATTTATTTATGTATTTCCATGAATATAGAAACATAGAAAAGTGATGGCAGAAAAAAGATCGAGTGGTCCATTGAGTCTGCCTGTTTTTTGTTTTGTTTGTTTTTTATTTTTATTATTATTTACTTTTTTTTATAGATCTATGTTTGTCCCAAGCATGTTTGAAACCATTTACTGTTGTCTGTCTCACTACTTCTGCTGGAAGTTTATTCCACTACAATACATTGATGCAAGAAATTAACTTTATTTATTTGTTTATTTGCCATTGATACATTTTTTTTGCCATTGATACATTTTTTTGCCATAGATGTATTTTTTTGCCATTGATACATTTTTTGTCATTGATACATTTTTTGTCATTGATACATTTTTTTTGCCTTTGATACATTTTTTTGCCATTGATACATTTTTTGTCATTGATACATTTTTTGCCATTGATACATTTTTTTGCCATAGATGTATTTTTTTGCCATTGATACATTTTTTTTTGCCTTTGATACATTTTTTTGCCATTGATACATTTTTTGCCATTGATACATTTTTTGTCATTGATACATTTTTTTGCCATTGATATATTTTTTTTGCCATTGATGTATTTTTTTTGCTATTGATATATTTTTTTGCCATTGATACATTTTTTTGCCATTGATACAGTCATGTTTCTCTTTCTGGTTCCTTCTCTTTTCTTTTATAAAACAATTTCTACGCCCTTTATTTCCAGGACCTGGCGTTGCAGAGCGGCGTAGTACTTCTCGGTGAGAGCGGGAGAGCGTCCATGCCGTAATACAGATCCGCGGCTGGGTCTCATATGCATACTGCTTAATGTTTTGTGTGACCTTAGCAATATAAGTTTATAGCCAAAAGAATGATGGTCATTGGAACATATGTTAGAACACAGATAATGACCATTAGTGTTAGGGAGAAGAGATCCCGGCTAATGAAACAGGTATAAAATTAACATAACTCCGTTTTATGGTGTTTAAAATAAACGCTCCATCTTGTGCATAAAACCCACTTCGTTAAGAAAGCCAGTTTTACTGGAAAATGAGATTCTGCAGAAATTGCTCATTATTTTACAGCTTTCTGGAACATAGGGGTCACCTTGAGATATGACGGACATATGTTACATGGAATGCGTCTGGGGAAGGACATCGCTATGAATGTGAAGGTGGAACTGGGCGACCGTATTGTCCCGCTGCTACAGAATAAAGACGGCATTAATGTGACTCTTTACTAATGAGTGTTCCCCCTAGTGTCAGTGTGTCATTGTTCTGGGGTCACAAGTGTTAATATGCCATTGTTCTAAGACCTCTAAGTATCCATGTGCCATTGTTCTGGACCCCTAAGTGTCAGTGTGTCTGGGACCCCTAAGTGTCAGTGTGTCTGGGATGCCTAAGTGTCAGTGTGTCTGGGATGCCTAAGTGTCAGTGGGTCTGGGATGCCTAAGTGTAAGTGTGTCTGGGACCCCCAAGTGTCAGTGTGTCTGGGACCCCCAAGTGTCAGTGTGTCTGGGACCCCCAAGTGTCAGTGTGTCTGGGACGCCTAAGTGTCAGTGTGTCTGGGACCCCTAAGTGTCAGTGTGTCTAGGATGCCTAAGTGTCAGTGTGTCTGGGACCCCCAAGTGTCAGTATGTCTGGGACCCCCAAGTGTCTGTGTGTCTGGGATGCCTAAGTGTCAGTGTGTCTGGGACCCCTAAGTGTCTGTGTGTCTGGGATGCCTAAGTGTCAGTGTGTCTGGGACCCCCAAGTGTCAGTGTGTCTGGGACCCCTAAGTGTCAATGTGTCTGGGACCCCAAAGTGTCAGTGTGTCTGGAAACTCTAAGTGTCAGTGTGTCTGGGACCCCTAAGTGTCAGTGTGTCTGGGATGCCCAAGTGTCAGTGTGTCTGGAACCCCCAAATGTCAGTGTGTCTGGGACCCCCAAGTGTCAGTGTGTCTGAGACCCCCAAGTGTCAGTGTATCATTGTTCTGGGCCTCCGAGTGTCAGTGTGTCATTGTTCTGGGGCCCCAAGTGTCATTGTGTCATTGTTCTGGTACCCCAAGTGAACAAGAAATAGGAGTGTGACTTTGCATGAAGCGTGTGCTAATTGGAATGTTATGTATATATAACAAATTAAATAGGCAAGGCTAGGGTAGTGATAAGAATTCATATATGGTACACAACCATTACAAAGGTATAAAATATTTATTGATACAAAGGGTAATAACTATTAACTAAATTCATATATATACATCATCCAAGATAAAAAATAATATAATGATTATAAACATTCCAATAAAATACATATATGTACATAGCATAGTAAGGCAAGACACCTATATGGTTATGATCCTCTAATCCCTCAAAGGGGTACCATATATTAACATGATAGCAGAGAATTGAAATACCGTAATGCATAAACCATAAAATGCAAGTCCATGAAGCGCTATAATAGTAAAAAGGAGTTGCAGTGTGTGCAGGCTCTACAAGCCTGCATTTCCTATCTGGAATAGAATACATAATAATCTCAGTAATCTGTCTTTTATCCACAGGTACCCATTACAGTTGGGTTGCTATCTGTTTCACGCTCAAGGGGAACATTCCTCGTGGATGGCTGGCCCGAGGGTTGGCCCTGTTTGGGTCCTTTTTGGTGGTCCATCCCACCACAGCTCCCGGCACTGATGTTCTCTCCCTGGGGGGCCTCTGGGGCTCATTGGCATGCCACAGACACACAGCTGGGTTTTAAGTATCACCCGTAAGGTCTCTGTCCTATCCCTACAGCTCCCTACTTCCATGACAGATTACTGAGATTATTATGTATTCTATTCCAGATAGGATATGCAGGCTTGCCCCTGATGAGCGGTTGGAAACCGTGAAAGGTGTAGAGCCTACACACACTGCAACTCCTTTTACCCCTAAGTGTCACTGTGTCGCGGAGCCCCAAGTGTCAGTGTGTCATCGTTCTGGTCCTCAAGTGTCAGGATGTCATTGTCATGGGGCCCCCAAGTGTCAGTGTGTTATTGTTCTGGGGCCCCAAGTGTCCATTTGTCATTGTTCTGGTCCCGCAAGTGTCAGTGTGTTATTGTTCTGGGGCTCCAAGTGTCAGTGTGTCATTGTTCTGGTCCCCTAGGTGTCAGTGTGTCATTGTTCTAGGTCTCCCAAGTGTCAATGTGTCATTGTTCTGTTCTCCTAAGTGTTAGTATGTCATTGTTCTGGGGCCCCAAGTGTCAGTGTATCATTGTTCTGGGCCCCCAAGTGTCAGTGTGTGATTGCTCTGGGACCCCAAGTATCAGTGTGTCTTTGTTCTGGGACCCCAAGTGTATGTGTGTCATTGTTCTGGGACCCCAAGTGTCAGTGTGTCATTGTTATGGTCCCCCAAGTGTCAATGTGTTGTTGTTCTGGTCCCCCAAGTGTCAGTGTGTCATTGTACTGGTCCCCCAGGTGTCAGCATGTCATTGTTCTAGGTCTCCCAAGTGTCAATGTGTCATTATTCTGTTCTCCTAAGTGTCAGTATGTCATTGTTCTGGGGCCCCAAGTGTCAGTGTGTCATTGTTCTGGGCCCCCAAGTGTCATTGTGTCATTGTTCTGGGCCCCCAAGTGTCAGTGTGTCATTGTTCTGGGCCCCCAAGTATCAGTGTGTCATTGTTCTGGGACCCCAAGTGTCTGTGTGTCATTGTTCTGGGACCCCAAGTGTCAGTGTGTCATTGTTCTGGGGCCCCCAAGTGTCAGTGTGTCATTGTTCTGGGGCCCCAAGTGTCAGTGTGTCATTGTTATGGTCCCCCAAGTGTCAATGTGTTGTTGTTCTGGTCCCCCAAGTGTCAGTGTGTCATTGTACTGGTCCCCCAGGTGTCAGTGTGTCATTGTTCTAGGTCTCCCAAGTGTCAATGTGTCATTGTTCTGTTCTCCTAAGTGTCAGTGTGTTATTGTTCTGGGGCCCCAAGTGTCAGTGTGTCATTGTTCTGGGCCCCCAAATGTCAGTGTGTCATTGTTCTGGGCCCCCGAGTGTCAGTATGCCATTGTTCTAAGACCCCCAATTGTCAGCGTGTCATTGATCTGGTCCCCCAAGTGTCAGTGCGTCATTGTTCTAAGACCCCCAAGTGTCAGTGTGTCCTCTACTCTACTTCTCTGCATCCTTGATGCAAAGCCTTCTACTAACAGCAAGCAGCATGGTCCACCTCCCACAATGTTCTGACCAGATTTTCAAGCCCAGGAGTAGACCTTTCTTTTTCTTTTTTTAATTTTTAAAAGATGTTTATTGATTTTCCAAAGACCTTTCTTTTTCTGATGTGTAGTTTTGGAATGTGTAGCTTCATTGCCAATCTGATACAAAGGCTTAATCTGTCTGAGGACTACACCCCACAAGTCTCAGTTCCTCCTAGCAAGCCTTTGTTTTCCCAGGAGGCACAGCAGTCCATATCCCCTTCCTCTATGTTCTCCTTTGGCCAACCACAATCCATTCAGCATACATATCAGCTCACCCAAAAGACACTCCATAGTCGAGCATTGCTCATAGTCTTCCCCAAAATGGTCACTGCAGCTCAGCACTTCAAGTGTTTGTAAAGGCAAATTTATATTCTTTTAAAAATAGCAAACATGCTATACTTACCTGCTCTCGGGTCCACTGCCGGCTTTCTGGGCCCCTTCCTCCAACCAAGTGCCCCCATAGAAAGCCGCTTGCCAATGTCTCCTACTGCTGCCTCTCAGCCAATAAGAAGGGAGAGAGCCAGGAGAGCCACTGCTCTTGTGCACATCGCTGGATGGAGATCGGGGCTAGGTACGTTTTGGTGGAAAACCGGGAAAAACTTTTGTAACCACTAACAAACCTGGCGACACCTACGTGTCAGTGTGTTATCGGTTTGGGACCCCCCAGCTGTCAGTGTCAATAACTCTGCATTACTATGCATGTTAAAGAAACATGTTTAGTTTATTTATTCAGTGGAAAGTAGAGGAAGTCACATCTTCCACATTACCATTCCTCAAGTCATTACCAGTCCATAGATGAACACCATACTATCCTTACTAATTATGACCTCGGTCTGTCACAGCTTAGAATGCAGAGGGTTCTCACCCCCATGGGGCATCAGAATTGCGTTTCTGAGTGACATCATTTGGGAAAATTTCCACAACTGCTGAATTCAAGCAGAGCATAAGCATGTGCATCCTGTTATATTAGGATGAGCAACCCAAAGCTCAAACACACATATAACACACATATAACACACATATAACACACATATAACACACATATAACACACATATAACACACATATAACACACATATAACACACATATAACACACTTATAACACACATATAACACACATATAACACACATAACACACATATAACACACATATAACACACATAACACACATATAACACACATATAACACACATATAACACACTTATAACACACATATAACACACTTATAACACACATATAACACACATATAACACACTTATAACACACATATAACACATATATAACACACATATAACACACTTATAACACACATATAACACACATATAACACACTTATAACACACATATAACACATATATAACACACTTATAACACACATATAACACACTTATAACACACTTATAACACACTTATAACACACATATAACACACTTATAACACACTTATAACACACATATAACACACTTATAACACACTTATAACACACATATAACACACATATAACACACTTATAACACACTTATAACACACATATAACACACATATAACACACTTATAACACACTTATAACACACTTATAACATACATATAACACACATATAACACACTTATAACACACTTATAACACACTTATAACACACATATAACACACTTATAACACACTTATAACACACATATAACACACTTATAACACACATATAACACACATATAACACACATATAACACACTTATAACACACATATAACACACATATAACACACATATAACACACATAACACACATATAACACACATATAACACACATATAACACACATATAACACACTTATAACACACATATAACACACTTATAACACACTTATAACACACATATAACACACTTATAACACACTTATAACACACATATAACACACATATAACACACTTATAACACACATATAACACATATATAACACACTTATAACACACATATAACACACTTATAACACACTTATAACACACTTATAACACACATATAACACACTTATAACACACTTATAACACACATATAACACACTTATAACACACTTATAACACACATACAACACACATATAACACACTTATAACACACTTATAACACACATATAACACACATATAACACACTTATAACACACTTATAACACACTTATAACATACATATAACACACATATAACACACTTATAACACACTTATAACACACTTATAACACACATATAACACACTTATAACACACTTATAACACACATATAACACACTTATAACACACATATAACACACTTATAACACACTTATAACACACTTATAACACACATATAACACACTTATAACACACTTATAACACACTTATAACACACATATAACACACTTATAACACACATATAACACACATATAACACACTTATAACACACTTAAAACAAGTATTGAACACATCAGGATTTTTTTAGGTAAATCTATTGGTAAAGGCGATATTGATTTGAAATGTTCCCCATATGTCAGTAACAATCCATGCAACCCATACATACAAAGACACCAAAACAAATACGTTCAGAAATGAAGTTCTGTGTAATAAAATGGAATGACCCAGGGAAAAGCCTGCGTCTTGAAGCTGTCATTACCATCGAAGGATTTTGTACCAAGTATTAAATACATTTCAGTTAGCGGGTTCAATACTTTTTTTTTTGCTACCAACTTGTGCATACCAGACACAAACATTTCCAGATCTTTGAAGACTAGGAAAGCCACTTGTGAATATTATAGATATCGTACCTGCGTCCTATTTGAATATTGAAAACAAGGAGAGGAGGATTGGAGGCAGCGGAGGACTTTGACGGTACGTTGTAGAATTACACTATGTTATATAAAAATATCAAATTGTTATTAGAAAGATTCCGTAAAAACCATACCACCGCTAAAAGGGTGGGTGGCTACTACGGATGGGCTCGCAGTTCGAGTCGAACGTAAGTTAGAGTGAAACATCGGGCGTTCGCCCGTTCGTCTAATTTAGAACATTATGGGGCCGCGACTTTGCCACCACGGAGCGCCCCATAATGCATTGCGCACAGACAACACGCACAGCTCCTACTCCATGGGAAGGCTCCCGCCGTTTGCGCTGGCTTTGTTTTGACGTTTTAATTATAGTGCAGGGCGGGGCCACCGGGTGACATATGGGTGACCACACCCCCTTCTGATGTCATGTGACGTCAGAGGGGCGGGTCGCTCAATTACGTCACTGGGTGGCCCCGCCCTTCACTATAAATAAAATGTAAAACCAAACAGAGCTAAGTCGGAAGCCCAGGGTTGTGGGGAAGAGGCTGTTGACCCCATCAACATGACGAGGAGGAGCCGCCACTGCCTGGCTTCACATTTATGGCACTACTTAGGTTGACCAGGGTAGAAGATGGTTAGCCTATCCCTACCTATAAATGCAGAGGAGGGCAAATGCTGGACCACATTATCCCACACTCTCAACCTCATTGACACCAACCACCCACCCGTCCAGATCAGCCACAATCTTTTTTAGGGGACACCACGTTTCACCAAACCTCCTCAAACAGACCCATAAATCTGGGGGTATAAACTCATTCCTTGTCAGGATAGTCACATTTTTAATCAAAGGTTTTCGTGAGATAACTTTGGGGACAAGCCCCATACACATACTCATACCGTTCCCAAAACAGATCCAGTGACTCTGGACGCAACAAATGACAAATCATATTCAGAGGAACCAGCCGGACTGATGAGAGCATAACCATCCTCTGCTTTAAATCCCATGGCTAGGATTCTATCCACAACCACCCTCCTGATGGGTGGAATGCCTCCTCTTTCCCGCCTGAGCTGTACCACATTCCTGCGTTTGATAGAAGAAGGTGCGTTAGGTGAAAGTCCCACAACTGGCACCCTTCCACCAGCAGCATGACTTTGTCCCGATACAACCTTAGCATAGTTCCTACCCGGGACAGATGGCACAGAATGAAGGGTTTTAGACACATTTGGTGACTGCCTAGGAACCTCTGCAATCAAGTTTGGTAAATTACCCACCACCGGATCCTCCCTCCTCCCCTCCAGCATAGCAGGGACGCTCACCATAGTCCCAGAAGTACCACAATTACCAGCATTCCTGTTATTAGGTCTTCTGTTTAGAAAAAACACCAGCTGCTTCAGCGTCCATGTGACACTCCTCCTCCACAGTCTTATTATCCATGCGGCACTCCTGCTCTGCAGTTTTAGTGTCCATGCGGCACTCCTGCTCCTTGCTCTCACAGCCAGCAGGAACTTCTTTGTGTGGATTCCTGCCATCTCCTCCTGCATTCCTTCTCAATTGCAGGGATCTGTTGGCAGATGCAATCTCTTTCTCTATAGCAGCAGTCATAGGAAAGTCCTCCACACACTGAGAGAGATTCTCAACATGCACACCTTCACCAACATTTTCTTGAACTGAAACACTTGAGTTGAACTAGATGGACTTTTGTCTTTTTTCAACCTGACTAACTATGTAACTTCCAGCATGTCCACCATTTGCAGACACTATAGCACTGCCTCCATCTTGAGCAAACTTAACAAAGCAAAATCGCAACTTCCTGCCGCTCAAAGGAAGATTCCATTTACAAAATGGCCTACAGCAATCCGCCATTTTCCTCAACCTCCTCCTGAGTTGGCCCAGGCTGCTGCGGAGGTATGGGGGGGCAGATACAAACTCAGGTGTGACATATCCTGACATAGGGGTAGTACTGGGGCCACATTCTTACCCTCCATCCATACTGTTGTTGTGGCATCCACCCTCTGGCTGGTACTCACTAGGCACTTTCTTCATCTGTTGGAATCTTTCCTCATCCTCATACTTTTGCTTGAATATCCCACTGCTCTCCTTCGGAGAGGCGATCAACTTTTCCTGCTTTTTCAAAGCCTCCACCAGAGACTTCAGCTTGGAGTCTTCCCTCTTACTGCTCCATGTTTTACCATGCAGAGATTTATTCTTCCTGAAATCGTCTTTCAGGACATCAAGCTTCTGTTCCGCCTTAGTTATACGGCAACGTTTTTCACCACTCTGTCCTGGAAGGCTGGTAAGAACTCCTCTTGCAAATGGACAAGCCCAGGATCCATTGCAGCTTGAGCATGTGGTGTAGGCCTCAGTTCCTCTGGAGAGCACCCGCCTTCGTCTTCCCCAGCCTGCTGCATAATAGCTGGGGAGAAGCTCTTCTGGTACAGAGACTGCTGTGACTGGCTCAGTGTTCTCTGTACAGCACTGCAGTATATGTCAGAGCTATATAAATGTATAATAATAATAGTGTGTGACTGTGGAAGAGGGGACATTAGAGTGTAAGCTCCTCTGGTACAGAGACTGATGTAACTGGCTCATTGTTTTCTGTACAGCACTGCTGTATATGTCAGAGCTACAGTATATAAATGTATAATAATAATAGTGTGTGACCAGTGGTGGCTAGTCCATAGGGGGCTGTTAGGAAAAGGAACGTTCCCTGCCAAATCCTGGTGTTTCCGCGGTGGTGCGCACAAATGTGCGCGTTCGCGCGCTCCCGGGCCTATTTAAACCTGGAGAATCCAGAGACAAGTGCTGCTCGTTCTACAGCATTCCCGACCTGTAAGCCTCAGCTCCTGATACCCGTTCCTGTGTTGCTCTGCCTCCTGTTGACCCAGCTTGTCCTGACCTGCTGTTCTGCTACCTGCACCGACCCCGGCTATCCACGACCATCCGATTGTTTGCTCCCTTGTACCTCTGCTGCCCGCCCGTTAAACGAACCTTGCTTGGACTCTGACTACTCTTTTGCCTGATCCTTTTGTACCTTCCTGCCTGCCTGTTGCCGACCCTGCCTGAACGACCATCCTTCTACCTGCACGCCTCCTGGAGCCTCGCTACATCATCAGTGACCCTCCAGCCCTCATGCCATCCCGCACTCTTGGGCCTCTGTCTCCACTACCAGGGGTCCTCAAATCGGGTGCGCAAGAGCGGTTGTTCCCTGCACAAGACAGACTCCACCGCCAGGTACGTGACAGGGGCACATGGGTGCCACCCCCCCTATCCATGTGTCTGGCCCCTTGATCTTTAGTGCGACGCCTGCAAATTGGCCCGATAGTTGAGGCAATTGACGTATAGCACGCATGGCCTTTTCTTTCACATGGTAGTAGTGAATTCCTGCGAGTACATCATGTGGAATAGTGTTAGGCAGAAAAGACGGTTTAGGCAGCCTGTGTGCTCTATCTATGGTAAGCTCTAAGACGCTCGCCTTGGGTACCAATATATGGAGCAGTTGACGTATGTAACCCTGTAAGTCCATATTGGATATGGATTCTGGGATTCCGCAGAATTCTATATTGTTCCTACGGCTGCGATCTTCCATATCTGCGATTTGTCGCTATGCGTTGTATGTCTGTCTGCTGCTCCTGGAGTGCATCAACCATGCTGTTGTGGGCAGTGTAGGCCTCATCGATTTTATTTGCAACCTGCGACATTCTTTGTTGCAGTTCTTGCACATCTGCCTTAATGGGACGCATCGCCTTCCTCATGTCTAGGTGCATTGTATCTCTGAGTGAGATTAACATCTCCTTCATGTCACTAATAGAGACTGGCTGAGAGGAGGAGGGGAATTGTTCCAGGATGATCTGCAGAGTGTGCTCTATGGGTGTGCTGTCCTCCATGTCAGAATCTTCCTCCTCCCTGTTGCCCTGTCTTCCTTTTATGTATTTGGTAGGGCTTCGTGTCCTGGGGCTGTCTGGGGGAGAATGTGATGTGTCCTTTGGGGCAGAGATGCCCACTGCTGTACATACTGATGTTGCAGAGGAGCCTGATTCTGAAGCAGAATCCTCTGCAGTTGGGAGCGCCGCCATCTTGGATGCTTCTGTCGTCTCTGGCAGTGAAGAAGTCTGTCAGTTTGTAAGGAGCCGATCGCTGTGATCCCCACTTCCTCTGCTCCCCGCTTCCTCTGCTCCCCAGGTGGGGAAAGTATTGGGGTACCTGCCCGCATACTGCAGGATCGCCTCCGTTGCTTTTCCTTGTAGCTGTGTGCCCATGAAGCTCGCTCACAGTGCGTCCGTCACTGTCGCCGGCTAGCCACGCCCCCTGGCCCCTTGATCTTCCTGTGGGGAGCCAGACGCAAGGACTCCAATGTGGGATTCTTTTTTTTTTGAAGCATGTGATTAGAGCTAGAGGCTCTAATAGGCTTCAAAAAAGGGTGAGCTCGGGGCACAGAGCACTGCCCCCCAAGCCCACCCAGCTGTGTGACAATAACAAATGAATATTCACTATTGTCACACTGATTCTGCCTCCTGGCCAATCAGGAAGCGGGTCCTGAGACCCATTTCCCGATTCGCCGAAAAGGAGAGGCTGCCCTATTGGCCGAGGGAGGAGGAGGGAGAAGACGCACAGTGAGGACACCGCCGTGATGCTGAGGAGGAGACGAAGGGGTAGCCGCCGCCCATCATCCTGAGGGAAGTGCTGCCCGGGGTAAGTGTTGCGGGTGACCAACTGACCGGGATGGGGGAGGTGACCTGACCGATGGGGGAGGGGTTTAGGGTGGCTGTGCACTTTTAGGGCCCCCCCAAAAAATGTACCACCGGCCACCACTGTGTGTGACTGTGGGGGGACATTAGAGTGTAAGCTCCTCAGGTGCAGAGATTGGCGTGACCGGCTCAGTATTTGCTATACAGCACTGCGGTATGTCAGAGCCATGTAATGCTATAATAGGAATAGTGTGTGACTGTTGTGGGGACAGGCAGGTACTGACACTGTAAATTCACACCTGAACCAGAACAGGGCAGGGCAATATAGAATAATTGCCCCCGTCAGAATGTCCGGGTTACAGCTGTCCATTTCTACACGGAGATCCACCATTTCACCGGAATGCTTTTCCATTAAAATTCTGCAGAGAAGAGAGAGGTAATTTAGGAAGGTGATATTCCCTGCATATTATGAGCCCTGGCATAAATATGAATCAGGAATATTTACTGCTAACAGATGCTGCAGTCAGAAAGCAATTAATGCAAAAAATGGACCCAGGCCTGCGTTTCCGTACCTCAGCAGAAAGCGCCTTCCAAGGGAACACAAAGGCTGCCGCTAATTGAAACAAACTGCCTTGTTTTCGGCAAAGTGAGGATTTGTCAGGTGTTACTTGTTAACAACAAACATAAAATTCCCTCTGATTACAGCAAACTCATCAACACATTCCCTTCCCGAAAAAACGGAGCCGATAGACCTATGCGGTGAAACGGGCGCGAGTCACGGCGCTAAAAGGGTCACCGATATCGCTTATCCAGCTCAATGGAAGGGGATTGGCAGGTTCCTGCTTTAACTAGCTGCTAAAATTATTTTTATTTTTAATTCTGTTTAATATTTTATCTAGTCTCAGATATGAAACAAAATTCAGTTCATAGGATTAAATCATATTATATATTCCAGAGAAAATTGTTTTTGCTCTAAACACTTAAAATATATGTAAAAAAAAATATATTATAAATTAAATGATAAATATATAAAAAATATAATATACATGATAAAATATTATATGTATATTTAAAAACATATACCGGTAATATAAATGATAAAATATCTAAAAATATTGATGCTATAAATTAAATGATATAATATTAAAAACATATAAAACATATAATATAAGCCATACGATACATATATATATAAAACATATAAAATATATAATATAGATGATAAAATATATAAAAAATACAATATATATACATATAAAATATATTGTATAAATTATTTATATATATATATATATATATATATATATATATTATATATAAAATAGAGATGGGATTGCTGCACATACAGCAATCCATCTCTATTTTTTATATGATGGTCTTTGGGAGGACCTGATTGCTTTGCACACGCATCTGTGACTGTGTTCACCTCACCCTCAGAACTTTATTATATATATATATATATATATATTTATTTATTATATTTTTTATATATTTTATCATCTATATTATAGAATTTATATGATAACCAGAAAAGGGGGAAGTGGGACTTTAAATGAGGCAATGGTCATATAGGCCATATGCCTCCATCCCGGGTTGAATGATAAACAGAAAAGGGGGAAGTGGGATTTTAAATGAGGCACACGGGTTGTAAAAGCATTCATTTTTATTGAAGCAATTTTCATCAATGTAGCATTATGAACAATTCATACGCAACCTTACACATACATTTCGGCCATCTCGCCTCTATATTTAAATGATACATATGAACAAGAAACAAATACATACTGTATTGCACAGGGTAATGAAAATTGGCACACTGTATAATAATAATTCACCTCTTTGCTTCCTCCTGTCCTATTGGATAAGGGCAGCTCTAATTCATACTATCACCCATTTTTTACAGAAGCCCTCCCCATATGGGTCAGCTTCCCTGGTCACATACACAGAACCCTCTATTTGGATGTTTTGGTTTATGGATGTGGTCCCTGTTGGGGCGTGTGGACCGCGCCCCCATCTCAGCTCCCGGTTGGGGATACCCCCACATGGGGTGTGTCCGGTTGTCAGTGATATACCTCTCTGTGCAGCTAATATGGTAAATTATATATTTATTTTTTACTTTCTCCCCTTTTTTTTTTTACGATAATATTTATACATTTTTATTAATTACAGCTATCAAATACGTGCATGCTCCTGACGAGTTGGTACAAACCTCCACGAAACGCGTAGAGCTGACATATGCTCTACTAATTATTATACAGTGTGCCAATTTTCATTACCCTGTGCAATATGTATTTGTTTCTTGTTCATATGTATCATTTAAATATAAGGGTGAGATGCCCAAAATATATGTATAAGGTTGCGTATGAATTGTTCATAATACTATATTGATGAAAATTGCTTCAATAAAAATGAATGCTTTTACAACCCGTGTGCCTCATTTAAAGTCCCACTTCCCCCTTTTCTGTTTATCATATAAAATATATAATATAGATGATAAAATATAGAAAAAATATAATATATATATATATATATATATATATATATATATATATGGTATTTTTTATATATTTTATCATGTATTTAATATTTTTTATATGTTTTATATGTAGGCATTGTATGACTTCTATTATATGTTTTATATGTTTTTAATATTCCATCATTTAATTTATATTATATATATTTTTAGATATTTTAGCATTTACAGTATATGTTTGTAAATATATATATATATATATATATATATATATATATATATATATATATGTGTGTGTATATTTTAGCATTTAATGTATATTTATATATATATATATATATACATATTATCCAATGGCTGCCACTGCACACATATCAGAGATAAAAAATGGGCCTGGGTGGTGCACAGCAAACACTGTAGTACATATAATAAAAAAGAGAGAGCGGCACTAACGAGTCTTGAAAGGTGAACGCACAATGAAGATTGTATTTCAATGTTTCAAATGACGAAGAGGAGCTTGTTGCCTCGTCAAAACAAAAACTGAAATCTTCACTGTGCGTTCACCTTTCAAGATCCGTGAGTGCCACTCTCTCTTTTGGATTATATATATATAATTTTTTTATAATTTATATTATATTTTTATTATATATTTTGTCATTTATGCTATATCTTGTATCATACATAGTATACGTTATATTTATATAAGTTTATAACAATATGTAGGGCTTAGTATAAAATTAGCTACAAATTTTAGGGTTAAAAAATAAATTTAATAAATACATAATTCATAAATAATTCCATTTTATGATTTGTCCCTTTTCTAAAAAAAAAAAGTTTACAAATAAATGATGAAAAAAAAAGGCTAAAGGAAGAAGGGGATGTAGAGGGTAAAACATTTTTTTTTTAACCTCCCTGGCGGTACGATTATTTCAGATTTTTGGGGCTGAAAGCGGTACGATTATTTTGCATGGAAATTTGGCGTTTGATATTGTAGGCCTGTAATTCTTAGCAATAACTCACTTAAATCTGTCCAAACAAGAGTCTAGTAGACATCCCGGGTATGAAAAAGTTTGAAACATGAAATCATAAATTATAATATAATAAATAACTAAAAATAATTATCAGAAATAATAACATAATAGTAATACAATTTATTCAATAATGTAATCAAACCAAAAACACAGAAATTTGCTTAGTTGCAGAATTGTCGCTGTCGTCACTTTCAGTTTCTGATGATAAATTTCCCCAAAAATCTCTATCACTCAATTCTGCAAATGATTCTTATTTACTATCAGTATTTTCTAGCTGATCAAAAACCGCTTTTGACGTAAAGGGACACTGTTTGGTTGCCATGGACATTCTCAAGTTTCCAGGCAGAAACCACTAGGGACAAAAGAGATGTGAAATTATTTCATACAGTAATGTAATCTATAAGATAACAGTGTACTGTATGTGCTGTGTGTTTTACTATTTGAATTTCCCGCCGGTCTCCGTCCCTGTGCGACGCGATGCTCGCAGGGAACGGAGCCCGGAACACAGAGGCATCGGGTGGAGGAACAGACACGCTGACACCGCGGGAGGACATCGCTGGATCCAGGGGACAAGGTGAGTAACCCAGCCTGGATCCAGCAATGGAATCCTGAGTGTGGCTCGGGGTTACCGCTAATGGTACTGAAATTCCACCCCGAGCCACACTCAGGATTACCACCAGGGAGGTTAAAGTAGGACTCTAGGTGTCAAGGTAGCTCAGTGGTCTTCCCTGTGTAATCAGCAGGGCCGTTTGCAGATTGAGCGGCTGTCACATTGACAGCAGGATGGAGTGCACCTGGGTGCACAGGGAGAGGATCGATCACCCATTGTTATCTGCAGACCCACTGTAATCTGCAGGACTGGGCTGTCAGTTTGATAGCCCCATTGCATATAGTGCAGGGCACGGCTATTTTCTGCGATATTGCAGCGGACATGTCGGACCATTTTGACACTTTTTTGGGACCATTGGCATTTATACAGTGATCAGTGCTATGAAAATGCACTGATTACTGTGTAAATGCCATTGGCAGTGAAGGGGTTAACCTGGAGGGGGCGCTCTAAGGGTTAACTGTGTTTCCTCAGTGTGTTCTAACTGTATGGGGGCTGGGCTGGCTGGGGGAGGGGAGTGATCATGGTTCTCATATTCAGGAATCCTGTGATCACAGCCCTTCCCCCTCTGTCAGAACGGAGATCCGCGTTTACGTACACGGACCCCCGTTCTCTCACTGCGGGGGAGCCATTGCGGGTAGTCGGCGGAGATCGAGTCCCCCCTACCCGCTCCCTGGCTCCCCCGGAACACAGTGAGCACGCGAGCGTGTCTCCGGCGGCGCGTGCGCGCCCACATTGCACAATCTCGCAGCCGCTGTCAGGTGACCGCGGTTTGAGATAAACCAAGTTACCGTCGTCAAGCCACGGTGGGCGATCGGCAACTGGTTAAAGTACCTGTGCAAAAACCTGAAAACACGGCCTGTTGGGGGCACTTGAGGACTGAGGTTGAGAACCATTGACCTACAGCATGGAGCCCTAGGCAGGTGCCTCTGCTGCCTCGGCCTTCCCAAGGGAAAGTGGTTAACTTCTAGCCAACCATGACCTGGATACATGAGAACCTCCACATATTCCAGAGGCACTGCTGGTATTCATTACTTGAAGCCTTGCAGTCCCTTCATGTTTTGTATATCATTTGAAGGGAGGCTCATCACTCCATCAAACCAGAAGGAAAATCATTTCATTGCTGCACTCCGCTCCGACCCCAGAGAAAATTTGTATGAGAGCAAATCTTGGGGACAAATGCCTCTCTTCTAACAAGACTCACGATACAAATGTCTTCATCTTAAAAAAAAAAAAAATGTTCCTTTAATTGTAACTCTTCCTTCCTTTTTATTTTTGAAATGAATAGAAAGACCAATAAAGCAATGAAATTTTTTTTTCCTTTTTTTTTTTTTTTTTTGACACATAACAAAGAATTTCACAGCCGGCGCCAACTGCCGATGATGGCGCTTCTTTTGAAGAATTGTCGAATGTTTATTCATTAAACTCTGATGTTTGTTGATGGCCATTTTCAATCAGAAAGCCATTTTACTTCAATCAATAACCCGTTTTCACAGTATGACATTTAGAGGGAAAAGACTTTTTCTTGTATTTCTCCAGAGTAAAAATGTTTCAAAGCTGAAGATATTTTTCTTTTTTTTTTTTTCCAAGCAGAAAATATTAAATTGGTATTTACAAAAAAGGGGAATATAGTAACTTATCAAGGCTGGCTCCATTGGAGAAAAGTTTTTTAACAGCTTCCCGACCGCGCGCCGTCTTTTCACGGCGGCAGTCGGGGAGCCCTGCGCGAATCGCCGTAAATAAGCGGCGATTCGCATTTGGCCACCAGGGGGCGCGCGCGCGTGCCCCCGCCGCACTCCTGGGGAGTGTGCCCGCGGCTCGGGCGGACCCGATGTCCGCCGGCGAGCTGCGATGAGCGGCTACAGGGAAAAGAACGGGGAACCGCCGATGTAAACACGGCGGTTCCCCGCCCTGTCAGTGGGGCATGAGAGATCTACTGATCCCTGTCACTGGGATCCGTTAGATCTCTCATGCCCATGTTAGCCCAACCCCCCCACAGTAAGAACACCCAGGGAACACAGTTAACCCCTAGCCCCCCCCCCCCAGGTTAACCCCTTCACTGCCAATGACATTTATACAGTAATCAGTGGACATTTAAATTTCTGATCGCTGAATAAATGTCATTGGTCCCAAAAAAGTGTCAAAATGTTCCGACATGTCCCCCCCAATATCGCATTACTGCTAAAAATCGCAGATCGCCGCCATTACTAGTAAAAAAAAAAAAATAAATAAAAACCCCAGAAATTAATTCTCACCATCCGTAAACGCGGCCACTTTTGTGCAAACCAATCAATAAACGCTGATTGCAATTTTTTTCTATCGCAAATATGAGGAAGAATATAAATCGGCCAAAAACGGTGAAAAAAAATGTTTTTTTATATTTTTTTTTTTGGATTTGAATTTTAGCAAAAAGTAAGAAATTTGTTTTTTTTTTTGCAAAATGGTCGCTCTTCTTTTGTTTAAAGCGGCGATAAGAAATGACGCAGAGGCGATCAAATACCACCAAAAGAAAGCTCTATTTGTGGGAAAAAAAGGACGCAAATTTTGTTTGGGTACAATGCCGCACGACCGCGCAATTGTCAGTCAAAGCGACGCAGCGCCGAATCGCAAAAAGTGCTCTGGTCCTAAAGCTGCAAAACCTTCTGGTTGGTAAGCGGTTAAACGGAATTGAACTCTAAAAAAAATAAAACATTGCTAGGAGGTGGAGAGGTTTTGGCAGTGGAGACTTTGCGTGACGACCCTGCCAAATAAATCCCTACCTCCTAGCAATTTTTTTTATTTTTATTCTACTTTTCCCCAATTAAGCAAACTTTGATAACTTAATGAATTGTCTCATATTAAAATATTGCCCATGGGATTTTTGACATGGGTTGCACCATGCAAAAGTTTACTTTTGTGTGGCGCAACTCATGTTAAATATCCAATGGGCAATTTTTTTAGTATGAGATATTTTATTCTCTGGGGATGGAGCTGCGCCATTATCCAGCTCACCAAGGTCGCTACTAATGCTTGATTGAATTCATTTATTGCCCTTGGGTAAATTTCAATGTACTAAGATTGGTATTTACTTAACCACTTCCTTACTGGGCACTTAAACCCCCCTCCTGCCCGGACCAATTTTCAGTTTTCAGCGCTGTCGCTCTTTGAATGACAATTGCGCGGTCGTGCGGCATTGTACCCAAACAAAATTTGCGTCCTTTTTTTCCCACAAATAGAGCTTTCTTTTGGTGGTATTTGATCCCCTCTGCGTCATTTCTGATCGCCGCTATAAACAAAAAAAGAGCCACAATTTTGAAAAAAAAACAATATTTTTTACTTTTTGCTATAATAAATATCCAAAAATAAAATATATAAAAAAAAATGTATTCATCAGTTTTGGCCGATTTATATTCTTCTACATATTTTTGGTAAAAAAAAATCGCAATTGGCGTTTATTGATTGGGTTGCGCAAAAGTTATAACGCCTACAAACTATGGACATTGATTTATGGCGTTTTTATTATTTTTATTTTTTTTACTGGTAATGGCGGCGATCTGCGATTTTTAGCGGTACTGCGATATCGGGGCGGACATGTCGGACGTTTTTGACACTTTTTTGGCACCAATGACATTTATACAGCGATCAGAAATGTAAATGTCCACGGATTACTGTGTAAATGTCATTGGCAGGGAAGGGATTAACCTGCAGGGGGCAGTGAAGGGGTTAACTATGTTCCCTGGGCGTGTTCTAACTGTGGGGGGGGGGGCGGGGTTGACAGGGGCATGACAGATCTAACTGATCCCAGTGACAAGGATCAGTAGATCTGTCATGCCCCCCCTCACAGAACGGGGAACCACCGTGTTTACTTCGGCGGTTCCCCGTTCCTCCTCTCTGTAAGGAGATCGTGGGTCTCCGGCGGACATCCGCTCGCCCGCGGGAGCGCGCCCGGCACGGGCCAAATGGGAGGACGTCTATTGACGTCCTCCCGGCATTTTAGAGCCGCGCTGTAGCCGTCATTCGGCTATGGCGCGGATGGCAGGTGGTTAAAGTGGTAGTAAACCCTCCTATCATTTTCAGCCAAGGAAGCTGCCATCTTGGCCTCTGTTTAATCTACAACTGCCATGATGCTGCACATGTGATCATCTATGACACCAGCCATTGGATGGTTTGACAGTTTGGTTTAGAGCACAACCAATGGGAGTGTTACATTTCCGGCACGTGCTGGAAATGTGACTGGTTTTTAACCTGTTAAATGCATGGGTTTACTACCGCTTTAACCACTTCAGGCCCGGAAGGATTTCACACTTTGTACCCAAATATAATTTATGTCTTTTTTCCCCACAAATAGAGCTTTCTTTTGGTGGTATTTGATCCCCTCTGTGGTTTTTATTTTTTGCGCTTTAACCACTTCAGCCCCGGAAGGATTTCCCCCTTTAGGACCAGAGCACTTTTTGCGATTCGGCGCTGCGTCGCTTTAACTGACAATTGCGCGGTCGTGCGACGTTGTACCCAAACTAAATTGGCGTCCTTTTTTCCCAACAAATAGAGCTTTCTTTTGGCGGCATTTCATCCCCTCTGCGTCATTTCTGATCGCCACTATAAATAAAAGAAGAGTGACAATTTTGCAAAAAAAAACAAATTTCTTACTTTTTGCTAAAATATAAATCCACAAAAAATATATATAAAAAAACATTTTTTCCATCGGTTTTGGCCGATTTATATTCTTCCTCATATTTGTGATAAAAAAAAAATCGCAATTGGCGTTTATTGATTGGTTTGCGCAAAAGTTGCCACGTTTACAGATGATGAGAATTAATTTCTGGGGTTTTTATTTATTTATTTATTTATTTTACTAGTAATGGCGGCGATCTGTGATTTTTAGCGGTACTGCGATATTGCGGCGGTCATGTTGGACCATTTTGACACCTTTTTGGGACCATTGGCATTTATACAGCGATCAGTGCTATAAAAATGCATTGATTACTCTGTAAATGCCATTGGCAGTGAAGGGGTTAACCTGGGGGGGCGCTCTAAGGGTTAACTGTGTTCCCTGGGCGTGTTCTTACTGTATTGGTGTTTGACTGGCAGGGGAGTTCACGGCTTCCATATAGAGGAAGGCTGTGATCACAGCCTTTCCCCCTCTCACAGAATGGAGATCCATGTTTACATGCACGGATCTCCGTTATTTCACTGCGGGGGGGGGGGGGGGGGGC
>BLSH010526350.1:62248-81048 GCA_018402905.1 Glandirana rugosa | reverse complement strand
CGCGGGCAGCCAGCGGAGATCGAGTCCGCCTTACCCGCTCCCTGCCCCCCCGGACACAGTGAGCGTGCCTCACGCGCGCTCACAGTGCACGATCTCACAGTCGCCATCATATGGCGGCGGTTTGCGATATCGAGCCACCTTGGCGCCGTCAACCTGCGGTTGGCGGTCGGCAAGTGGTTAAAGACCAGGACTTTTTCTGACACTTTTGGTTTACAAGTGAAAATCAGTATTTTTTGCTAGAAAATTATATATAGCTATACATATATATCTATCTATATATAAATATGTATACAGTATCTCACAAGAATGAGTACACCCCTCACATTTTTGTAAATATTTATTTTTATTATTATTATTATTATATTATCTTTTCATGTGACAACACTGAAGAAATGACACTTTGCTACAATGTAAAGTAGTGAGTGTACAGCTTGTATAACAGTGTAAATTTGCTGTCCCCTCAAAATAACTCAACACACAGCCATTAATATCTAAACCACTGGCAAAAAAGCGAGTACACCCCTAAATAAAAAATGTCCAAATTGGGCCCAATTAGCCATTTTCCCTCCCCGGTGTCATGTGACTCATTAGTGTTACAAGGTCTCGGGTGTGAATGGGGAGCAGGTGTGTTAAATTTGGTGTTATCGCTCTCACTCTCTCATACCGGTCACTGGAAGTTCAGCATGGCACCTTATGGCAAAGAACTCTCTGAGGATCTAAAAAAAGAATTGTTGTTCTACATAAAGATGGCCTAGGCTATAAGAAGATTGCTAAGACCCTGAAACTGAGCTGACGCGTGGTGGCAAAGACCATACAGTGATTAAACAGGACAGGTTCCACTCAGAACAGCGCCTCACCATGGTCGACCAAAGAAGTTGAGTGCACATGCTCAGCATCATATCCAGAGGTTGTCTTTGGGAAATAGACATATGAGTTCTGCCAGCATTGCTGCAGAGGTTGAAGGGGTGGGGGGTCAGCCTTTCAGTGCTCAGACCATACGCCGCACACTGCATCTAATTGGTCTGCATGGCTGTCATCCCAGAAGGAAGCCTCTTCTTAAGATGATGCACAAGAAAGTCTGCAAACAGTTTGCTGAAGACAAGCAGACTAAGGGCATGGATTACTGGAACCGTGTCCTGTGGTCTGATGAGACCAAGATAAACTTATTTGGTTCAGATGGTGTCAAGTGTGTGTGGCGGCAACCAGGTGAGGAGTACAAAGACAAGTGTGTGTTGCCTACAGTCAAGCATGGTGGTGGGAGTGTCATGGTCTGGGGCTGCATGAGTGCTGCCAGCACTGGGGAGCTACAGTTCATTGAGGGAACCATGAATACCAACATGTATTGTGACATACTGAAGAAGAGCATGGTGCCCTCCCTTCAGAGACTGGGCCGCAGGGCTGTTTTCCAACATGATAACGACCCCAAACACACCTCCAAGACGACCACTGCCTTGCTAAATAAGCTGAGGGTAAAGGTGATGGACTGGCCAAGCATCTCCAGACCTAAACCCTATTGGGCGTCTGTGGGGCATCCTCAAATGGAAGGTGGAGGAGCGCAAGGTCTCTAACATCCACCAGCTCTGTGATTTGGTCATGGAGGAGGGGAAGAGGACTCCAGTGGCAACCTGTGAAGCTCTGGTGACCTCCATGCCCAAGAGGGTTAAGGCAGTGCTGGAAAATAATGGTGGCCACACAAAATATTGACACTTTGGGCCCAATTTGGACATTTTCACTTAGGGGTGCACTCACTTTTGTTGCCAGCGGTTTAGACATTAATGGCTGTGTGTTGAGTTATTTTGAGGGGACAGCAAATTTACACTGTTATACAAGCTGTACACTCACTACTTTACATTGTAGCAAAGTGTCATTTCTTCAGTGTTGTCACATGAAAAGATAGAATAAAATATTTCCAAAAAATGTGAGGGGTGTACTAACTTTTGTGAGATACTGTGTTTATATATATATATAAACACACACACTATATTACCAAAAGTTTTGTGACACCTGCCTTTACACACACATGAACTTTAATGCCATCCCAGTCTTAGTCTGTAGGGTTCAATATTGAGTTGGCCCACCCTTTGCAGCTTCAACTCTTCTGGGAAGGCTGTCCACAAGGTTTAGGAGTGTCTATGGGAACGTTTGACCATTCTTCCAGAAGAGCATTTGTGAGGTCAGGCACTGATGTTGGATGAGAAGGCCTGGCTCGCAGTCTCCACTCTAACTCATCCCACAGGTGTTCTATTGGCTTGAGGTTAGAACTCTGTGCCAAGTAAGCGACATGGGGGATCATTTTTAAGCAAAGCAAATGCAACGTGGGACCAAGACTGTAAGGTAACCACTTTATTTTGTGACAGGAACTTTGATTGGCTCTCGGAGTGCTTTAAAAAAGCGTGTCCAATGCCGCAGTTTGAAGCCAATATAAACGAGCCCTAAGGATCAAAACATTCTCAAGTCGAATAGGTTCATAGTACAGTAAAACCTTCCTAAATCAATCGGTTTTCACATGCCTCATTCCATCACATATCCCAAAAATAAGGGGACTATTCCTCATTTCAGGACAGCGGACGGGGCCATGCAAATAGTCTCTTTAAGCTCCATTAATGAATACAGAACAAAAAACAAAAGAAAAAAACCCCTAAAACTAATAGTACAGAGCCATTTATTCCAAACTGCATAGAGCTTCAGGCTTTTTGGCCACCATCAGTGCAGTGTATGGAAACCATGGCTTCTATGGAGGGGAGCTTAGGAGCCAACAAGACAGAATATCCATTTAGGTTATGATGAGAAGCAGTGGCGGCTGGTGAAATTTTAGGATGGGGGGCGCCAGGCCCCGCCCTTACGTTTTGACCCCTCCCACTTCTCATAAGCCCCACCCCTTATAGTTTCCACCCCTTGTGTCAGGAGTATACAGCCCAGCATCACCAGATAGGGTATACAGCATCACCAGATAGGAGTATACAGAGCCACAGAGAGGAGTATACAGAGCCACCAGATAGCAGTATACAGAGCCCCAGATAGGAGTATACAGAGCCCCAGATAGGAGTATACAGAAACCCAGATTGGGTGTATACAGAGTCACCAGATAGCAGTATACACTTACAGAGCACCAGACAGCAGTATACAGAGCCCCAGATAGCAGTATACAGGTCACCATATAGCAGTATACAGAGTCACCATATAGCAGTATACAGAGTCACCATATAGCAGTATACAGAGTCACCATATAGCAGTATACGGAGCCCCAGATAGCAATATACAGAGTCACCATATAGCAGTATACAGAGTCACCATATAGCAGTATACGGAGTCACCATATAGAAGTATACAGAGCCCCAGATAGCAGTATACAGTCACCATATAGCAGTATACAGAGCCCCAGATAAGGTATAAAGTCACCAGATAGGGTATACAGAGCCCCAGATAGCAGTATACAGAGCCCCAGATAGCAGTATACAGTCACCATATAGCAATATACAGAGCCCCAGATAAGGTATAAAGTCACCAGATAGGGTATACAGAGCCACAGATAGCAGTATACAGAGCCCCAGATAGCAGTATACAGAGTCACCATATAGCAGTATACAGAGCCCCAGATAAGGTATAAAGTCACCAGATAGGGTATACAGAGCCCCAGATAGCAGTATACAGAGCCCCAGATAGGAGTATACAGGGTGTGCAGAGATCGGCTTCTGGAGAGCGGGCTGACACTGTGCAGGGCTTTGCTTGCGGACAGCATGCTGGAGCCTGAAGTGGATGGTCTGCGACGGGAAGTCGGGACTGAAACCCGGTGGAGTGCTGCACCTGAGTGAGTAATCACACAGCCAGCACGTCCACCACAGTCCCGCCCCCACCCACAGCATCCAATGCCAGTCAGTCACGGGCTCAGGGCAGCCATTTAGTGAAAGCAAGTGCGCCTCACTACTTGCTGTCAGCAGACAGCAAGGAGCTGATAAAAAAAAAAAAAAAAAGTCAATATACCTGCGCCTCCTGTAGGGGGTCGTGCTGACTTTTATTTTCTTTTTGTCAGCGGTGAGGAGGCGGTGCCCAAATGCCCCTTATTGACCAGCCGCCACCAGTGAGAAGGGAGAATCATCAGGTTATGGTGAGGAGAATGTAAAAAGTCAACTAATGTTGTCCTCGCAAAAATCCAGTTTTCCCCTCACATTATTGGATATTCTATAAGAACAAAGATTCACTTTATTTACTATCGCTCTCTTTGCATCAATTCTTTTAGTAAATCCCTCCACCATGTATATCAAAGGACAGGAGCTAACTGACCATCTGCCTTGTTTTTTTTGTATTTTTTATGTTCTGTTTTGTGTTTTATATCCTACCCACATGGCTGAGTAACAGCAATTTGTTTTGTACATAAGATGGTTATGCTATGAAAAGTCATTTATATAAACATGTCAGTTTCACTTGAACTGTTTTCCTGGAACTTGTTATTCATCAAGTGCTTCTGGATGTTTTTCTGTTCTTTATATAAGGTATACATATTTCTTTTATTATATATATATTTACCATTTTGTAAAGAAAGAAATATTGGTAATTTTCTAGGTCCAGAAGGTCTCCTGGCAGAAGAAATCAGCTTTAAAATCACGCGCTTATAAAAAAAATGCGTAGGCGCGTTTAGACATGTTCAGGTGCGTCAAGTGTTTGGGCGTTTGTTCATTTAATTGGCCATGATATTAATTTATTCTGGCCACTAATAAGCACTCAAGAGCTAGCGTATGAGTGCGTCTAGACGTGTTCACGCATATTTAGGCGCAACAGGCCCAAACGTTTCTCTCCTGAATGGGATTTTGGTGCGCTCAGATTCCTGCCCCTAAATGCCCCTGCATCTAAATTCCTCTAAAAGCTTATTTGTTTATGGTCATGAGGCTAACTTAGAGGGGCATTTAGGGGCAGAACAAAAAAAGTCAAATGCCTGACAGCTGCAGTGTGCATGAGGACTAACTCAAGTCCCCTCTATTGCTCTCAGCCTCCTTCAAATCTCCAAATTCCTGTTTTTTTGTTGCTGTGATCTGACTTACTGTTAGAGGGCGGCTGCTGTTGTTCTCCATGATCCCACTCTATGTAGGAACATAGCCACCCTCTCTTGCTTGCTCCCGAGCAGGGCCGGCTCTACCACTAGGCAGAGTAGGCGGCCGCCTAGGGCGCCTGCATGGGCGTCCGCAGGTAGGGGCAAGGGGGGGCAAGTGTCCCTCCCTGGAATCAGGGATCACAAGGTGTCTGCGCAGATTGTGAGCAGGTGCCGGAACACTCCATGTACCAGCTCCCGGCACAGGAAGGAAGATTACACTGTGGACAGCAGGCGGCAGGACTTTCCATTGCCCGGTGTTAAGACAGCACTGACCTGCAGAACCTGCAGAAGCCTGTGCCAGGAGCCTGACCTGCCAATGTGAGTTATAGACAATTCTTTTCTGTGGGGGAAGAGAGCTCTGTGCGGGGGATTGGATATGTATACTGGCATAGCACACGCCTGGAATCTGCACCCTGTACATAGCACACGCCTGGAATCTGCATCCTGTACATAGCACATGCCTGGAATCTGCACCCTGTAGATAGCACACGCTGGAATCTGCACCATGTACATAGCACACGCTGGAATCTGCACCCTGTACATAGCACACGCCTGGAAATTGCACCATGTACATAGCACACGCCTGGAATCTGCACCCTGTAAATAGCACACTCCTGGAATCTGCACCCTGTACATAGCACACTCCTGGAATCTGCACCCTGTACAACGCACATGCCTGGAATCTGCACCCTGTACAAAGCACATGCCTGGAATCTGCACCCTGTACATAGCACACTCCTGGAATCTGCACCCTGTACAAAGCACATGCCTGGAATCTGCACCCTGTACAAAGCACACGCCTGGAATCTGCACCCTGTACAAAGCACACGCCTGGAATCTGCACCCTGTACAAAGTACACGCCTGGAATCTGCACCCTGTACATAGCACATGCCTGGAATAAAGTCTGCCGTTTCCCCCTTTAAATTGTCGAAAGGGGCGGAGCATGGGTGACCTTAAAATGATGCCCCCCCTGAAAAAAGTTCTGCGGACACCCATTGGCGCCTGGCCACTGTTGATCTGACACTGGCAGCTCTGCGTTGATTCATGTAAAAACTGACACTGAGATAATGAGATTGTATTATCACATGCCATTTGCAAATGTATATAGAAATAGTAACTGATCTGCCTAATATCCCCCCCCCCCTCTGTATTTGATGGGTACAGCTGACACTCTATTTGATGGGCACAGGTGACGCTGTATTTGATGGGCACAGGTGACGCTGTCTAAAGGGTAGTATTCATTAACTCAAAAACTTTTTGTATTTATAGTGTTATATTTGCACTTAACTTCTGAAGAATGGTAAAGAGCCAAGAAACATGTGGAGTTTTTAGGGTACCAAGACAATTCGGCTCATGCAACTTTTTATGTATACATGGATCTGTTTTATCAATCATGTATTTCTGGAATTCATGTTTTTTTTACTATGTTAGCAATTTTTGCATGTAATTAAAGTATAAATTGACCCCATGTATTTTTATGAAATGTCAACAATGGTTGTAAAATAAATTTCAAATCATATATATACTTGTTGTACCTGTTTTATTATGCTTCATTTAAAGTCCCACTTTCCTTTTTCCTGTCAAAATATAGGGTATAGCAGTGGTATCATTATGGTTGGTGTCACACTGGTGAGGTAAAACATGGTGTCACCATACCCCCTCCCATCAGGTACTCTCCTGTCTAGCCTACTCAGTGACCCTGTTTCAGGCCGGCAGCAAGCCAGTATGCCGGTGATGGTGTCACCCCTCTTCCAGTTGTCACCCAGATGAGGTCCCCTAGTGATGCCACTGGATTATGGTCTAAGAGCTATGGCCTATGAACTATAGACTAAGGAGTATGAACTATAGACTAAGATCTATAGACTATGAACTATGGGCTATGAACTATAGACTATGAACTATGGGCTATGAACTATAGACTGTGAACTATGGGCTTTTAACTATGAACTATAGACTATGGGCTATGAACTATAGACTATGTGCTATGAGCTGTGAACTATAGACTATGAATTTTGGACTATGAATGATTGGATTATGGGCTATGGACAATGGACTATGAACTATGGACTATGAACTATAGACGATGTACTATGGGCCATGATCTATGGGCTATGAACAATGGAATATGAATTATGAATGATGGACTATGAACTATAGACTATAAGATATGAACTATGGATTATGATCTCTGAACTTTAGATTATGGACTATGAGCAATGAACAATAGACTATGAGCTATGAACTATGATCTCTAAACTTTAGACTATGGGCTCTGAACTATGGACTATGAACTCTGAATTATAGACTATGAGCTATGAACTATGGATTATGGACTCTGAACTATGGACTATTAACTACTAACTATAGACTATGAGCTATGAACTATGGTTTATGGACTCTGATCTATGGACTGTAGTTACATAGTTACATAGTCAGTGAGGCTGGAAAAAGACACAAGTCCATCAAGTCCAACCTATGTGTGTGCTTTTATGTCAGTATTACATTGTATCTCCCACTATGTTGTGGTCCTTTAGGTGCCCATCTAATAGGTTTTTAAATGATCTATGCTTCCAGCTGAAACCACTGTTTGTGGAAGAGAGTTCCACATCCTCACTGCTCTTACCGTAAAGAACCCTCTACACATTTGAAGGTTAAACCTATTTTCTTCTAATTTTAGTGAATGGTCGCGTGTATTTTTGTGCTCCCTTGTGCGGAAAAGCTTTGTCCCTATTGTGGGGTCACCAGTACAGTATTTGTTCATTGAAATCAGATCCCCTCTCAAGCGTCTCTTCTTCAGAGCGAATAAGTTCAGTGCTCATAATTTTTCCTCACACCTAAGGTCCTCCAATCCCTTAATTAACTTTGTTGCCCTTCTCTGAACCCTTTCCAGTTCCAGCACATCCTTCCTGAGGACTGGTGCCCAGAACTGGATGGCATATTCCAGGTGCGGCCTCACCAGAGACTTGTAGAGAGGGAGAATTATTGATTTATCTCTCGAGTTAATGCCCTTCTTGATGCATGCCAATATTTTGTTGGCTTTGCTTGCAGCAGCTTGGCATTTCATGCCATTGCTGAGCCTGTTATCTATTAAGACCCCTAGGTCCTTTTCCATCCTAGATTTCCCCAGAGGCTCTCTCCCTAGTGAGTAATTTGCATTCATATTTTTGATACCCTTATGCACTATTTTACATTTTTCTACATTAAACCGCATTTGCCACGCAGTTGCCCACCCCATTAATTTGTTCAGCTTTTATTGCAAGGTTTCTACATCCTGTGAAGAAATTATTGCCCTGCTTAGCTTTGTATCATCCGCAAATACTGAGATTGAGCTGCTTATCCCAACCTCAAGATCGTTTATGAATAAATTAAATAGGATTGGTCTCAAGACAGAACCCACTTTCCACACCAGACCATTCTGAGTACTCCCCATTTTTCCCCACCCTCTTCACTCGTCCCTGTAGCCAGTTTTCAATCCAATCCATGTACTCACCCTTTGGTCCATGCTGACAGACCTAAGTTTGTACAGTAAACATTTATAGGGAACTGTATTCAATGCCTTTGCAAAATCTAGATACACCACGTCCACAGGCCGTCCTTTATTTAGATGGCAGTTCACCTCCTCATAGAAGGTTAATAGATTGGTTTGTCAAGAACAATTCTCCATGAAACCATGTTGATTACCACTAATGATACCATTTTCATTACAAATCTTGTATATAATCCCTTATTATTCCCTCCAAGAGCTTGCATATTATTGATGTTAGGCTAACTGGCCTGTAGTTCCCAGGGATATATCTTGGTCCTTTCCTATATATGGGTGCTACGTTGGCTTTTCTCCAATCAGCTGGTACCATTCCAGTCAGTGGACTGTTTGTAAAAATTAGGAAAAATGGTCTGGCAATTATTTGACTAAGTTCCTTAAGGACCCTCAGGTGAAAGCCATCTGGCCCCAGTGACTTATTAGCATTACGTTTTTCAAGTCTATTCCTAATTCTATCCTCAGTTAGCCATGAGGGTGCTTCCTGTGACGTGTCGTGAGGACAAACACTGTAGTTGTGGATACTGGAGCCCCCCATTTCCCTCATGAATACTGAGGAGAAGAATACATTTAAAACTTTCACCATCTCTCAGCCCTTTGTAACCAGATTCCCTTCAGCATTCTTTATGGGGCCAATATGTTCTGACCTACCTTTCTTATTATTTATATACTTAAAGAATGTCTTGGGATTTTTTTTTACTCTCCTCAGCTATGTGTATTTCATGACCTATCTTAGCCGCCCTGATTGCACCCTTACATTTCTTATTGCATGTCTTGTAAACATGGAATGCTGACAGTGACCCATCAGCCTTGTATTTTTTTAAGGCCTTCTCCTTTGCTTTTATAAGTGCTTTTACGTCGGAGTTAAGCCACCCTGGCCTTTTATTAGCTCTTTTAAATGTATTTCTCATTGGGATGCACTGGCTAATACCTTTGTTTAGTATGTACTTGAAGCATTCCCATTTTTCTTCCAGGTTCATTGGTCCTAGAATTTCATCCCAACCAACATCTTCCAGCAAGGAGCGTAGATTATGAAAGTTGGCTCTCTTAACCACTTGTCAACCACCGACTGCAGTCTGACGGCGGCAAGGTGGCTCATTATCGCAAACTGGCGTCATATGATGGCGGCTGCGATAACTAGCACTGTGAGCGCGCACCGCTGGAGGTGCGCTCGCACACTCACTGTGTCCGTGGGGGGGCAGGCAGCAGGTAGGGCAGACTTGATCGCCGCCGGCTACCCGCGATGCCCCCCGCAGTGAAAGAATGTAGGTCAGTGTATGTAAACACGGATCTCCATTCTGACAGAGGGGGAAGGGCTGTGATCACAGGCTTCCTGTATATGGAAGCCATGATTGCTCCCCTCCCCCTCCCAGCCCAGCCCCCATAAAGTTAGAACACACTAAGGGAACATAGTTAACCCTTAGAGTGCCCCCTGCAGGTTAACCCCTTCACTGCCAATGGCATTTACACAGAAATCAGTGCATTTTTATAGCACAGATCGCTGTATAAATGCCAATGGTCCCAAAAAAGTGTCAAAATGGTCCCACATGTCCCCCGCAATATCGCAGTACCACTAAAAACTGCAGATCGCCACCATTACTAGTAAAAAATTAAAAAAAAAAAAACCCCAGAAATTAATTCTTATCATCCGTAAACGTGGCAACTTTTGCGCAAACCAATCAATAAACGCCAATTGCGATTTTTTTAACTAAAGATATGATGGAGAATATAAATCAGCCAAAACCGATGAAAACATTTTTTTTTTTCCATTTGTATTTTAGCAAAACGTAAGAAAAATTTTCTTTTTTGCAAAATTGTCGCTCTTCTTTTGTTTATAGCAGCGATCAGAAATGACGCAGCGGTGATCAAATACAACCAAAATAAATCTCTATTTGTGGGAAAAAAAGGACGCAAATTTTGTTTGGGTACAACGTCGCATGACCGCGCAATTGTCAGTTAAAGCAACGCAGTGCCGAATCGCAAAAAGTGCTCTGGTCCTAAAGTGTGAAATCCTTCCAGGGCTGAAGTGGTTAAAATTCTGTGTCTTTGTATTCCCCTTATGTTTCCTATTTGTGTGGTTTATACTGAAACAAAATGACCTGTGATCGCTGTTTCCTAAATTGCCCCTATTTTCCACATCTGTGATCAGGTCTTTGTTGTTAGAAATCAGATGGCCTAATAATGCTTTGTGTCTTGTTGGTGCATTTACCATCTGACCCATGAAATTTTCCTGCAAGGCATTTAGGAAATGGGGAGTGTGCAGTACCTTCCGCACAGTAAATGTCTGGATAATTAAAATCCCCCATTATGACACTTCCCATCCTTGCTGCCATTCCAAACTGAGATAGGAGGTCCGCCTCCCCATCTTCCCTCTGGTTAGGGGGCCTATAGCATATTCCCAGTATTACTTTCCCCTTGGTATCCTCCCTTTGTAGCTCTACCCATAAGGATGCCACCTCCTCCCTTCATCCATTAATAATGTCGTCCCTCACATTTACTTTGACATATGAATTATGAGTTATGGGCTATGAACTATGAACTATAGACAATGTGCTATGGACTATGTGCTATGGACTATGAATGGAGTGAATGGACTATGAGATTTATAATGTGCATAGAGAAGCTTACATGACCACAACTAACGTGCACTACTTATTTCAAACAAATGGTAGTTAGAGGGGAAAATAATACATTCTGGAGCTCACAAAGACTAGCAAAAGGAGGCAGTAAAACACAGTAGGAAACACATGGAATGTGTGGTGGTGGTTTGACCATTCCCTGGCTTTTCCCCCCGGTCTTGGTGGGCTTCCTTGCCTCAGCCCCAGGCCTGGGAATTTGTCGGAGGTCCCCATGGTCCACCTTCAGGCTCTATTGTGAGTCTACTCACAGGGAACATACCTTGTGTTCTTTACAACTGTGCATTGTTACCATCCCTCTTCTTCTTTAAGGGCATTAAGTACTCATTTTATTTTTGTTTATCCATCTGTGTGTATATAGCATATTCTTGTATCCGGCTCCTGATGAGTGGCAATGTAGCCACGAAACGCGTAGAGCGTTGAAAAGATATCCAGACACATTTGATCGATGCATTGTATTATTTTATGCATATGTATGAATTTATTTGTTGTCAATTATTCTTGGAAATCACGCGTTTCAATATGTAGCAATTTGCATGCACATCAAAGTTGAGTCCATAGAATTTTATGAAATGTAAGTTTTTTTGAAAGAATTAATTGTTTAAAATAAATTTCTATTCATATAATTTAAATTATTTTTGCCTCATTTAAAGTCCCACTAAACAACTTCCCTTGCTATTTAACCAGTTCCACACTGCCTACCGCATATTTACAGCGGCAGCGTGGACGCTGGCCGCGAATTGCCGTAAAAAGACGGCGATCTGTGGATGGCCTGAGGAGTGTGCCCGCGGCTCGGGCAGACCCGATGTCCGCCGGCGAGCCGCGATGAGTGGCCACAGGCAAAGAACGGAGAACCGCCGATGTAAACACGGGGGTTCCCCATTCTGACTTTGCAGGCATGGGAGATCTACTGATCCCTGTCACTGGGATCAGTTAGATCTCTCATGCCCACGGTAGCCCAACCCCCCCACAGTTAGAACACCCAGGGAACACAGTTAACCCCCAGCTCCCCCCCCCCCCCAGGTTAACCCGTTCACTGCCAATTTATACAGTAATCAGTGGACATTTAAATTTCTGATCGCTGTATAAATGTCATTGGTCCCAAAAAAGTGTCAAAAATGTCCAACATGTCCGCTGCAATATCGCAGTACCGCTAAAAATCGCAGATCGTCGCCAATACTAGTAAAAAATAAAAAAATAATAAAAACCCCAGAAATGAATTCTCATCATCCGTAAACGCGGCCATTTTTGTGCAAACCAATCCATAAACGCCGATTGCAATTTATTTTATCACAAATATGAAGAAGAATATAAATCGGCCAAAACCGGTGAAAAAAAAATGTTTTTTTATATTTTTTTTTTTTGGATTAGAATTTTAGCAAAAAGTAAGAAATTTGGGTTTTTTTGCAAAATGATCACTCTTCTTTTGTTTATAGCGGCGATCAGAAATGACGCAGAGGGGATCCAATGCCACCAAAAGAAAGCTCTATTTGTGGGGAAAAAAGGACGCAAATTTTGTTTGGGTGCAACGTTGCACGACTGCGCAATTGTCAGTTAAAGCAACGCAGCGCCGAATCGCAAAAAGTGATCTGGTCCTAAACTGGGAAATTCTTCCAGAGGTGAAGTGGTTAAACAGTAAGAAACAGATTACAAGGCCATTAGGTAGAAGACATGGATGGATCATTTTTGGAGAATAAGAATATTGTTTATTGTCACTTTAAGTCGAAAATGGTTACAATTGCTAGAAATGCCCTAGTGCAGGGATATGCAATTAGCGGACCTCCAGCTGTTGCAGAACTACAAGTCCCATGAGGCATAGCAAGACTCTGACAGCCACAAACATGACACCCAGAGGCAGTGGCATGATGGGACTTGTAGTTTTGCAACAGCTGGAGGTCTGCTAATTGCATATCCCTGCCCTAGTGTATGCCAGGGGAGGGCTGGGCCAGGGGGCAGGGTGGAAATTGCCCCCCAGGCCACCCTAACTTACATTCAAAATGGCCAATTTCCGCTGCCTGCTCACACTTTTTTCTTCTTGTGGAGGTAGGACGCAGTGGCCAGGGGCACAGCCACCAACTAACTGCAGGCAAATGGGGGGGTACCCAGGGCCAGCTGTGCTGATGGGCACTGGTGAGGCTGCATTGATGGGCATTGGTGAGGCTGCATTGATGGGCATTAGTGAGGCTGCATTGATGGGCACTGGTGAGGCTGCATTGATGGGCATTGGTGAGGCTGCATTGATGGGCATTGGTGAGGGTGCATTGATGGGCACTAGTGAGGCTGCATTGATGGGCACTGGTGAGGCTGCATTGATGGGCATTGGTGAGGCTGCATTGATGGGCACTAATGAGGCTAAGCTGATAGGCACTGATGAGGCTGCATTGGTGGGCACTGATGAGCTGCATTGATTCATTATTTTTGATAAACCTCTTTTGTTGCTATTAACATTAAATGATGTTACCACATTGTATCATATTTGTCTTGCTTCATAACATCAATATCCATTCTAAAACCAGGTGGGCATGGATGGTGAGCTGATTCGGTGGCTCAATAGGCCACTTGACTGGACTTGCCTCCCCAGGCCTAAGGCTGCCAGCCCTCCCCTGGTGTATGCCCAGGACTTGATCCAATCATCTAACAGACAATCATCCAAAAGAGAGAGTTTTCCTTTATTTCCGAATATCATTATGTAAACTTTTTGCCCATTAAAATCTAAACAGCAATATTTGTAGCGGTTTGTTACCTGAAAGAAAAAAAAAAGTAGCTCAGTAAAGTCGCTTGGACTGATTATTTTCCGGTTATTATTTAGTAACAATCTCAAATGATAATTGCCTATTGAAATTCGCTGTTAACGACGGCCGTTTCCCCGGTTATATACTGTATGCTGGCCTTCTGGTTGGGCAGTTTTGTCATTTTTTGGCCGGAGTTGTGCTTTTGGAAAGGCAGTTGGAGAATGCCTTCAGGAATAATATTAGCGATCATTCTTTATCAGACGCTTTCCGTTAACCAAATGGAGCCATCTGCGCCGCGATTCCGAGTCAAAATGTTTCTCTGCTTCCTTTTTACGAGGGGACGCCCGCCACCGCTCCGGCGCTCTGCAATCCGGCACTGGCTGGAGATTTGGGGCTTTTTATCATTTATTCTCTAAACTGTCAAAGGATTGTGCTAAAATATAAACAGAAGGCCGAGTTATTACCGCGCACATTCAATGATTTTTTTATTATTATTTGGCCGACATCATAGAAAAAAAGTCGCTGAGAATCGAGCGGAGAATAATCCGTGATGACAGCTTCTATTTTTTTGGTGGGAAGTTTTTAGATTTTCGGCAAGTTGGAGGTTGCTGAAGCTTTGAGGATGAAGCTTTGTGCGCAAACCGTCAGTTCAGACCTCGGATAAGGAACGGCCATCTTTGCGCCATATCCTTCCAGAACTTTCAACTCCGCAAAAACAAAGCTTTTATAGGGCCAACTGTCTTTCGATCTTAAAAAAAAAAAACTTCTAAATGTTATCGCTGTTTTGGAAAAGATCAGCACCAAACTCACCGTAGCCACCTCCAGTGGATTAAAGCAAAACTCCAGGCAAGCAGCTAATTAAATACACTGAGGTTATGTTGTCCTAACTAAGCATCCGTTTATTGATAAAGCTGAAATTTAACCACTTCCCACCTGTAGGATATCATATGACATCCTCAGGTTGAAGTGGAGATACACCATATTACCAAAAGTATTGGTACACCTGCCTTTACACCAGTGGTTCTCAACTCCGGTTCTCGGGACCCACCAACAGGCCAGATTTTAAGTATTACCTTGGGGAGATGCAGACTAGAATACTGCAATCACTGAGCAGCAAATTCCATCACCTGTGATGTATTTCAGTTATCCTGCAAACCTGGCCTGTTGGGGGGTCCCGAGGACCGGAGTTGAGAACCACTGCTTTACACGCACATGAACTTTAATGGGATTCCAGTCTTAGTCCATAGGGTTCAATATTGAGTTGGCCCTCCCTTTGCAGCTATAACAGCTTCAACTCTTCTGGGAAGGCTGTCCACAAGGTTTAGGAGTGTCTATGGGAATGTTTGACCGTTCTTCCAGAAGAGCATTTGTGAGGTCAGGCACTGATGTTGGATGAGAAGGCCTGGCTCACAGTCTCCACTCTAATTCATCCCAAAGGTGTTCTATCGGGTTGAGGTCAGGACAGCCAAGTTTCTCCACTCCAAACTCGCTCACCCATGTCTTTATGGACCTTGCTTTTTGCACTGGTCCAAATCATTTGGTGGAGGGGGGATTATGGTGTGGGGTTGTTTTTCAGGAGTTTGGCTTGGCCCCTTAGTTCCAGTGAAGGGAAAGCTTAAGGCGTCAGCATAGCAAGACAATTGGACAATTTCATGCTCCCAACTTTGTGGGAACAGCTTGCACCAGCGCACAAAGCAAGGTCCATAAAGACATGGATGAGCGAGCTTGACCATTCTTCCAGAAGCACATTTGTGAGGTCAGGCGCTGATGTTGGATGAGAAGGTCTGGCTCGCAGTTTCCGCTCTAATTCATCCCAAAGGTGTTCTATCGGGTTGATGTCAGGACTCTGTGCAGGCCAGTCAAGTTCCCCCATCCCAAATTCGCTCATCCATGTCTTTATGGACCTAGCTTTGTGCACTGGTGAGCAGTCATGTTGGAACAGGAAGGGGCCATCCCCAAACTGTTCCCACAATGTTGGGAGCATGAAATTGTCCAAAATGTTTTGGTATGCTGACGCCTTAAGGGTTCCCTTCACTGGAACTAAGGGACCGAGCCCAACCCCTGAAAAACAACCCCACACCATAATCCCCCTCCACCAAATGATTTAGACCAGTGCACAAAGCCCCTTAGTTCCAGTGAAGGGAATTCTTAAGGCGTCAGCATACCAAGACATTTTGGACAATTTCATGCTCCCAACTTTGTGGGAAGAGTTTGGGGATGGCCCCTTCCTGTTCCAACATGACTGCGCACCACTGCACAAAGCAAGGTCCATTGGGACATGGCTAAGCAAGTTTGGAGTGGAGGAACTTGACTGGCCTGCACAGAGTCCTGATCTCAACCCGATAAAACACCTTTGGGATGAATTAGAGTGGAGACTGCGAGCCAGGCCTTCTCATCCAACATCAGTGCCTGACCTCACAAATGCTCTTCTGGAAGAATGGTCAAACCTTCCCATAGACCAGGGATATGCAAATAGCGGACCTCCAGATGTTGCAGAACTACAAGTCCCATGAGGCATAGCAAGACTCTGACAGCCACAAGCATGGCACCCAAAGGCAGAGGCATGATGGGACTTGTAGTTTTGCAACAGCTGGATTTCCGCTAATTGCTTATCCCTGCCATAGACACTCCTAAACCTTGTGCACAGCCTTCCCAGAAGAGTTGAAGCTGTTATAGCTGCAAAGGGTGGGCCAACTCAATATTGAACCCTACGGACTAAGACTGGGATGCCATTAAAGTTCATGTGCGTGTAAAGGCGGGCGTCCCAATACGTTTGGTAATATAGTGTAGTTGAGATTATTTTTACTATGAGTGGTTGGCAGAAGGTTAAAGCAGATTTTTTCATGAGAAATTGTGCTTGAGAAACCACTGCGCAAATATCATGTGACATAAAAAAATTGCAACACCCACCATTTTATTCTTAAGGGAATTCGCTTTGAGAAATATTTGTTGTTTGGGGGTTCTAAATAATTTTCTAGCAAAAAAAAAAAAAAAATGCTGATTTGCCTGCGCATTTAACCACTTGCCGACCGCCGATCGGCATCTGACGGCGGCAAAGTGGCTCGTTCCCGCAAATCGCCGTCATACGACGGCGGCTGCGGGAACTAGTTTAGTGAGCGCGCGCGCGCCGCCGGAGGCGCGCCCGCGCGCTCACTGTGTCCAAGGGGGGCCAGGGAGCGGGTGCGGCGGCTTCGATTGCCGCCGGCTACCCGTGATGGCCCCCCCAGAGCGAGTGAGCGGAGGTCCGTGTATGTAAACACGGACCTCCGCTCTGTGTGAGGGGGAAGGGCTGTGATCACAGCCTTACTGTACGTGAAGGCTGTGACCACTTCCCTTCCCCAGATAGGGCAGCACCAATACAGTTAGAACGCCCAGGGAACATAGTTAACTCTTAGAGCGCCCCCTGCAGGTTAACCCCTTCACTGCCAATGGCATTTACACAGTAATCAGTGCATTTTATAGCACTGATCGCTGTATAAATGCCAATGGTCACAAAAAAGTGTCAAAATGGTCCGACATGTCCGCTGAAATATCGCAGTACCGCTAAAAATCGCAGATCGCCGCCATTATTAGTAAAAAATAAAAAAATAATAAAAACCCCAAAAATGAATTCTCATCATCCGTAAACGCGACCACTTTTGCGCAAACCAATCAATAAACGCAGATTGCGATTTTTTTTATCGCAAATATGATGAAGAATATAAATCGGCCAAAACCGGTGAAAAAAATGTTTTTTTATATTTTTTTTTTGGATTTGTATTTTAGGAAAAAGTAAGAAATTTGGGTTTTTTTGCAAAATTGTCGCTCTTCTTTTGTTTATAGCGGCGATCAGAAATGATGCAGCGGTGATCAAATACCACCAAAAGAAAGCTCTGTTTGTGGGAAAAAAAGGACGCATATTTCGTTTGGGTACAACGTCGCACGACCGCGCAATTGTCAGTTAAAGCGACGCAGCGCCGAATCGCAAAAAGGGCTCCGGTCCTAAAGCTGAAAATCCTTCCGGGGCTGAAGTGGTTAAGAAATGTCAGAATATTATTACAATACGTATTTATGAATACCGAGCTAGATTCATTTGTGTTTTTATATCTACCTGGTCTTCAGCTTTCATTGGTTTATTTTTATATCTGTTCAGATTTAATATTTTGCTATTTTGTCACTTGTATGGGCGCTGATATTTTTTCCTATTTTGGCACTCCTGGGCACTCCCCACCGCCGGCTGTTGTTATCCTTCCTCCCCCGTCCCTGGCTATATCACAGACATGTTACTGTAGCTCTCGGGCACAGCTTGTACTGCTTTGAAGCCATGCTAGTGATATAGTAATGGTGGTGCTGGGTGTAAAAATGTGATTAAAAAAATTGGAAAATGATAGCGGCCTCTCTAACTCTGTAACATTAACTGGAGGGGCGCATAGTGAGTATGATGCTCGCCTTCCCCAAAGCAGTAATGACATACAAGCCTTAGAAGAGGTGACCAGGTCTCTCTATAATGCACACCTGGGTCATGCTCCACCACCTCTCCAACCTCTCAACACTCAGACTGGGTCACAAAAGTGGTTTCGGGTCAGAGGGCTGATGAAGGTTGTCTATCATTTGATGACCCTCTTGGTTCACCTTTGCAGCAAGAAAATAGCAGTGGAAGCTCCTGTTCCAGGGATGTGCAAACATTATCCTTCTGTCTTTTAACCCCTTCCCCCCATAGAGTCCACAGCAATAGAATCAAATTCTAGTTCAAGCATACATCAATCCAGTGGTGGCCTCTGCATTGTGAGCGCATTGGGCGGCGCCCCCCCCCCCCCCCCCCCCCCCC
>BLSH010526350.1:35543-48032 GCA_018402905.1 Glandirana rugosa | reverse complement strand
CCCCCCCCCCCCCCCCCCCCCCCCCCCCCCCCCCCCCCCCCCCCCCCCCCCCCCCCCCCCCCCCCCCCCCCCCCCCCCCCCCCCCCCCCCCCCCCCCCCCCCAGGAGGTCATACACTGGGAGGTTCAGGTCTACATGAAAAGAAGAAGCAATCTAGTTTGTCAGCTACTAACAGCACCTCTATGCTAAGCAGCAGTAACTCGGCTCGGCTCCCTCTGCTCACACCTCCCTCTTCCAAGTTCCAAATGGGCGTGATCTCCGGCACAGGCACATCCCCATCCCGCCCACTCAAGCAGAAGCCTGCAGGAGAGAGGCTGAAAAACTGCTGGGGGAGGTACAGGAGGCGGAGAGTGCAGTCCCGATGTGCCTGTACTAATTCATGCTGTGAGTTGTCCTGACCATGGCTCTGGTTACCCAGGATGCGCTCGGCCACAGAGTCTTAATATTTTCTCAGGGGGAGCAATTGCCCCGTTGCCCCCACCCTGGATCCGCCCCTGTCGAGGTGAATGGAGGAACCCTCTCCAGCCGGGACATTGAGCGAGACTCTCCGTTGTCAGAATACACTAATCGCCAAAGGTTTTCCAACAATCCTGTTCAACAGAAGTCAATCTAATTCAATCAATTATTTTTTTTTTTATTTAATCGATCAACTTCTGTCAAACAGGAATGGCTACATAGGGATTGAAATTGGGGCCGTTCAGCAGGGAATTTCCATCCATCGATGGTCAGCTTTAGGTTTCTACACAAGCTGTTGTCACCACAACCCCCGGTGAATGTTCTCTCATTTGTTTGGGTGAAGTTTGTTCTTGCTTGAGGCTTTTTAAACAATTGGTGTGAAAAATGTTCAGAAATAACACCTTTGTGATAATTTGATGTTTGATAACATATAGAATAAGACTAATTGCCTGCGGTCTGTTTTTAAAGCTGCTATTTTCACTTCAATTTTTACCCATTGGCTAGAAAACCATAAATAACAACAAGCTGCACCAATTAAAGAATTAATAAAGAAAAACGAATTAACACACACAAAGAAAAAAAAAAAAAAAACGCCTCATTTATTCTTTATTTTTTTTTTTTTTAGTGTGCGTGTGGTTTTTGTTTTTTCTATATTTTGTTGTTATACAAGTGAACATCAAAATTCATCCCACATTGACCTAAAAATTTGAAATTCTATGTTTTTAAATTCAAATTACCACTAGGGATGGGCAGGACGACCCCCCAGTTCACTTCGCACCAGAACTTGCGAACAGGCAAAAAAATTTGTGCGAACGCCATTAAAATCAATGGGACTGGAACATGAAAAATCAAAAGTGCTCATTTTAAAGGTTTATATGCAATGTTATTAACCTAAAAAGTGTATGGTGGCAGGGTCCTGCCCTAGGGGACGTATCAATGCAAAAAAATGTTTTTAAATCGTGCCTGCGTGGTCCCCTTAGTCTGCCTGTAAAAGGGAGCACCTCTGTGATGTTTAACCACTTCAGCCCCGGAAGGATTTGCCCCCTTCCTGACCAGAGCCCTTTTTGTGATTCGGCGATGCGTCGCTTTAACTGACAATTGCGCGGTCGTGTGACGTTGTACCCAAACGAAATTTGCGTCCTTTTTTCCCCACAAATAGAGCTTTCTATTGGTGGTATTTGATCACCGCTGCGTCATTTCTGATTGCCGCTATAAACAAAAGAAGAGCGACAATTTTGCAAAAAAACCCAAATTTCTTACTTTTTGCTAAAATACAAATCCAAAAAAAAAAAAATATAAAAAAAAATTTTTTTTCATCGGTTTTGGCCGATTTATATTCTTCCTCATATTTGTGATAAAAAAAAAAATGCAATCGGCGTTTATTGATTGGTTTGCGCAAAAGTTGCCGCGTTTACGGATGATGAGAATTCTTTTCTGGGGTTTTTATTTTTTTTTATTTTTTACTAGTAATGGCGGCGATCTGGGATTTTTAGCGGCACTGCGATATTTCAGCGGACATGTCAGAACATTTTGACACTTTTTTGGGACCATTGGCATTTATACAGCGATCAGTGCTATAAAAATGCACTGATTACTGTGTAAATGCCATTGGCAGTGAAGGGGTTAACCTGCAGGGGGCGCTCTAAGGGTTAACTGTGTTCCCTGGGCGTGTTCTAACTGTGTGTGGGCTGCCCTGGCTGGGGAAGGGAAGTGGTCACAGCCTCCATGTAGAGGAAGGCTGTGATCACAGCCCTTCCCCCTCTCACAGAACGGAGGTCCGTGTTTACTTACACGGACCTCCGTTCTTTCACTCCGGGGGGGGGGCATCGCAGGTAGCTGGCGGAGATCGAGTCCGCCGCACCCGCTCCCTGGCCCTCCCCGGACACAGTGAGCACGCGGGCACGCCTCCGACGGCGCGCGATCTGGGAGCCGCTGTCGTATGATGGCGTTTTGCCTGGGAGAGCCATCTTGTCGCCGTCAACCTGCGGTTGAGGGTCGGCAAGTGGTTAAAACATAGCCAGAGCAAAATGACATTTCCAAAGGAAAAATTGTCATTTAAAACCACACGTGGCTGTAATGTATTGCCGGTTCCCAGCAATATAGATAAAATCAATGAAAAAGCATTGCGTTAACACCCCCCCCCCCCCCCGCAGTCTATACCAGGCCCTTCAGGTAAGATATGTATTTTAAGGGGAACCCCGCCCCAAAAAATATATTGCATAGGGATCCCCTCCAAAATCCGTACTAGGCCCTTCAGGTCTGGTATGGATTTTAAGGGGAACCCCACGCCAAAAGGTGTAGGGCCCCCCAAAATCCAAACCAGACCCTGGCATGGCAGGAGGGGGTGGGGACGAGTGAGTGCCCCCCCCCCTCCAAACCATACCAGGCCACATGCCCTCAACATGGGGAGGATGCTTTGAGGTCCCCCCCCAAAGCACATTGTCCCCATGTTGATGGGGAGAAGGGCCTCATCCCCACAACCCTTGCCAGTGGTTGTCTTCTGCTTCTTCTTTCGGTCTTCTTCCTTCCTCTCTTCATCTTCAATCATCATCTTCTTCTTCCTTCTGCTTTCACCGTGCCCGCCAATCGGTGACGTAAAATGGTGACCTGTCCCCTTCTGACGTCATTCATTGTCAGAGGGGGCGGGGTCACCCATTTACGTCACTGGATGGCCCCGCCCCTTCTTGTAAAAGAAATGTCAAACTGAAGACCACCCATTATGGGAGACGCCTCTGCACGGCACGGCTGCGGCAGCGGGGGCGGTGAAAGAAGAAGAAGTGGCAGATTGAAGATGAAGAGAGGAAGGAAGATGACTGAAAGAAGAAGCAGAAGACCAGAAGAAGGACTGGGGCAGGAGAAGATGGAGGAAGAAAGAAGAAAGAAGAAGAGCTATTTTACACAATAAAGGACGTGTCAAAAACTGCCTCTTGTTTTTTGTACCACTTTACTCCTTTTTTGGTGAATGGGAAGGGGTACAATGTACCCCATAACTATTCACATAGAAGGGGTCGGGATCTGGGGGCCTCCTTATTAAAGGGGGTTTCCAGATTCTGATAAGCAAAAGCATCCTCCCCATATTGAAGGCATGTGGCCTGGTATGGTTCGGAGGGGGGCGCTCGCTCGTCCCCACCCCCTCATGCCATGCCAGGGCTGCGTGCTTGGATAAGAGTCTGGTTTGGATTTTGGGGGGACCCCTACGCCATTTTTTTTAATTAGGCGCAGGGTTCCCCTTAAAATCCATACCAGACCTGAAGGGCCTGGTATGGACTTTGGGGGGGACCCCCATGTCATTTTTTTTTAAAACTTTGGCACAAGTTCCCCTTAAAATCCATACCAGACCAGAAGGGCCTGTAGGGTTGCTTTGTAGTTCACAGTAGTTAGTTGGTAATATCATCTGAGGCCTCAGTTAAGTCCATGAGAAGTCACAAGGACACTGGATTTCTTATAAAATAAGAAGGTATCTTTCTGTACTTGCAGAAGCCCGGGGGGAAAAAACCTAATGGATAGAGTTGAGCGAACACCTGGATGTTTGGGTTCTGCGGGTCCGGCCGAACTTCGTGGAAACGTTCGGGTTCGGTACCGAATGTTACCCGAACTTGACCCCGGACCCCGAACCCCATTGAAGTCAATAGTGACCCGAACTTTTCGGCACAAAAATGGCTGTAAAAAATCCTGGAAAGTGCTAGAGAGCTGCAAAAGGAAGAAAAATGGGAGATGTTATTAGATCTGCAATCTGTCCCTCAAAGCAGTAGTAATCTCTACCTAATCCACTATCAGATCGTTCTGTAATGCAGGATGAGAGATCGTTCTGTAAACAGATCGTTCTGTAATGCAGGATGAGATGTTATAGATCTACAATTTGTCCCTCAAAGCAGTAGTAGTAATCTCTACCTAGTTATTATCACTGCAATCTGTCCCTCACAGCAGTAGTAGTAATCTCTACCTAGTTATTATCACTGCAATCTGTCCCTCACAGCAGTAGTAGTAATCTCTACCTAGTTATTAAATCTGTAATCTGTCCCTCACAATCTGTCCCTCACAGCGCCGGCAGCATCCTCTCCCTACACTAACCTGAGAGCATGTGACATCCAGCACTGTGACTCCAGCCTCATATAGAGGCTGGGTCACATGATGCACTGGCCAATCACAGCCATGCCATTAGTAGGCATGGCTGTGATGGCTTCTAGGGAAAACCAGTGAAACGCTTGTTGATTGGCTGCCCTGCAGCTATTCAACATGTGTGATAAAATACCAGAACCCAGAACCCGGACTTTTTCTCAAACGTTCGGGTTCGGGACACCCGAATGTTCAGTACGGACCCGAACGTTACAGTTCGGGTTCGCTCAACACTGCTAATGGAGGCACCTCACCTCAGGAGAGCACCCATTCCGTGATCATCTCAATCAAATCAATTCATGAGTAGCGATGGGCCCGGGCCAGTTCGGATCGAGCCCTCCAGAAAGCCATTACTGCACACTGCCAATAATAGGCAGTGAGGCATTTCCCAACTGGCAGCTGCACAAACACATGCTGCCAATGATTGGCGGTGTGCAGTGCCGACTTCCTGGCAGGATCAATCCGAACACGCCCAAGCCCATCGTTATTTATGAGTCCAGAAGTGACTATTGTGTTGTTGATTTTGGGTTCAGAGGTGTCGTTCATTTCTCATTCATTCAATCAAGCAAAATCTGTGCTTGGTTAGCTGCAGTGGATGGCAGGGGAGACATTGCTGCCCACCAGAGGAACAGGAGAGCATCCATGCCCCGATCATCTCTGCAGAGTCCAGAAGTGACTATCTTGTCAGGAGAGCTAAAGGAGACCTGTCACCTGTCCAATGCTATCACATAGGGGGTTTGTCAGGGCCGCCCCTACCATGGGTCCCAGTAGGTCCATTGGACCCAGGCAGCACTTTGAGAGGGGCAGCAAATAGAACTACAGCCGCCTCTCTTTCTTTTCTATTTACCCAGCAAATTGACGATCAAGATTTTTTTTCCGACATTTTTGTGTGTCGTGATAACAACTGCCCCCCGGGCTGCTCCGCCTGCCCCTATACAACTCTAGCCCGTCCCTATGCTGCCTTAGCCTGTTTATATACTATTCTAGCCATTCTATATACTACCCTAGCCTGCACCTATACTACCCTAGCCTGTCCATATACTACCCCAGCCTGCCCCTGTACTGCCCTAGCCTGTCCATATACTACCCCAGCCTGTCCATATACTACACTAGCCTGTCCATATACTACCCTAGCCTGTCCCTGTAGTGCCCTAGCCTGTCCATATACTGTACTACCCTAGCCTGTCCGTATACTACCCTAGCCTGCCTATATACTACCCTAGCCTGACCATAAGCATTTAATTCTTGGACCCAGACAGCACAATGTCTTGGGCCAGCCCTGGGGCTTGTTAGCCCTCTTTTGATAGCAATAAAGTTAAAAGAAAAAAAAAGTATCTAAAAAATAAAAATGTAATAAAATAACACACAAATGCAAATGTGCATAGGGCCCACGGGGCAACACATGCCATGTGGGTCCTGGGCCAGCAGGTGGGGTGTATGGGAAGTAATGCGGGGTGGTCGCATGAGGGGAAGGGAAAGACACATTTTCAGAGGTCACAGAAAGCGACCAGGTAGTTGTAGAGTCAACTGACCACTTTCATCAGAAATCCGACAATTGACTTGTGCAATGTACACATATTGTCATTTTTTTTTTTTGGCATGTCATGGGCATGCACAGTTTTGAGTCTTGACATGTTTGGTGTCTAATTACTTGGTGTAACCCTATTTTATTTGTGGCCAAAAAATGGGTATTATATTGTATGTATGTGTATTAAAATTCACTTTTTTCCTAAAAAAATATGTCCAGCGCTACCCCCCAAGGATCCGCTTGATCATTTGGGTTCTCTGTTCTGCGTCTCAATCCCATGAACACCCTCAGCCGCTCTGATACACCTGTGAGAGCATGAGTATGGATCCCTTTAACTCGGATGTGAATTAGCGCCAGGAGACACAAGACAGTTTAGTGGTAAATTAACTCAATGTATTAGTACAGGTTAGAGTGAATGGTGGTTTGAGCATAAATGAGCTCACAGAAGGTAGGTTCAGACACAGTTCACTAGACATAATAATCACTATGCCATGGTAACTTAGAGTTCTGCATCACTAGACTGGAATCAACATATATATCAGCAAAGTGAGAAATAAACACTGCATATAAGGATTAACTGCAATATGAATAGTAACTAGTCTGGAGTGCACTCTAGGAGGAGGGCTAGCATATGGTGCAATGTCCCCTGAGAGGTACCTCTGAGCATAAGCAATATTTGAAGGTTTCTGTGTAGCAGTCATCAGTCCTAACTTTTCAGCTGGCTAGCGTTGGGGCCTAGTTGTACTGTTGGTGCACAAAAGAAGAGTCCCAGCCAAGCCTGTAGGCAGCAATAAGGCTACTAGATGGCTCTATGGTCAGTTCCTAAAGGGCTCAGTCTCTTTCTCTAACAGCAGATAGAACTCCCCACAGGAGCAGCTCACTAGTCCCAGTGTATTGCAGCTTGCCATCCTGTCACACACAGTGATTAGTCCATTACCCTGCACCCTGGGTGACACCTAGACTCAGGACTCTGGATCCCACATAGGCTGCAATTATGCAGCAATGGTGGTGCCCACTAGACAGAGATGAGCACTCTCCGGGCTCCCGCATGGCAAGAAGAAGCTGTATCCTCTACAGCCTGAGAAAATGCAGCTCTTCCCCCTCCTCCTGGCAATCTTCTATTTCAAAAGCTCTTGATTACAGTAAAGTCCCTCTCTTCTGGACTACAGTTCCCACAGTGCAGTGCTGCCTGTCTCAGTCTACTGAACTCTTCCTGCTCAGCAGCTCCCTCCTCTTACTGATACAGCAGTCAACCAGTTCAGTACTGCAGGGCAGCGCCCTCAGAGAGCAGCTGCAGCCAGTGTTTCTCTCACTCTCCATTCTTAATCAAGCACCTGGTTACACATACATTTCATAAACAGTTGTGCAGTACATATTCACCATTTATCCCTGGCAGTTTAGAGGAGCACCACTGCAAGGGTAAACTTTATTAGTAAGGAGGAGCTCCAAGGGCTGGAGCAAAACGTGTTGAGGCATGACCTAGCTGGAGTCCGGACTGCAGCTGCCATTCATCTCACTTGATGCACATGGGTCTGCTTCATGATGTGCGGCTTATGGACCTTTTACTTTGACATTGCTGCAGCTTAGAGCTAGGACGAGCTCCCTGTCCCTGCCTGCACCCACAATGGTCTACTTGGACTTTACCGCTCTACCTGAGCGACACCTACGTTTTGTCTTTTTGGGTCACAAGGGGGACATTTTGCCATAATCTGAAAGTGCGCACAGTAATTTATGGTGCACACCTACCTCCTTCTGTACTATCCTCCAGACACCTGTTACCAATGCCTCTGCTTCCAATTCTTTGGGGTCCCAATAGTGGCGGCCCGTCCATTAGGGGCACACGGGCGCCACCCCCCCATCCGTGCATGCAACCCCCTAAACTACATGCAGGGCGCCGGAAGCATGGAATCCAATGGGGGGTGTTTTTTGAAGTACGTGAATAGAGCCAAAGGCTCCAATAGGCTTCAAAAGAGGTGGGCGAGACCACCCAGTTGTGTGACAATGGCGAATTAATATTTGCTATTTTCAGACTGATCCTCCTCCCGGCCCATCAGGAAGCGGATCTTGAGACCCGTCACCTGATTGGCCAAAAGGAGATCCAATCTGATTGAGAGGAGGAGAGAGGAGATGCTGGGGAACCAAGACCCATTCGCAGCCTGGAGAGAAGCCGATGCCACCTTCTGGAGTGCTGCCCATGAGAAGGGGTAAGTGCTGCCCCTGACTGACTGACCGACGCAGGTGGTGCCACCCATGACCTTTCGGCCAAGCGGGGGGCTCTTCAAAGCTGACCGAGTCATCTTGGGACCCAGTGCCAGCTGGTGAGTTTTTTTTGGGGGGGAGGCAAACAATCCACCACCACCACCCCCCCCCCCCAAAAAAAGAAAAAAAAAAACACAAGCCACCACTGGGTCCCAAGATGATCTTGTTTGGCATGCACATAGGAGTGACATCATCCCCAGCAGCCCAGCCCATTCCCGGCATGTGGTGCACACAGAAGGTAAAACATTGGGGAAAGAGGAAGAAGTTTGCTTGCCAAAAAATCCCGACCTCCCTGCAATTTTTTATTTTTAGTGTTTAATTTAATTTTAATAGCAGAATATTCTCCAGAACTTAAACTGCACCATTGGGAAGTAAAATGTAACACAAGCAAGAGACAATAAAATGTGTCTTTGCAACAAGGCAAGCTGCACAAATCCACGGGGTGGTGGATATCTCAGCTACAAACCTATAAAAACCTTTTTGGGCTTGGTTTTTCCCGGCTTGATTGAGGAGTTTTCAAGCCATCCGGCAATTCTCAGTCGGCACAGACACAAAAATTGGAGTGCTGCTATTTGGAAGATAACAAAGTCTGAGATTTATGGGAGTAATTACAGAAACATAATATTATGCCCAGGCCTCTTACACCAAATCCTGTTAAGCTCAGAATTATGCTCCGTGCTGCTGTCCGATATTTGTCAAATTTATAAGGAATAAACATCTTCACAATGTTCTGCAGAAAGCTGCCAGCGAGACGCTTCGTCCTTCTGTGCGACATCAGGGGACCGCACAATGGAGAATACGTTGATTGGTAAGCACTTAAAGGAGAATTCCACTGAAACAAAACGAGGAGTTTATTTAAAATCGTTATAATTGTAGCGCACCCCCTAAGGAGCCGCGGGTGAAATGGGATCCCCCCACCCTGTACAGCCAGGCACGCCGAATCTTCACAGGCTCCCCGAGTCAGAAAACGGTCCAGCACTTTGTTTTGTTATTTTATTAAGAAGACTTAAAACTTGGATGTGGAGTAGAATAGGATTTATTGTGGATAAATCACCATAATTACAGCACCTCATCCATTGATTTTTACAGTATAGTCGCAATTATATGGGACTTTTTAGGTGTAACACAAAACGAATATAGGAATTTCAATAAAAAGATCAATATTTATTTAATAAAAAATGAAAAGAAGGTAGCATATTCTTAATAAAAGCATGTACAATATGACCCTTATATTTATAGCGGCATTTATGTAGACCCCGACATGTTTCGTCTTGAAGCTGGGCTTCCTCAGGGGATGCTATCCGCTTGGTATCAAAGCCTTCCTGGAGTTCAAAAAATCTCTCTTAAATCTACAATCACTAATGCTTCAAAAATTGTTGAGATGCCAAAACCAACATAGAGTTGTAGGCGAACACAGGAGGCAGACCAGGACCATGAGAGTCTAATTTTTAAAGTATAGTCACAATTATATGGGACTTTTTAGGTGTAACACAAAACCAATCCAGCTATTTCATTAAAAGATCAATATTTATTTAACAAAAAATCAAAATAAGGTATCATATCCTCATTAAAACAGGTACAATATGACCCATATGGTATAGTCCTTATATTTATAGCGGCATTTATGTAGATCCCGACATGTTTCATCCTGAAACTGGGCTTCCTCATGGCATGCTCTCCACTTGGTGTCAAAGCCTTCCTGGAGTTCAAAAAATATCTCTTAAATTTACAATCACTAATGGTTCAAAAATTGTTGAGATGCCAAAACCAACATAAAGTTGTAGACGACAACAGGAGGCAGACCAGGACCATGAGAGTCTAATTTTTAAAGTATAGTCGCAATTATATGGGACTTTTTAGTTGAAAGACAAAACTAATCCAGGAATTTCATTAAAAAGAGCAATACTTATTTAACAAAAAAATGAAAGAAGGTATCATATCCTCATAAAAACATGTACAATATGACCCATATAGTATAGTCCTTATATTTATAGTGGCATTTATGTAGATCCCAACATGTTTCGTCCTGAAACTGGGCTTCCTCAGGGGATGCTATCTGCTTGCAGTCAAAGCCTTCCTGGAGTTCAAAAAATATCTCTTAAATCTACAATCACTAATGGCTCAGAAATTTGTTGAGATTTCAAAACCAACGTATAGTTGTAGGCAAGACCAGGACCATGAGAGTCTAATTTTTAAAGTATAGTCGCAATTATATGGGACTTTTAGGTGCACCACAAAACTAATCCAGGAATTTCATGAAACGATCAATATTTATTTAACAAAAAAATTAAAAGAAGGTATCATATCCTCATAAAAACATGCACAATATCACCCATATGGTATAGTCCTTATATTTATAGTGGCATTTATGTAGATCCCGACATGTTTCGCCCTAAAACTAGGCTTCCTCAGGGGAGGGGATGTTATCCACTTGGGGTCAAAGCCTTCCTGGAGTTCAAAAAATATCTCTTAAGTCTAGAATACCTAATGGTTTAGAAATTGTTAAGATGCAAAAACCAACATAGAGCTGTAGGTGACCACAGGAGGCAGAACAGGACCACAAGAGTCTCATTTGTAAGAAAAGTGACACAAGGGCAAAGATTCCATAGCACAGGGCGCTTACATATGAAGCTAGTTTCCTGTGACATGTATGTATTTCCGTCATGGAAGGGGAGTATGAGTATTATGGGATGCCCACTTGACTTAGACAACTTCAGGGACAACTTTGGCTATATACAGTCTATTTACATTCCTCCACTTCCTCCAGCACACTTACTTGCAGAACTCCACTGGCACACTGATAAAAAATGATCTGACACAACAGTCAGATTTTTAAGCAAAAGCCTCTAATAGGCAGGAACCCGAGGCTCCTTTAGGTGTGTGGCAAAAGTCCAATGTCCAGCTTACATCCCCTAGGCTACTGATCCCAGCACCACCTCTTCAGGCACTGTCAGCCCCCCTGGCTGCAGATGCCCCTTTCACTAGCCCTCCAGGCTAACTTCTCCACAGTTCTCCCAGAATGACTCTCTCTCCACAGTCCTCCCAGACTGACACTCTCTCTCTTCACAGACCTCCCAGACTGACACTCTCTCTCTCCATAGTCCTCCCACACTGAACACTCACCAGCCCACCCGGCTGACTCTTCAGGAGAACTCCTGGATGTGCTGACCTGCTCCTGTTGTCCTCTCCTTGTGCCTCTCCTGTGCCTTCAGGAAGGATTCCTCCGTGTGTTGTAGAGTGTCCCTCCAGCACCTGAGCCCCAGGTCGGAGGTAACCCCCTCCAGACTAGGAGGCCCCCTCAAGGGTCCCCGACAGACTCCTCCATCTTCCACCTGACTGCCACAGCTGGCATGATTTATGAGAACTTATGAGATGGCCTACCCCCTGCCAGCCCATTTTGCTGGGGTTGGGCTATGACCCTCATCAATACTCCAAGCAGCTCCTCCTAGACGCCACCCTCTACTTCTGGAGGTTTCTTCAAGGTTCCAGAAAGCAGGGGGAATCACCAAAGATGCTGCTTGTTGAGTCATCCAGCCTTCCCGAGTCACTCAGCCCTGACCTAGATTTCATCCAGGCCTAGCTTTCAACTAGGCCAAATTCTCCTACACTACAACTATATACACTAGAACACTAGAGGGTGCTACACAATGAAGAGAACCATTATAATGGTGATGGACCATTATGGCTTATATTTCTATGTTCCTTCTTAAAATCCTCCATTACTGGAAATGTTGTGTTTGCATTGAACTACCATAGCTCACCTAAAGTGACCCTGTAATGAACCTTAACCACTTGCCAACCGTAGGACGTCATATGACATTCTTGGCTTGCAGTGCTTATACCAACATGATTCCGGCAGCTACAGATATCACAATTTTCAGCCTGTAATTCTGTTTAGGCAGAAGTGATTTGAGTGGCTAAACAGCCACTTGATCACTTCTGCAGGTGGTGAAAAAGGGTCCACCCCTCCCTCTGCTGTCCGATCGCAGAGCCCGGGAGAGCTGAGGCCAGTGGCGACGGCTAGACAGAGAGAGAGGAACTGATGTTGTTCCTCCCTCTCTGTGACCCTGGAAACTGGGAGTGACAAGGATTTAGTCACTTCCGGTTCCGCCTCTTTATTTAGCTGGCCGC
>BLSH010526329.1:75545-102423 GCA_018402905.1 Glandirana rugosa | reverse complement strand
GCATTAGGGCCAGGTTCCTGTTGGTGCTTTGAGGGACAGTTTATCGTTCTAAAAACAACTACTACTGCAATAGGGCCTTTTTCCAGTTGGTGCTTTGAGGGAGAGTTTATAGTTCTAAAATCATCTCATACTGCAGTAGGGACAGGTTCCTGTCGGTGCTGTGAAAGACAGATTTCTAAAATCATCTCATACTGGTGTAGGGAGAGGTTCCTGCTGCTGGTGTGAGCGGTGCATTTCTTGCACAAAAATAAAAAGTGCATCTACAATTTTCTTTTGTTCAAAAAAAATAAGAATAATAATTTATTATTCTTTTTTTTGTATTAATAAATAGTGCTACATAGTACATTTGTGGCCAGAATGAGGAAAGAGACAAATAAGGTGGTCGTGATGCTGCTGGTGCTGCTGGTGTTGGTGGTGTTGCTGAAGCTCCTGTTGCAAAGAGAGGACGTGGTCGATCTATGCCAGCTACACGCACAAGTGAAACACCTTCCTCAGGTAGCCGACAGAACCTTCAACGTTATATGGTAGGCCCGAATGCCGCTCAACGAATGGTGAGGCCAGAAAAAGTACAGGCGAATAGGAGATGGGTGGCTGACAATGCCTCCAGTTCCTTCACATTGTCTTCCACCCGGTCCCTTGATGAAAGCTCAGAGTTGGCACCTGAACCCCATGGTCATCTGTCTTTCACCTCAGCCCCTTGTAAATCAGCCAAGCAGTCTGAGCCCCAAGTCAAGCAGCAGTCTCTTATGCTTTTTGATGACTCCGTTGGTGTGCTTTCTGTGGGCCATCCACATAGCCCTGGCCCAGAAGTGGAAGACATTGAGTGCACTGATGCCCAACCACTTCTGGTTCAGGATGAGGACATGGAAACACCACGGCAGCACATCTGTGATGATGATGACGAAACACATGTGCCAACTGCTGCGGCTTTCCTCAGTGTGCAGGCTGACAAGGAGGGCAGTGGTGAAGGGTGGGTGGAAGATGATGTGCAGGATGATTAGATCCTAGACCCCACATGGAATGAAGGTCATGCGAGTGACGTGTGCAGTTTGGAGGAAGAGGTGGTGGTCGCACAGAGGCACCAGCACAGCAAAAGAGGAAGCAGGTTGCAAAAGCGAAGCGAGCGTCCCCTAGACAGTAGGCCTGCTACTACCCACCACACCCAGGGACCTAGCACACTAAAGGCAGCTCAAAGGCATTCCCCCGCGTGGCAGTTCTTCAGACAATGTGCTGACTACAAGACACAAGTGTTTTGCACACTGTGCAATGAGAGGCTGAAGCGAGGCACAAATGTTCTAAACCGGAGCACAACCTCCATGACCAGGCATCTAAATGCAAAGCACTTGCTGCAGTGGAATAAGTACCTCAAAATCCAAGAAAGTTCTCGGCCTCCTCCTGCTTCCTCTTCTGCTGCTGCCTCTGCCTCTTCCTCCACCTCTACAGTGCCAGTGTCACCTGCCACCCAGCAAACAGACCATGTGACAGCAACGCCACCATGTCTACCACCATCCTCAAGCATTTCCACACGGTCCCATGGAAGCTTACAGCTCTCCATCTCCCAAAAACTGGAGAGAAAGAGGAAGCACCCCCCTACCAACCCGCGATCCCTGGCCCTGAATGCCAGCATTTCAAAATTCCTGGCCTTTAAAATGCTATCATTCCGTCTGGTGGACACGGACAGTTTTAAAAACCTGATGTCGGTGGTTGTCCCACAGTACGTGGTTCCCAGCCGCCACTACTTTTCCAGGCGAGCCATCCCTTCCCTGCACAAACAAGTCATGGACGAGATCAAGGGTGCACTGCGCAACGCCATCTGTGGCAAGGTCCACATAACCACTGATACGTGGACCAGTAAGCACGGGCAGGGACGCTATATCTCACTAACTGCACACTGGGCAAATGTAGTGGTGGGTGGGCCTGAGGCGGCTAGCCATTTGGCGCATGTCCTTCCGCCACCCAGGATTGCAGGGCATTTCTCTTTGCCTCCTGTTGCCTCCTCCTCCTACTGCGCTTCCTCCTCCTCCTCCTCTACCACCTCCTCATCCGCTCAGCATAACACCTTCACCACCAACTTCAGCACATCCAGGGGTAAACGACAGCAGGCTGTTTTAAAACTGATATGTTTGGGGGATAAACCCCACACTGCGCAGCAGCTGTGGACGGGCATTGAACAACAGACCGATCAGTGGTTGTTGCCACTGAGCCTCAAGCCCGGCATGATGGTGTGCGATAATGGGCGAAAACTCGTAGCAGCTCTGGGCCTAGCCGGTTTGACGCACATCCCTTGCCTGGCGCATGTGCTGAATTTGGTTGTGGAGAGATTTCTAAAAAACTACCCGGATATGTCAGAGCTGCTGCAGAAAGTGCGTGCCGTCTGTGCGCGCTTTCGGTGTTCTCACCCTGCTGCTGCTGCTTGCCTGTCTGCGCTGCGGCGGAACTTCGGCCTTCCCGCTCACCGCCTCCTATGCGACGTGCCCACAAGGTGGAACTCCACCTTGCACATGCTGGAGAGACTGTGCGAGCAGCAGCAGGCAATAGTGGAGTTTCAGCTGCAGCATGCACGGGTTAGTTGCTCTGTGGAACAGCACCACTTCACCACCGAGTGGGCCACCATGCGAGACCTGTGTACCATATTGCGGTGTTTTGAGTACTCCACCAACATTGCCAATGACGCTGTGCCGATGACGCTGTTCTCAGCATTACTATCCCACTTCTATGTCTCCTTGAAAAAACACTTCGGGCGATGATGGAAGAGGATGTGGCACAGGAGCACGAGGAAGAGGGGTCATTTACACGGTTATCAGGCCAGTCATTCACAAGTGGCTCTGAGGGTGGTTTCCTGCACCAGCATAGACCAGGTAAAATATTTTCAAGCCAGGGCACAGTTCTGGAGGATGAGGAGGACGAGGATGATGAGGAGGAGGAACCGTGTTCACAGCAGGGTGGCACCCAACGCATCTCCTGGGCATCACTGGAGCGTGGCTGGGGGGATAGGACACAGATGATACAACTCCTACAGAGGACAGCTTGTCTTTGTCTCTGGGCAGCCTGGCACACATGAGCGACTACATGCTGCAGTGCCTGCGCAATGACAGCAGAGTTGCCCACATTTTAACTTGTGCTGATTACTGGGTGGCCACCCTGCTGGATCCCCAGTACAAGGACAACGTGCCGTCCTTAATTCCCTCACTGGAGCGTGATCGGAAGATGCGTGACTACAAGCGCACTCTGGTAGACGCGCTGCTGAGGGCATTCCCAAATGACACCGGGGGCTCAGTAAAAGCACAAGGCGAAGGCAGAGGAGGAGGAGGAGGTCACCAACGCAGCTGTGTCACCGCCAGCACCTCAGAAGGAAGGGTTAGCATGGCCGAAATGTGGAAAAGCTTTGTCAGCAGCACGCCACCACAAACAGCACCACCAGCTGATAGGCAACGTCTTAGCAGGAGGGCAGCATTTCAGCAACATGGTGGAACAGTATGTGTGCACACGCCTATACGTACTGATTGATGGGTCTGCCCCATTCAACTTCTGGGTCTCCAAATTGGCCACATGGCCTGAGCTTGCCCTTTATTCCTTGGAGGTGCTGGGCTGCCCTGCAGCCAGTGTATTGTCTGAACATGTGTTTAGTACGGCAGGGGGCGTTATCACAGACAAGCGCAGCTGCCTGTCCACAGCCAACATGGACAAGCTAACCTTTATTAAAATGAACCAGGCATGGATCCCTCAAGACTTGTCTGTACCTTGTGCAGAATAGACATTTAGACCGGCCTCACACAGCCATTGGTATCCTTTTTTTTATTTGAATATGTCTCAATATTTTGGGGGCTACCCCAATTCTAAAAAAATACCAAACAAACAAAAAACAGTGTTGACTACCTCCTCCTCCTCCTCTTCCTCCTCCTCCACCACCGCCACTTCCGCCTATACTGCCACGGTCACGGCCTAGTCAACCTCTAGGCTCCTACTCCACATCCACCTCCTCCTACCATTTTTATTTTTTTTAGTTGATTTTAAGTTATTTCCCTATCCACATTTGTTTGCAGGGCACTTGTCCTGCTCTTACCCCCATTTTGCTTCCTTTTGCGGCCTTCTAGCCCTTTCCATGACTTTTTTACAGCCATTTTTGTGCCCAAAAGTTCGGGTCACCATTTACTTCAATGGGGTTCGGTGTCCGGGGACAAGTTCGGATCGAGTTTGGTACCGAACTCGAACGGTTTCACGAGGTTCTGCCGAACCCAACAAACTCGAACATCCAGGTGTCCACTCAACTCTACCCAGGAGATAGCTAATCACTTCAAAAATAAGATTGACACAATTTGTGATGAAATCTCCACTCTGCAGGCATCTTCCCCAGTTAACACCCCATGTCAACAAGCACAATCGACATTATCCTTATTCAAACCTGCTACTATTAACAAGGTTGCTAAACTCCTTTCTAACACCCACCTAACCACCTGTCCACTGGACCCTATTCCCTCTCAAATACTATGCTCACCCTCTGACTCTATCCTACACTCTCTAACTCACACCTTCAATATCTCCCTCTCTTCTGGCATCTTCCCCAGTGCTCTAAAACATGCACTGGTCACCCCCATACTCAAAAAGCCATCCCTGGACCCTACTGATCTTAACAATCTGCTCCCTATCTCCTTGCTTCCCTTTTCCTCCAAACTCCTCGAATGCCTAGTCTACAACCAACTTAGTCACCACCTTGTTAAGAAAAACCTTCTGAACCCCCTTCAATCTGGATTTCGCCCCAACATTCCACAGAAACTGCCCTTCTTAAACTCACAAATGGCCTACTAACCACAAAAACCAATGGACACTACTCTGTACTCCTACTCCTGGACCTTTCGGTTGCCTTTGATACTGTTGACCACCCCCTCCTCCTCAAAAAACTCTACTCCCTCGGTCTCCATGACTGTGCTCTTCACTGGCTCTCGTCCTACCTATCCCATTGCACCTTCAGTGTAACGTACAATTCTACCTCTCCTCTTCCTTTCTCTGTTGGAATCCCCCAAGGTTCTGTTCTTGGACCTCTCTTATTTTCAATATACACCTCTTCCCTGGGCCGGCTGATAGCCTCCCACGGCTTTCAATATCATTTCTACGCTGACGATACCCAAATCTACCTCTCCACCCCCCAACTCACTCCATCAGTCTCCTCACGTATCACTAACTTATTAACAGACATATCTGCCTGGATGTCACGCCACTTCCTCAAACTCAACTTGTCTAAAACTGAACTCATAATATTTCCTCCCCCACGTGCCATTTCCCCTGACTTCTCTGTTAAGAGCAATGGCACAACCACCCACCCATTCGCACATGTTAGGGTGCTTAGTGTTATCCTGGATTCTGAACTCTCCTTTTGGCCTCACATCCAATCACTTTCTAAAGCTTGCCGCCTAAATCTCCGCAACATCTCTAAAATACGTCCCTTCCCAACCAATGAAACCACAAAGCTCCTGATTCACTCCCTGGTTATCTCTCGCCTTGACTATCGCAACTCCCTCCTCACTGGCCTACCTTTAAATAGACTATCCCCCCTCCAGTCCATCATGAATGCCGCTGCCAGACTCATCCACCTTACAAACCGTTCAGCGTCTGACACCTCTCTCTGCCATTCCCTCCATTGGCTGCCACTCGCCCAACAAATTAAATTCAAAGTACTAACAATCAGTTACAAAGCCATCCACAACTCTGCTCCCAGCTACATCACCAGCCTAGTCTCAAAATACCAACCTAACCATCCTCTTCGCTCCTCCCAAGACCTCCTGCTCTCCAGCTCCCTCATCACCACCTCTCATACTCGCCTCCAAGACTTCTCCCGAGCCTCTCCCACCCTCTGGAACTCCTTAACCCAATCTGTCAGACTGTGCCCAAATCTATCCACCTTCAGGTGATCCCTGAAAACTTTTCTCTTCAGGGAAGCCTATCCTGCCACCACCTAACATCTACACTCCTTATTTTCTCAATCAGCTCATCCCCCACAGTTATTGCCCTTTCGTATCATTTAACCCTCCCTCTTAGATTGTAAGCTCTAACGAGCAGGGCGCTCTGATTCCTCCTGTATTGAATTGTATTGTAATTGTACTGTCTGCCCTAATATTGTAAAGCGCTGCGCAAACTGTCGGAGCTATATAAATCCTGTATAATAATAATAATTCAGGTATATAAACACAACACACCCTATTTTTTAACTCTTTTAACTAAGGCTCATTAACCAAAAGTTTTGGATAAAGAAGGGGGGTGTAGCTGAGCTTTACATTCACTGGAAAAACCAAGCTTCATGACAGGTTTACTATAAAGCAAACTTCATACTAAAAAGCAAGGTCCACATAGTACATCTGGCTCTCATTCACACACAGTAACTGCTGCGTTAAAGTTAAAAAAAAGAACACTGAAATTACCCTCATCTATGTGCCATAAGTAGGTAAGGTAGGTATAGTTTACTAACTTTTTCCCCCACAGTTTTCATTTTATTTTAAAGCCCCAATTTAATATGGGAGTGAGGGTCTAGATGTAATAAGCAAACTGGCTTTTTAGTGCATGTATACAGGTGTTTTGGCTGCATTTTCACAGACACAAATACAGAGTCTGATGCCTACTGAAACTTACAGCACCAACATATGTTTGTGAAAGCTTAACAGCAGGATTAACCTCTATAGTAAACCCAAGATGTAATTCACATAAGACATGGGTCAATGATGCAGTGCATTGTAGCGCGCTAGGAGACCCACATATGTGAAAATCACACCAACTAAATGGCTATTTATATATCCAAAAGCACAGTTTCAGTGGGAATAATACAATACAATCTTTCTTATATGTTAATATTAACAAAAAGTAGCATTCTATTTTTTCATAGATCACTTAGTTCTTAAAGAGTGATTTATTATCTCTTAAACTTCTATCTTGACAAGATCCTGCTTTGTTAACATGGTTGTTGCTCAGTTGCAGAATTCAGATTTATTGTAGGCTAAATCACCCACTTAAATCAAGCATCAGACCAGCCTGTTGTGTTAGCCTTTCGCTCCCTGTCTCTTTGTCTTAACTCCCAGCCATCTCCCCTATTCTCTTTTCTATATGACCTGCTTAGATGATTAGAAAGGACATCTGGGTTGGCAGTAGAACAAGTGTTTTGAAAGAGAAGACCGTCTGTTTTTCCAAGTGAGCAATATGTTAATTCTAAAGACCCCTTCTCTCTGCTTTCTTAAGAACAAGAGGAGGAAATCTGCCACAAATACATCAACAGAGGAGAAAGAGTCTCCATTGAAAAACAAGTGTCACTTTTTAATTTAGGCTTTGCACAGGCCTCAGATATAATCATGTGCCATATTTTCTAAGCTCTCCAAGCAGAGAAAGAGAAAAGGGACCTTAATCTGCTTCCCTCCTGGGACCAGTGAAATTGGAGAGGAGTTTGTATTGGTCTGTATATAAATATATATTTATATATATATATATATTCAGGAAATCTCTCTGGGAATGCTCATTGAATTGTCAAGTCAGAGGAATGAAGCTCTTAATTAATTATGGGAGTTAGAAATTCAGGCCATCTGTTATCTGCCTGTATGTGGGTCTAACACAGGAATACCCATGTCTGTGTATTTGCTTGTATTAGAAAACATATCATAAGTGTCTATTGTAGTAGATTAAACTACAGGTAACAGATGGCAAATTGTGTGTTGCATTCCTGTACGTTAATGTTGTTGCTCTGATATGACTCCATTCTGAAAAAAAGTGAAGTTTAAAAATAAATTTTCAAGAATACCTTTTTTCAGTTATATTGTCCATCAATGGTAAACATGAAATCACCAAATGAAAAGAAATGGGTGTTATCTGTGTAAATAAATAGGAGTCACTGTTTAAATCTCCATTTTGTCTTTAAACATGATTGTTGAATCCATTGCATCTGATAAAAATAGTCTAGTGTGTATAAAATAACTTTTTATCTTATTATTTTATGATCTGTGATCAACTGGATTATATAATCATAATCATGATTAATAATGACCTCTGTTAATTTTTCTATAGTGAAACATTTCTAAACCATTTAGTTTACTTTGTTGCAACAGTGTCAACGTTGTACTGCTGTTATACATAAACATTCACGTTATAAAATCAGCTCCAGAAAATACAATTATACTTTTAGCCACCAATTGAATTAAGGAATAATTGTCACTATGATTAGTCAGAAAGCCTACTCAGATTATCTTGAATTTTACTTAATTTTTCCATAATTAGCTGTAGTTACAATGAGCATAAATTTTGCAGTGTCCCTTTGCAGACTGTCAGCCTACTGTCAGTCATTTTATGTTGTATGACTTCCCTCACTGAGAACTACAAGTCTTAATAAGAAGTGTTTTGAGAAGAATCAGCAGGGTGGATCAGTGTGTGAATCATTTCTGAATGCTTAGTGGTATGGATAATAAGGCTGTCCTGGGGCCTAATGTCAGTCATTTTGTGTTGTGCGACCTCTTTCCCTGAGAAGTACAGCTCTTCATGAGAAATGCTTACAGACAGACAGACATAATTACTGAATAATGCATATGGGGTGACCGAGGGTGTGTCTAGTAGGGATGGGCGGAACAGCCCCCCCCCCCGTCCGGTTCGCACCAGAACTTGCGAACACGGAATAAATTTGTGCGAACATGCAAACCCCTTTTAAGTCTAAGGGACACGAACATGAAAAAAGTGCTAATTTTAAAGGCTTATATGCAAATTATTGCCATAAAAAGTATATGGGGACCAGGTTACTGCCCAAGGGGACATGTATCACTGCAAAAATAAGTTTTAAAATCAATAGTTTTTTCAGGAGCAGTGATTTTAATAATGATTTATGTGAAAAAATAAAAATTAAATATTCATTTAAATATTGTGCCTGGGGGGTCCCCTTAGTCTACCTGTAAAGTGGTGCATCTGTGTGATGTTTAGCACAGCGCTGGAGCACAATGACATTTGTAAAGAAAAAAAGTAATTTAAACTTGCTTGTGGCTGTAATGTATTTCCGGCTCCCGGCAATATAGATAAAAAATGACAGAGAAAAATTACATGGGGGTCCCCCCAGTCCATACCAGGCCCTTTGGGTCTGGTATGGATTTTAAGGTGAACCCTGCCAAAATTGAAAAAAAAATGGCTTGGGGGTCCCCCCAAAATCCATACCAGACCCTTATTTGGGCATGTAACCTTGGGCCTTGGGTGTTGGTGGTGGCAGAACACTGTAACTCCTCACGGTTACTCTTCTTGGGCGCAGGAACAGCCCTGCTGTTGTAAATTATTTTAAAAATTGTAATGACATGCCCCAGTCAAACAGGTGCAGAAAAATTGGGCCTTGGGTGTTGGTGGTGGCAGAACACTGTAACCCCTCACAGTAAATCTTGTTGGGTGCAAGAACTGTCCCTGCTGTTAAAAATTATTTTAAAAATTGTAATGACATGCCCCAGTCAAAAAGGTGCAGGAAAATTGGGCCTTGGATGTTGGTGGTGCCCTAAACACAAAATATTGTTGGAAGCTTGCATCATCAGGATTCAGGAGGAATAGGATAGGCAACATAGGCAGTCTTCTAGGGATCCCAGATCCCTAGCAAATTGAGTCAGTTACATCAGCATCCGGGTCTTGATAGCTGCTAATCCAGGACTGATTCTTTTTTATAAATGGGAGCCTATCAATGGAGTCTGTGGACAGGCGCACTTGTTGATTCGTTACGAACCCTCGAGCAGCACCGAATGCACATTCAGAAAGCACGCTGGATGCAGGACAGGCCAGTAGCTTGATTGAATATTGAGCAAGTTCCGGCCAGTGGTCCACCCTCAAGACCCAGTAACTCAGTGGATGCTCAGTTGGAAAGGTCTCCAAGTCTGCTCTTGCCCCTAGATATTCCTGCACCATATAATGCAGACGCTAACAATAGTTGCTTGAACCTATCAGCCCTGGGCGCTGAGGACTGAAAAATTGTTTAACCACTTCCCACCTGGCCACTGCACATATACGGTGGGTGCTTCCTCCTTCTGAGTGGATGTTCCTGAACGTCCTTCAGAAGGAGCGGGATCGCGTGGCCGCATGCCCATGCAGCAGTGCGATCCCGATGCGCTCGTGTCACCCGTACACAACACATCTAAGATCGGCAGGACGGCTCTGTGATTATGTGATTAGCCCTCCTGATCACATGATGACTGTGTCCAATCACAGCCATCATGTGATGTAAACAGAAAGCCAGTGGCTAGGCAATCGGCTCTCCCTCTCCTCAGACAGAAGTTGTCAGTGAGGAGAGGGAGAGCGGATAGCTGCAGCCGGCAGTGTTCAGTGTGTATGACCTGTTTTTTACAGCTGTTTACACAGTGATCACTGCCCCAGTGTCCTTACACAGTGCCATCATCCCACACATGTCCCCAGTGTCCCCACACATGTCCCCAGTGTCCCTACTCATGTCCCCACACTTGCCCCCCCACAGTGTCACCCCACAGTGTCCCCACATATGCCCCCACACAATAAAAACACCTGTCCCACATATGTCCCAGAAAAATCAGCTGTCCCAATGATCATCTGCAAACACATGTCCGTGTGATCATCTGTGCACATCTGTACATGATTATCTGCGTACATCTGTCAGTGATCCCACAAACCAATTATTATACACTTATTCAGATTTTTTTTACCAAAGACATGTAGCAGAATACATTTTGGCATAATTTTATGACAAAATTTGATTTTATTGAGTTTCTCTTAAAACAGAAAGTAGAAAATATTTTTTTTTTCAAATTTTTCGCTCTTTTTTCGCTTATATCACAAAAAATAAAAAACACATTGGTGATTAAATACCACCAAAATAAAGCTCTATTTGTGTGAACAAAATGATAAGAATTTTATTTGGGTACAGTGTAGCATGACCGCGCAATTCTCATGAAAGTGCGAGAGCACAGAAAGCTGAAAATTGGTCTGGGAAGGAAAGTGCCCAGTATTGAAGTGGTTAAAGGCATCGGTCAGCCGGCCACCTTCTTCACCGCTCGTTCTCTGACCAAAGGAAACCTCAGAAACACGTTGTCCAGCACCAAGAATTGGTAACCTCCCATGTCTGGAAAGGTGTTGCACAAACTTTTCTTCAAGGTATCCTGAAGATGTTTCATCCTCTGCTCCCTCTGCAAAGGCAGGATGAGCTCTGCAACTTTACCCTTGTAACATGGATCAAGAAGGGTTGCCAGCCAGTAATGATCCCTTTCCTTAATACCATGAACCCTAAGGTCTTTTCACAGGCTTTACAGAATCAGGGAGGCCATGAAGCGTAAGTTTGAGGAGGCATGAGAGTCCTCTGAGTCACTGAGGATGACATTGTCAAGAACTACCGCCTCCCAGCCACATACAACTCCTTGGGTTTCTTGGGACTGAAAACCATCCCTTGAAGACTGCTGCATGTTATTTTCTACATCTATGGTGACACAATCCTCCTCCTCTTCTTCCTGTGTGTTTGGCGGCCCTGCAGGAATGCTCTCTGCATAAAGGGGCCTTGAGAGGAAAGGAAGTCCTCCTCTTCCTCCTGCTGTTCTGCCCTGTCCATGATTCCATGAAATGTGTGCTCCAGCAGGAAGACTAGATGGACAGTGTCACTGATGCATGCATTGTCACTGCTCACCATCCTGGTGGTGTTCTCAAACGGTGACAGCACAGTGCATGCATCCTTGATCAGTAACCACTGGCATGGCGAAAAGAAGCCAAGCTCCACTGAGCCTGTCCTGGTGCCATACTCACACAGGTACTCATTGATGGCCCTCTGCTGTGCGTGCAGCAGCTGCAGCATTGCCAATGTTGAGTTCCACCTGGTGGGCATGTCACAAATGAGGCGGTTGGTGGGCAGGTTGAATTCCCACTGAATGACAGCCAGCCGAGCACTGGCATTGTATGACAGCCAGAAATGACCACAGACTTTTCTGGCCTACCTCAGAATATCTGGTAAGCCTGGATACCTGGTCAAGAAACCTTGCACCACCAAATTCAGGATGTATGCCAAGCATGGAACATGTGTCAAGTGTCCCTGTCGGAGGGCAAATAGAAGATTGGTGCCATTGTCACATGCAACCATTGCTGGCTCAAGCTGCTCTGGCATCAACCACCTCTGAGCCTGCCCCCACAGAGCTGACATAATCTCTGCCCTTGTGTGGCTCCTGTCTCCTAGACAGACCAACTGAAGCACATTATGATTTAGCCTGACTGCTTGCATAGCCCCTTGAACGCTTAGGGAGCACTGCTGATTCAAGGGACACCTCTGCAGAAGTGGCCACAGAGGAACAAGGAGAGAAGGGGGTAGAGGAAGCAGATGTGGCAGAATCACCACCATTTTTTTGGAGGCATGGTGGCGGAACTAGCTCCAACACTGAACCCTGTCCTGCATCCTTCCCAGCGGCCCGCAGTGTTATCCAGTGCACAGTGAAGGAAAGGTAACATCCCTGACCATGCCTGCTGGGCCATGATTCAGCATTAATATGAACCTTGTTACTAACCGCCCTGTCCAAGGAGGCCAAAACATTGCCTTCCACATGACTGTAGAGAGCTGGAATGGCCTTTCTTGAAAATATTTTTTTTGGGAACCTGCCACTGTGGTATAGCACATTCCACAAATTCACAAAAGGGGGAAGAGTCTACCAGCTGAAAAGGCAGCAGTTGTAGTGCTAGCAATTTGGACAAGCTAGCATTTAGAAGCTGAGCATGTGGATGGTTGGGACAGTATTTTTGTTATGGTTCAGCAACTTGGGTAAGGGAAATTTGCCTACTTAAATCAACTGGTGGTGTACTGCTAGCAGGTTGGCTGCAAGTACTTGTGGCACCCGTTGCTATACCTTCATTCCTCTAAGTGCAGGCTTTTGAGAGGACTGGAGTTATAGTAGGGGTTGAGGTCACAGATGAGGAGCAAGGAAGTCTGCCTTGTTTTATGATGTGGGTCTTTCAGGTGCTTATGCCAACGGACTGCATGGCAGGTCATCATATGTCTTATCAAGCATCTGCTGCCCAAGCGGCTGCTGTTCTGGCCGCGCTTGACGCACTTCTGACATAGTTTGCAAACAGCAAAGTGCAATCTACTTCACAAGTTTTGAAAAAAGCCCACATCATTGAACTTTTGGCAGTCAGCAGTGAATCAGCAGCACCCTGCACCTGTGGAGCTCTGTGGTGTGATGAAATAGGGTGACTGCCCTTAAGCTGGCCCCTGGAGGAAATTCTGCCTCATTGGAGTTGTGCCTCCTCATCCTCACTTTCCTCCTCTTTTCTCTCAGGCACCCAAGTAAAGTCAGTGTCCTCATCATTCCCTCCCTCCTCGTCACAGGAGCAAACTTGGCAGTATGCTGCAGCTGAGGGAACATGACTGCTAGTTTCTTGTCTTGTGGCACCCCTCTCTCTAGGCTCATGTTATTCCATTCCTCAACCTGGGAACTAACATCGGAGCCTTCACGTTGCTGTGCATCCTCCATCAGCATGTAACTAGTTGAGCGAACCCGGACTGTAAAGTTCGGGTACATACTGGACTTTGGGGTGTCCGTGCCCCAAACCCGGACATTTGAAAAAAAGTCCAGGTTCGGGTTCGGTATTCGGGTATTTTTCACGTCTTTTCTAAAGCTGCAGGGCAGCCAATCAACAAGTGTTTCACTCGTTTGCCCTTAGAAGCCATCACAGCCATGCCTACTAATGGCATGGCTGTGATTGGCCAGTGCATCATGTGACCCAGACTATTTTTGGCGCCTGTAGTATAGCTGCAGGGCAGCCAGCCAACAAGCGTTTCACTCATTTGCCCTTAGAAGCCATCACAGCCATGACTACTAATGGCATGGCTGTGATTGGCCAGTGCATCATGTGACCCAGACTATTTTTGGCGCCTGTAGTATAGCTGCAGGGCAGCCAGCCAACAAGAGTTTCACTCATTTGCCCTTAGAAGCCATCACAGCCATGACTACTATTGGCATGGCTGTGATTGGCCAGTGCATCATGTGACCCAGCCTCTATATGAGCTGGAGTCACGTATGCCGCATGTCACATCGTCTCAGGCTAGTGTAGGGAGAGCATGCTGCGCTGTGAGGGATAGATTACCCATCTAATATGATCTCATCCTGCATTACAGACAGGTTCCTGGCGGTGCTGTGAGGGGAAAGCTTAGCATTCTAAAACCATCTGATACTGGACTAGGTACAGTTTACTAGTGCTGTGAGGGATAGATTACTGATCTAATATCATCTCATCCTTCATTACAGACAGGTTCCTGGCGGTGTTGTGAGGCGAAAGATTAGCATTCTAAAACCATCTGATACTGGACTAGGTACAGTTTACTGGTGCTATGAGGGACAGATTATTGTTCTAAAATCATCTCATAGTGCTATAGGAAGAGGTTCCTGCTGCTCCTGTGAGGGACAGATTATTGTTCTAAAATCATCTCATAGTGCTATAGGGAGAGGTTCCTGCTGCTCCTGTGAGGGACAGATTATTGTTCTAAAATCATCTCATCATAGTGCTACAGGGAGAGGTTCCTGCTGCTCCTGTGAGGGACAGATTATTGTTCTAAAATCATCTCATCATAGTGCTATAGGGAGGGGTTCCTGCTGCTTCTGTGAGGGACATATTATTGTTCTAAAACCATCTCATCATAGTGCTATAGGGAGAGGTTCCTGTTGTTCCTGTGAGGGACAGATTATTGTTCTAAAATCATCTCATCATAGTGTTACAGGGAGAGGTTCCTGCTGCTCCTGTGAGGAACAGATTATTGTTCTAAAATCATCTCATAGTGCTATAGGGAGAGGTTCCTGCTGCTCCTGTGAGGGACAGATTATTGTTCTAAAATCATCTCATCATAGTGCTATAGGGAGAGGTTCCTGCTGCTCCTGTGAGGGACAGATTATTGTTCAAAAATCATCTCATGCTGGTGTAGGGAGAGGTTCTTGTTGCTGGTGTGAGCGGTGCATTTCTTGCACAAAAATAAAAAGTGCGTCTACATTGCTGTTTTTCAAAAAAAAAAAGAATTTCTTCTTCTTTTTTTTTGTATTAATAAATAGTGCTACATAGTACATTTGCGTCCAGAATGAGGAGAGCATCAAATAAGGGATGTGGTTGTGGTGCTGCTGGTGCTGCTGGTGTTGGTGGTGTTGGTGAAGTTCCTGTTGCAAGGAGAGGACGTGGTCAATTTGTGCCAGCTACACGCACAATTGAAACACCTTCCTCAGGTGCAAGTAGCCGACAGAACCTTCAATGTTATATGGTAGGCCCGAATGCCACTCAACGAATGGTGAGGCCAGAACAAGTACAGGCGATAGTAGATTGGGTGGCTGAAAATGCCTCCAGTTCCTTCACATTGTCTCCCACCCGGTCCCTTGTTGAAAGCTCAGAGTTGGCACCTAAACCCCATGGCCATCTGTCTTTCACCTCAGCCCCTTGTAAATCAGCCAAGCAGTCTGAGCCCCAAGTCATGCAGCAGTCTCTTATGCTCTTTCCGTGGGCCATCCACATTGCCCTGCCCCAGAAGTGGAAGACATTGAGTGCACCGATGCCCAACCACTTCTGTTGCAGGATGAGGACATGGAAACACCACTGCAGCACGTCTCTGATGATACCGAAACACAGGTGGCAACTGCTGCGGCTTTCCACAGTGTGCAGACTGACAAAGAGGGCAGTGGTGAAGGGTGGGTGGAAGATGATGTTGAGGAGGATGTTGAGGTCCTAGACCCCACATGGAATGAAGGTCCTGCGAGTGATGTGCAGTTTGGAGGAAGAGGTGGTGGTCGCACAGAGGTATCAGCACAGCAAAAGAGGAAGCAGCTTGCAAAAGCAGAGCGACCATCCCCTAGACCAGGGATATGCAATAAGAGGACCTCCAGCTGTTACAAGTCCCATGAGGCATAGCAAGACTGACAGCCACAAGCATGACACCCAGAGACAGTGGCATGATGGGACTTGTAGTTTTGCAACAGCTGGAGGCCCGCTAATTGCCTATCCCTGCCCTAGACAGTACGCCTGCTACTACTAACCGCACCCAGGGACATAGCACACCAAAGGCAGCTCAAAGGCGTTCCCTGGCGCAGCAGTTCTTCAGACAATGTGCTGACGACAAGACATGAGTGGTTTGCACGCGGTGCAATCAGAGCCTGAAGCGAGGCATAAATGTTCTAAACCTGAGCACAACCTGCATGACCAGGCATCTACATGCAAAGCATGAGCTGCAGTGAGCTGCTTCCTCTTCTGCTGTTGCCTCAGCCTCTTCCTCCACCTCTACCTGCACAAACAAGTCGGGACAAGATGAAGTGTGCACTGTGCAACGCCATCTGTGGCAAGGTCCACATAACCACTGATACCTGGACCAGTAAGCACGGGCAGGGACGCTATATCTCGCTAACTGCACACTGGGCAAATGTAGTGGCAGGTGGGCCGGAGGCAGATAGCCATTTGGCGCATGTCATTCCGCCACGAAGGATTGCAGGGCATTTCTCTTTGCCTCCTGTTGCCTGCTCCTCCTACTGCGCTTCCTCCTCCTCTACCACCTCCTCATCCGGTCAGCGTAACACCGTCACCACCAACTTCAGCACATACAGGGGTAAACAACAGCAGGCTGTTTTAAAACTGATATGTTTGGGGGATAAACCCCACACTGCGCAGCAGCTGTGGATGGGCATTGAACAAGAGACCAATCAGTGGTTGTTGCCACTGAGCCTCAAGCCTGGCCTGGTGGTGTGCGATAATGGGCGAAATCTCGTAGCAGCTCTGGGCCTAGCCGTTTTGACACACATCCCTTTCCTGGCGCATGTGCTGAATTTGGTGGTGCAGGAATTTCTAAAAAACTACCCGACTATATGTCAGAGCTGCTGCAGAACGTGTGGGCCGTCTGTGCATGCTTTCGGCGTTCTCACCCTGCTGCTGCTCGCCTGTCTGCGCTGCAGCAGAACTTTGACCTTCCCACTCACCGCCTCCTATGCAACGTGCCCACAAGTTGGAACTCCAGCTTGCACATGCTGGAGAGACTGTGCAAGCAGCAGCAGGCAATAGTGGAGTTTCAGCTGCTGCACACAGGGGTCAGTCGCTCTGCAGAACAGCACCACTTCAGCACCAATGAGTGGGCCTCCTTGCGAGACCTGTGTACCATATTGCGGTGTTTCGAGTACTCCACCAACATGGCCAGTGCCGATGACACTGTTCTCAGCTTTAATATCCCACTTCTATGTCTCTTTGAACAAACACTTTTTGCGATGATGGAAGAGGATGTGGAAGAGGGGTAATTTCCACGGTTATCACTCCAGTCATTCACAAGTGACTCGGAGGGTGGGTTCCTGCACCAGCATAGGCCAGGTAAAACATTTTCAAGACAGGACACAGTTCTGGAGGATGAGGAGGACAAGGATCATGAGGAGGAGGAACCATGTTCACAACAGGGTGGCACCCAACGCAGCTCCTGGGCATCACTGGAGCGTGGCTGGGGCGATACGGAGGACACAGATGATACACCTCCCACAGAGGACAGCTTGTCTTTGCCTCTGGGCAGCCTGGCACACATGAGCGACTACATGCTGCAGTGCCTGCTCAACGACAGACGAGTTGCCCACATTTTAACTTGTGCTGATTACTGGTATTGTCTGAATGTGTGTTTAGCCCGACAGGGGGCGTTATCACAGACAAGCGCAGCCGCCTGTGCATAGCCAACGTGGACAAGCTAATGTTTATTAAAATGAACCAGGCATGGATCCCACAAGACTTGTGTGTACCTTGTGCAGAATAGACATTTAGACCGGCCTCACACAGCCATTGGTATACTTGTTTTTTTTTAATATGTCTACCCCAATTAGAAAAAAAACCCAAACAAACAAAAAACAGTGTTGGCTACCTCCTCCTCCTCCTCTACCGCCACTTCCACCGCCACAATCACGGCCTAGTCAACCTCCTACTCCACATCCACCTCCTCCTCCATTTTTTTTATGTGATTTTAAGTTATTTCCCTATCCACATTTGTTTGCAGGGCACTTGTCCTACTCTTACCCATATTTTGCTTCCTTTTGCAGCCCCCTAGCCCTTTCCAGGACTTTTTTACAGCCATTTTTGTGGCCAAAAGTTTGGGTCACCATTGATTTCAATGGGGTTCGGGTCCGGGGTCAAGTTCGGGTCAAGTTCTGTACCGAACCCGAACTTATATGCGAAGTTCGGCCGAACCCAATGAACCCGAACATCCAGGTGTCCGCTGAACTCTACATGTAACCAACACTATGGTCGAATAATTCTGGTGGCTCCTCCATGCATGATGGTGGGGCTACGGAAGGAGTAACTATGGACAAGGATCGGGTGGAACAGGCTGCTTTGGCAGATGCGTTGGAAGACAAACTAGTATGAGCCTTCGTGACAGGGGATGAGGATGGCTTAGTTATCCATTCCACCAACTCTTCTGCATGTTGTGGCTCAATAATACGGCCAACAGCAGAAAAACATGACAAGCGTGAGCCGCCTGCAGAGGATGCACTATGTCTGCCACCACCACTTTTCACTTTTAGTTGCCTGGGAGCATCTGTCACTCCTTGGTGGCCTTCCAGACATGATGGGGATTTGTTTAAACACTGCACTACACTGTATTATATACTGTACATTGCTGAATGCACTGTATATATCGTCTACACTGAATGCAGTGTATATACACAGTATATATATATATATATACATATATATTAGGCTGTATATATATATATATATATTAATACACCGCCTGAAGTGGATTATATACTGTACACCGCCGAATGCAATGTATATATAGTCTACACTGAATGCAGAGTATATATATATATATATATATATATATTATACTGTATATATATATTCTTATACTGCCTGGACTGGCGCTATATACTGTACACTGAATGAGCTGTATATATAGTCTACACTGAATGCAGCGTATACAGTATCTCACAAAAGTGAGTACACCCCTCACATTTTTGTAAATATTTTATTATATCTTTTCATGCGACAACACTGAAGAAATGACACTTTGCTACAATGTAAAGTAGTGAGTGTACAGCTTGCATAACAGTGTAAATTTGCTGTCCACTCAAAATAACTCAACACACAGCCATTAATGTCTAAACCGCTGGCAACAAAAGTGAGTACACCCCTAAGTGAAAATGTCCAAATTGGGCCCAAAGTGTCAATATTTTGTGTGGCCCCCATTATTTTCCAGCACTGACTTAACCCTCTTGGGCATGGAGTTAACCAGAGCTTCACAGGTTGTCACTGAAGTCCTTTTCCACTCCTCCATGACGACATCATTGAGCTGGTGGATGTTAGAGACGTTGCGCTCCTCAACCTTCCAGTTGAGGATGCTCCACAGATGCTCAATAGGGTTTAGGTCTGGAGACATGCTAGGCCAGTTCATCACCTTTACCCTCAGTTTCTTTAGCAAAGTAGTGGTCGTCTTGGAGGTGTGTTTGGGGTCGTTATCATGTTGGAATACTGCCCTGCGGCCCAGTCTATGAAGAGAGGCGATCATGCTCTGCTCCAGTATGTCACAGTACATGTTGGCATGCATGGTTCCCTCAATGAACTGTAGCTCCCCAGTGCTGGCAGCACTCATGCAGCCCCAGACCATGACACTCCCACCTCCATGCTTGACTGGAGGCAAGAGACTCTTGTTTTTGTACTCTTCACCTGGTTGCCGCCACACACGCTTAACACCATCTGAACCAAATAAGTGTTTCTTAGTCTCATAAGACCACAGGACATGGTTCCAGTTTAGACATTAATGGCTATGTGTTGAGTTATTTTGAGGGGACAGAAAATGTACACTCTTATACAAGCTGTACACTCACTACTTTACATTGTAGCAAAAGTGTAATTTCTTCAGTGTTGTCACATAAAAATATATCATAAAATATTAACAAAAATGTGAGGGGTGTACTCACTTTTGTTAGATACTGTATATATATATATATATATATATATACTGTATATATTTTCTTACACTGCCTGCACTGACTATATACTGTACACTGAATGAGCTGAATATATAGTCTACACACAATGCAGCGTATATATATATATATATATATATATATATATATATATATATATATATATATTCTTACACTGCCTGCACTGACTGTATGTAGGCTACACTAGATATATATACTACACTGCCTGCACTGCCTGTACATACTCTACACTGTATCTATATACTACACTGCCTACATGCCACTAACTAACCTAGCTAAACTAGCTCTCTATCTCCACTTTCACACACTACATACGGCCGCTGTTCAAGGGCCTTATATAGTGTGGGGCATGGACTGAGACCCCTGAGCCATGATTGGCCAATAGAACCCTGCCTCTGGCCAATCATGGCTCTCACAGAATGCGCTGTGATTGGCTAAAGCATGCAGGTCATGTGTATGCTTTGGCCAGTCAGGGTGTGTTATATAGTGTGGGGCATGGACTGAGACCCCTGAGCCATGATTGGCCAATAGCACCCTGCCTCTGGCCAATCATGGCTCTCACAGAACGCGCTGTGATTGGCTAAAGCATACAGGTCATGTGTATGCTTTGGCCAATCAGCGTGTGTGATTCCCCGCGGACTCGCACTACATTATGGGGCACTTGAATTTGCCATGAACGCCCCATAATGTTTGAGATTCTGCGAAAGGACGAACGCCCGATGTTTGAGTCAAATGTAAGTGTCTAGGTTTGCTGTTTGAAAAACTGAAGGGATCTAGGTGAAACCTTTATTTAGCAAGCTTGCTTTAGTTACCATTCCTAATTCTCATGCACCGAATTTCATAAATGTCTCCAGAATTACTTTATGGGTGGGGAGGTTTTAGTGTCAAGAAACAAGACACAAACAAGGGTTGGTCCACTCATCAATCTGTTTCAAGAGCTTGTTAACCCACTTTTATCTTTTCCAGGAGGTACTACAAAAGGTTTTCCTCATGGAGTGAACCCAGTTCAGACAAAATCCCTCTCTGGCTTTTTCCCAACTAGGTGAAATCTGGGCATAGATGAGTGGCTAGGTAGGCCCAAAATCACTTTTCCTGGGTACTTCAAAACCAACATTATTTTTAATAAGACTGTCATACCCTTGGCAGCAGATATATCTCATCCCAGTCTCAAACCCAAGTCATCACATGGTATACATTTTTTTTAAAATTAGAATGTATTGACTTTAGGGTTCTAATTAGGGTAAGATGTACGTGGTAAAACTCATATTCTTACAGGATGTGTCAGTTGGGATTTATGAACTCCTAGGTCTGCCTACTTGGGAACAGAATGTTCTGAATGTTCCATGATGTTGGGTAATACGCAAACATAACAATTTTAAGAAAGAGGTAGACATGTGCAGAACTAAAAAATTAATTTAGTTCAGTTTCGATTCGTTATTTATATAAATTAATTTTTTTTCTTTCTTTTTATACCCCTTCAGTAGACTGCTTTGAGAGGGTAAGTTCAGCTTAGCTTTCATACAAACCTCCTGTTTAGTCACATCATTGTGGTATTCTTTTTCTCTGCTTTCCATTCTTTTTAAATCCAAATTACTTTATTTTCAAAATAGTTCAAAAATATTAATATCACACTTATCTCAAATATATTCCATACCCATCCACTCTTTACACTCATTCCACAAAGACACTCTTCACCAAATACTCTCATTGTACTTATTTCCACATGTTTCCATAGTTCCATTTATCTCTACACTTTAAAGGCCTCTCCCTTATATTACTACCCGAGTTTGGGTTTCTCTTGTTTATTGACTACTTCTAGTTTCCCCATTTGTCTATCTATGGTCCCCAAATTTTTTTTATATTCTTCGTCTTTTTTTTTTTACTGTACACTACCCTTTCATTACTGATCATTGTCTCCATCTCTCTTCTCCATTCTACATAGGTTGGCAGGGCGCTGCTATCCATTTTTTCGCTATTAACTTCCTTGCAGGAAACAAACTCCTGGACACCGCTATCTATTTCTTGTTTGTCAAGCCGGTCTTTCCTACGTATCCAAGTATACACACCATAGGAGTCCTCTCTAAGGTGATTTCAAAAATCTGTGTAATGGTTTCCACAATTTCCTCCCAATATCTATATAACTTAGGGCATCTCCATACCATATGGATCAAGCTGCCCTCACCTCCCCCGCACCGGGGGCAATTCGTATCTTGTCTTCTGCCATATTGAAATAGCCTCTTTGGTGTGTAGTACATTCTGTGGAGCAGCAATAAATGTGATATTCTCTGTGACGGGGATGTAGACACTGCCGGGCCTACTTCTAGGATCTTTTCCCACTGTTCCTCGGTTATTTCCCTATGTCTTTCATCCAGTTTTTCCTGCACGGCAGGTCTTTTCCTCTAACCTTTGTTGCTTCACATATGTCTCTGTATACTCCTGATATTATTCCTCTGGATCCCTTAGCTTCTATTATCTTCTGTAGCATTGTTATCTCGCACCATTTTAGCGGTTTTATTTTAAGCTGCTTATCCAGAGCATGTTTAATTTGCAGGTATCATATATTGACTGGCTTGGTATTCCGTACTCCTCTCTCAGCTCCTGGAATGTCTTCAAACTGCTTCCCTTTGTAACCTGGGGGTAGCTCCCTAATGACCTCCAGCCAGTTTATTGAAGCAAACAGTCCATTTATTTTGAAGCAAACAAATCAAATGACAGCTTTCTTCAGCCAAAGTAAATACATAGTCCAACATCCTGGTATTGATCACTAAAACAGCAGGCTCACCGCTAGTCTCCGGTCCCACAGCTCGGTTAGGCTCCTCCAGAGTCAGGGTGTCAGGCTGGCCAGACAGAGGGGTTCAGCAGCCTGTGTCTCAGTTGATTCAGATAGCTCACGCTTGCTGTCCAGCTTGTTAGCTCTCCCTCTCTCTCTCACTTCCTTGACACAGGTGCACTGAGTCTCTGCTGCCTTTCAGACCTCCCTTCCCCGGGTCTTAACCCCATAGGTACCGAAGTCCTAGTGATCTGCATTTGAGACTCTGCAATCGTCCTTCTTACCATGGCTCCAATATCGGGTGGAATGTACCTGCCTTCTAGGACACATTCCCGGTGTCCTGTACACATCCCCCCCTCTGCCTCAACGCGGAGGTGTCCGAGGCAATGTGGGACACCCTACAGTGTACCCCAGAGAGAGCATCCACATTCTGGTGTTGCTTTCCTGGTCTGTGTTCAACTATTTGAACTCTTGCAAGGCCAAAAACCACCTGGTAACTCTGACATTTGTGTTTTTGTTCTGTCTCATCCAGGTCAATGGGGCATGGTCTGAAACCAGGCAAAATTTCCTACCAAGGAGAAAAAAGCGTAGTGAGTACAGGGCCCATTTAACCTCTTGCCGACCGCCGATCGGCATCTGACGGCGACAAGGTGGCGCTCCTGTGCAAATCGCCGTCATATGACGGCGGCTGTGAGATCGTGCCCAGTGAGCGCGCGTGCGCCGCCGGGGGCGCGCCCGCGCGCTCACTGTGTCCGGGGAGGGCCAGGGAGCGGGTGCGGCAGCTTCGATTGCCGCCGGCTACTCGCGATGCCCCCCCCGAGTGAAAGAACAGAGGTCCGTGTAAGTAAACACGGACCTCCGTTCTGTGAGAGGGGAAGGGCTGTGATCACAGCCTTCCTCTACACGGAAGCTGTGATCGCTTCCCTTCCCCTGCTAGGGCAGTCCCCCCACAGTGAGAACACGCCCAGGGAACACAGTTAACCCTTAGAGTGCCCCCTGAAGGTTAACCTCTTCACTGCCAATGGCATTTACACAGTAATCAGTGCATTTTTATAGCACTGATCGCTGTATAAATGCCAATGGTCCCAAAAAAGTGTCAAAATGTTCCGACATGTCTGCCCGAATATCGCAGTACCGCTAAAAATCGCAGATCACCGCCATTACTAATAAAAAAAAAAAAAAAAAAAACCCCAGAAATTAATTCTCATCATCCGTAAACGCGACCACTTTTGCGCAAACCAATCAATAAACGCTGATTGCGATTTTTTTATCGCAAATCTGAGGAAGAATATAAATTGGCCAAAACCGATGAAAAAAATGTTTTTTTATATATTTTTTTGGATTTGTATTTTAGCAAAAAGTAAGAAATTTGTTTTTTTTTTGCAAAATTGTTGCTCTTCTTTTGTTTATAGCGGTGATCAGAAAAGACGCAGCCGTGATCAAATACCACCAAAAGAAAGCTCTTTCTGTGGGAAAAAAAGGACGCAAATTTTGTTTGGGTACAACGTCGCACGACCGTGCAATTTTCAGTTAAAGCGGCGCAGTGCCGAATCGCAAAAAGGGCTCTGGTCCTAAAGGGGGAAATCCTTCCGGGGCTGAAGTGGTTAATGGCCAGGCACTCACGCTCTACAACAATGTAATTTCTCTCGGCAGCTGTCAATTTCCTACTTAGGAATACTATGGGGTGTTCCTCCCCATTGACCTCTTGGGGCAGAACAGCTCCCAAGCCTTCACTGGAGGCACCTGTTTGAACTACAAATTCCCTCGAGAAGTCGGAAGCGACCAGTACTGGATACTGACACAAGGCTGTTTTAAGCTCCTGGAAGGCCTTTTCAGCCTTGTCATCCCATTTTATCATGACTGCTTTTTTTCCCTTTGTCAGGTCTGTGAGAGGTGCAGCAAAAGTGGCGAAGTTGGGTACAAACCTGCGGTAGTACCCCACGATGCCCAAGAAGGCTCGCACCTGTTTCTTTGTGACTGGGCGGTGCCAAGCCTGGATCGCCTCTACCTTGTTCACCTGTGGTTTCACTAACCCTCTACCCACAATGTACCCCAAGTACTTGTTCTCTTCCATAGCAATGGCACACTTTTCTGTGTTCACAGTGAATCCTTCCTTCTTTAGAGAGTCTAAGACCGCCTGCACTCTGGGAAGATGGGATTCCCAGTCTGTACTAAAGATGGCAATGTCATCTAAATACACTGAAGTGTATTTCTGATGTGGGTGTAAGGTTTTATCCATAGCTCTCTGGAAAGTAGCTGGAGCCGAATGCAAGCCAAACGGCATTCTTTTGGAAATGGTCATCTGGGGTAGAAAAGGCAGTCTTTTCTCGGGCTTCCTTAGTTAAAGGTATTTGCCAGTAGCCTTTAGTTTGAGCTAAGGTAGTAATGTACCGGGCTGGTCCCACCCTCTCTATCAGTTTGTCTACTCAGGTCATTGGATATGCGTCAAACTTGTTGGGTTTCGATACCAACACAATCGGGCTCGACCTCTCACTCTGTGATTCCTCAATGATATCAAGTTCAAGCATTGTCCGGACTTCCTCTGACACTGTCTTCCTACATGCCTCAGGGATACAATAGCGTTTCACTCAAACCTTCACATTAGGTTCAGTGACAATGTCATGTTCAATAATCCTGTTAAGACCTGGCATTCCTTAGAACTTCTCTCTATTCCTATGTAAAAACTCCTTTACCTGCTGTGTTTGTGGCTTGGATAGGGAGGTAGAAACTGGGATTGAGTTCTCCCCTATCGGGGGCTTAGAACTAATCTCAGCCAGGGCAACTTCCTGCTCCCAGTCCTTCCAATGCTTCAGGAAATTTACATGGTATATCTGGTAGGGCTTCCTCTTCTTTTTTTTTTTTTTTTTTTTTTAGTTTCAATGGTTTTTATTGATTTATATGAAAAGGAATAAAAGAGCAAACATATTTTGCAATAATAGCAACATGTGTTTGGGTATCAACAATATATGCACATTTATCTAAATTACAGGTTGCTCTTAAGATCAGTTCCATATTATGGGATCAGGTATTGACCATTACTTACCCAAACATGTACTAGAGAATTAACTAGACTTGTGCATGGCTAAAAAATGTGTTTTTTTATTTTTTTCGGAAATTCAAAAAATTCGGAATTCGGAAATTCAAAAGATTCGTAATTCGGGAATTAAAAAATTCGGAAATCCGAAATTTGGAAATTTGCGGTAATTCGGCAATTGCGGTAATTCGGGAATTCGTGGTAATTTGGCAATTGTGGTAATTCGGAAATTTGCGGTACTTCAGCGATTGCGGTAATTCGGAAATTCGGCAATCGGAACAGCCGAAAATCCGAAATTCGGAAATCCGAAAATTCGAAAATAACTAAGAACATTTGAAATAATAACTAACTAATAACTAGTGTTGAGCGAACCCGGACTGTAACGTTTGGGTCCGTACCGAACTTTCGGGTGTCCGGGACCCAGACCCAAACATGGACATTTCAAAAAACGTTCAGGTTCGGGTTCTGGGTTCTGGTAGTTGATCACGCATGTTGAATAGCTGCAGGGCAGCCAATCAACAAACGTTTCAGTGGTTTGCCCTTAGAAGCCATCACAGCCATGCCTACTAATGGCATGGCTGTGATTGGCCAGTGCATCATGTGACCCAGCCTCTTTATAAGCTGGAGGCACAGTGCTGCATGTCACATGCTCTTGGGTTAGTATAGGGAGAGGAAGCTGCCTGCGTTTTTGTGAGGGAGAGATTGCAGACATTTTAACATCTGATCCTGCATCCTGAGATTACTACTACTGTTGCTCTGAGGGACAGATAGCAGAAATTTGAGATTTCACATAGTCGGTACGGTAATCATCCGTACCGACACTACCGAAGATTCCCGTTTGGTGACTTTGCAAACAACTAACCGACGGGACGTCGATAAGTTGTACGCACTAGTTGATGGTCTTGGGTCTTGGGCTTGGACTTGCAAAAAACTTTACAGGTACAAACCCAGACCCAGGGCCTGTGGGCTTTCAAGCCATGCCTGGGTTTGCAATGTCAGGCCCAAGCGAGTTGTGATCAATAATCAATCAATAATAAAGTTTACAAGAATCAATAAAAGCTTAAAAGCCTAAAGGCTTAAAGCCTAAAAGCCGACAAGGCTAACGGCTTAAAGGCTTAATGGCGTTAGCGACTTCATGGCGTTTAAAGG
>BLSH010526329.1:17830-56745 GCA_018402905.1 Glandirana rugosa | reverse complement strand
GAATACATGTAATCTTTTCAGTATTATGTTAAATGACAACTATTCTTTATATCGCAGTCAGCCCCTCTGAGTCTCCTGATGAAGCCCCCAAGGGCGAAACATGTCGAGCGGGGTTCAAGCTGACCCTAAGTAGGATCCATCTGGATTCACTTTATGATCTCATACCATATATGTATTATGTATTGGAGTTGATATGTATATGTGTTTCCGACACAGGAAACATATTTCATTTTATTTGTGTATGTAATGAAATAAAGTGGTTTTAGATTTTTTACTTTATAATTTGTGTATGTTGGAGTATCATTACGGAGCACCTTTAAAGTCCTTGGGACCCTCGTTTGGAGGTTCTCCCCTTCTTTTTCGCTTCTTGGATATATTTGCCTGGACGCGGTGCTCCAAGCTGGGGCTCTCCACTTGCTCAATATCCCTTCGATTCGCCCTTTAAAGCCAAATTTTTTGAGGACTACGTGCATGTACAGCCAATGGACCCGGTCGAAGGCTTTTTCAGCGTCTAAAGATAGAAGGGTAGCCAGGGTATTATTTTGTTCCGCACATTGTAAAAGGTTCAAGAAGCATCTAGTACCGTCTGAGGTTTGTCTACCATACACAAAGCCCACTTGGTCAGGATGTACCAAGTGGGGTGTAATCTTTGCTAGCCTGATGGAGATCATTTTGGCGTAAATTTTGGTGTCTGAATTTAGTAGAGATATAGGTCGGAAGTTAGCAGGGTTGTATGTATTCTTCCCAGGTTTGGGGATTGTTACAATTAATGATTTAATAAATTCAGTGGGCAGTTGCCTTTGTCTACAATTTGGTTGAGATGAGGTGTTAATGTTTTTGTGAATGTTTTTTAATAGTCGTTGGAATATCTGTCTGGGCCTGGAAATCTGTGGAGTGGCAGGGAGTTAATGACCCTAGTTAGTTCCTCTTCTGTAAAGGGTGACGAAAGGGTGAGGAGTTGTTACTCTGTTAGGGTAGGGAGGGTTACAGAATCTAGGAATGTCTTTATATCTGAGGGGTGCGGGCATGACTGGTCTTTATTGTCTTTCAGGTTATATAAGGCTGAGTAGTATTGACGGAATTGTTCTGCTATGTTCCGCTGGGTTGGAGACGGTTTTATTTTGTTTGGTTTTAAGGAAGAGTATTTTTGCGTTGGCAGCTTTTCTTTTATACTGCTTAGCTAAATATGCACCTGGTTTGTTTCCTGAACTGTAGGTGGTAGCCTTAAAGCGTCTGATGTAAAAGTCGTAATTTTTTTGTAGGGTAGAGCTGAGTTGGATGCGGTAAGAAGAGATTTCCTCTATTAGTTTGGGGGTGTGGGCGATTTTGTTTTGGAGTTCCAATTGTCTTATTTTTCCGTTAGGGAGCATATTTGCTCTGTACGTTTTTTCTTCTTGTGGGCTGAGAGTTTGATTAATATGCCTCTGAGGAATGCCTTGTGGGCATTCCAAAGAAGAGTGGGGTCGATACCTGGAGTATTATTGGTTCGGAAGAAGAACTTTAGTACCTCCTTTATTTGTTGCCTGTATTGCGGGTTTGCTAGTAGGGAAGCCCTTGATCCTCCAGGGCGAGAATGATGTTTTTTCCTTAGTCAATGCAAGGCCTATTGTGATGGGGGCATGCTCTGACCAAGTTATTACTCCAATGGTGGATTCTATTACTTTTTGTGTATATTTGTCTGAGAGGAAGAAGTCTATTCTGGAGTATACTTGATGGGCAGGAGAATAGAAGGTATAGTCTCTCTTGTTATCGTGTGTGCAGCGTCACATGTCAAAGAGGTCCTCTGAGGCGAGGAAGGAAGAGAGGGCAGATGCTTTTTTCCGGTAGGGATTAGTGGAATCAATGCTTTCCAAGGTCTCATTAAAATCTCCACATATGATTATAGGGCCCGATTTGTATGGTTGGAGTTTACGGGCGAGCTTTTGATAGGGTTTTGGAAAGGAATTGTTGGGGGCATACAGTTTAATAAGGGTAAGTGGTGCATTGTTAAAGGAGGCGTTTAATATGAGAAGATGTCCGTTAGGATCAGCTTCTATAGAATTGAGCTGGAAGGAGACTGAGTCTTTTATTGCTATCATGACACCTCTTTTCTTGGAATCCTTATTGGCCTGGAAAATATGTGGGAATTTAGAATGACTGCATTTGGGAAGTTTATTACTGTCAAAATGGGTTTCCTGTATACATATGATGTCAGATTTAGAGGCTAGTGCCTCTTTCCAAAGGAGTGAACGCTTATATGGGCTGTTCAGTCTTTTGACATTAAGCGACATAATTTTCAGAGACATCATTTCTGGGTTCAGATGGCTTGTCGGCAGCATAATTTGTGTCAAGAGAGACTGAAACCTTCTTTCAGAGTCAGTATGTTTACAATTAGTAGTTACATATATGAATTTAATCCATGCTCCTAGGTTATTGGCTAATAGGGTGTCATCCCCAGGGTGAGGGAGGGAGAGGGGGGAGGGTAAGGGGATGAGGGGAGGGAAAGGCAAAGTAAGCAAAGAAATGAGGAGGAGAGGGAGGAAGACAGAGGTTGCATACCTAGTATGCCTCATTTGGGAGGAGAGGGTATTGTCTTGCTATCAGCAAGGTAAAGTAAAGAAGCAGTGTCACTGTGGAGGAAAAAGTGACTAACATTAAATGCAAAACAAGGGGGTAACATTCAGTATAACTATGTATATAAGTATGAGCATGAACCCGGGAGTCTCTTGTGGTGAAAATCACTTATTAGTTATGTTTCGCCAATGGCTCTGCATCTGGGATGGCTTGTGGCGGGTGGGGGCCCCGTCTGGTGGTATAGGGTGAAAACCCCAGTTATGGAGCTGTTTAATTCCTTGTTTGAGCTCGGTGATAACCCTGGTTTTCCCTAAATGGGTGACGGACAGCCTTGTAGGGAATCCCCATTTGCATAGGATATTTTGTTGTAGCAAAGCTTTAGTGATGGGAGCTAGCTCTTTTCGCTTTTGCGCTGTGGCAGCGGAGATATCAGAGTATATGATAAGATGGGTTTGGGGAACACTGCGCTACCTAATGGTGTGTGTGGAAGCAGCTGACACGGCAACAGACAAAGTTGGAGGTAATGGGGAACAGATAGTTCAGCGCTAGGTTGGAAATAGTCTTAGGATAAAACAATACATAGGTATACAGCTAAATATACACTAATAGCATTAGTGTATATTTAGCTGTATACCTATGTATTGTTTTATCCTAAGACTATTTCCAACCTAGCACTGCACTCTCTGTTCCCCATATGGTAAGATGACTGTATGGTTCCGGAAGTGGAGAGGTGGTTCTGGATCCTTTTAAAATTTTTTCTTTTGTCTGGAAAAAATGAATTCTGAGCAGGACATCTCTAGGCTTGTCTGCTGTGATGTGTGGCGGTTTGAATATTCTGCGTGCTCTATCTATGAGCAGGTCCTGCACTGTCAGCGAGGGCACCAGTGTGCTAAACAGGGTTAGTAAGTACTGCGTCAGGTCTTGGGGGAGTATGGACTCAGGTACACCTCTGATTTTGAGATTGTTCCTGCGGGAACGGCCCTCGAGATCTAAGAGCTTGGATTGAACGCGTTTGAGTTTTTTCACTTGATCTCGGTCAGCGTCCACAAGCTCATTGTATGCAGTGGTAAACTCTGTAAGTTGTCTTTCCATTTTATCAGTGCGGTCACCTAGGTCATCCACCTGTAGCTGGATATGTGAGATTGATCTGGCCAGATCTTTTTGAATGCCTTTTTGCAGTGTCATGAGCACCTGCTTCAGTGTGTGCTCAGACACTGCATTATCTGTGGCTGGGATGTGTGCCAGAGAGTCTCCTATGTCCCATCATCATCATCAATATCCCCTTCAGTGTCAGTGTCACCTAGGCCTTTCTTGTTGTGTAAGGATTTTTTTCTTACCGCGTGGCTCGGTGACGCAAATGGGGATGTAGCTGCTCTTTTGTTTCGGTCCTTTGCCGGGGTGGTCTGTGGAATTGAGCTGTCCGTGCACTCTGGGTCACTCAGTGCAGTGTGCGGGGAGGGGGTGTGTGAGGCCTCCTTATCTCCGTGTCTGGCGCCATCTTGGGAGTCCCGCTGCCCCTGGCTGCTGAAGAACTCCGTCAGCCTACGGGGTTCTAGCGGTTTTGTTGCTACACCGCCTGAACAACCCTGCAGGGTCTGTGGATCAAGCCGTGCTGGGCTCTGCAAATCCCCCTTGTTAGCAGAGAGCGAGGGTTAAGTGGCCATTCCGGATTGCGGTCAGGCTCCGTCCATCCAGGTTGGTGTATCTTATAGTTAACTTCACCAACCCTTTCTACCACCTCAAATGGCCCCTGCCACCCGTCCAGGAACTTACTCTCTACCGTAGGTATAAGTACGGACACCCGGTCTCCAACCTGGAACTGTCTGAGTTTGGCAGACCGGTTGTACACCCTTATTTGTGCCTCCTGTGCTTTTTGCATGTGCTCTTTGACCAGAGGCATCAGCTTAGAAATCCTCTCTCTCATCTGAGTTATATGTTCTGCCACTGTCTTATGAGGCGAGGCTTCACTTTCCCACGTTTCCTTCACGAGGTCAAGCAGTCCTCGTGGTCTCCACCCATACACCAATTCGAACGGGGAAAAACCTGTGGATGCCTGAGGCACTTCCCCTATAGCAAACATCAGTGCTGGAAGTAGACAGTCACAGTCTTTACCCTTTTAAGCATTGACTTGAGAGTTTTATTGAAATGCTCCACCAGTCCATCTGTCTGTGGATGGTAGACAGATGTGCGCAGTTTGATTTTGAACAACTTGCACAGATCGGCCATCACCCAAGACATGAAGGGTGTACCCTGGTCTGTCAAGATCTTCTTCAGGAATCCTGTCCTAGAGAACATATTAAAAATTTCCCTGGCGATTGCTTTTGATGTAGCCTTTCTTAGGGGAATTGAATACCTGGTGGCATAATCGAGTACCACGAGGATGTGTTGATGTCCCCTAGCTGATTTCACCAATGGGCCCACCAATTCCATCGCAATGCGCTCAAATGGTACCTCGATAATGGGTAACAGGACCAAAGGGTTCCTCAAGTGGGGCATCGGTGCGGTCAGCTGGCAAGTGGGACATGAACTGCAATAACGTCTCACCTCTGCTGTCAATCCTGGCCAGCAAAACCGGTCCATTATTCATGCCTCAGTCTTGTCAGCCCCTAGGTGACCCCCCAATGCATCATTGTGAGTTAGGTCGAGTACCGTGCATCTGAAGGGCTGGGGAACCAGTAACTGGTCGACCACTTCTCCCCTAACCCTGGTAACCCAATATAGCAGCTCACCAATGACAACAAAGTGGGGAAACCTTTTTTCGGCCTCAGACACCTGTGAAACTCCATTAACTACAGTAACCTGTTGCCAGACATTTTTTCCCTCTTTTGGGCAGCAGAGAATGCACCCCTTGACACCTGGAGATCAGGGTGAGCTTCCTCTATGTTCTCCCCAGCCATGACCTGCCTAAGAGTGGGTTCCCCTCGGGGATCCCCTTAGCTGGTGGACCATATGCCCCAGATGCAACTCTATCAGTGTTCTCTAGAGCATTGGCGTCCAGCCCCTTAGAGGGAACAGAGCAATTCAACTGTCCTGACAGGTTTTGGGTCACATAGTTCCAAAGTTCAACAAAGGGCAGTCCCTTCCTATGATAGCATCATGGATGAGGCCGGGTACCACCCCAACCTCCTGGTCAATTGTGCCACAAGCCGTGTTGAGTGTCACTGATACCAGGGGGTATTCCCTGGTGTCCCCGTGTATGCACACCACCCTCAGAGTTCTTGTTACTGGACCCACCTCCCCAGCTTCCTCGGTACCCACAAGTGTTACCATACTTCCGGAGTCCAACAGTGCTCGGGCATGAAGCTGGTTCATCCAAAGGTCACATTCAAATCGCCCCTCAATCAGGTCAAGGTGGGCAGCACAGACCTTCTGGGCATAAAAGGACATCCTGCGCAGAGCGCTACACTCCATGGGTTCTTCCTGCAGGGGACAGTGGGCCTGGATATGGCCCAGGGAGTGACACCACCAGCACAGCACGCCCTCATTCCTACATGCTGGAGCAGAGCTCTGGGACACTGGGGTGGATGTTCCTTGATTCTCCTGAATGCTGGCTCCCGAGTTGGTGGATGTTTTGGCTTTCCTCACGGGCAAGGGTCCTCGTGGCTTGACAGGCCCCAGGAGATCCTCCATCACAGCATATCTCTCAACCATTTACACTAGGTCATCTTGGGGTCTCCATGACTTACCCAGCGGCGAATGTCATTTAGCAGTGACCTTAGGTACTGGCCTAACACGACCCTCTCCACCATCTGGGAACTCGTTAGCGCCTCTGGCTGCAGCCATTTTTTAACCAGCTGAGTCAGGTCATGCATATGAGCCCTTGGCAGACAGTCCAGGTGGTACCTCCAATGGTGTACCCTTTGGGCCCGCATAGCAGTAGTCACACCAAGGCGGGCCATGATTTCGGCCTTCAGTCATTTGTAATCCTTGGCATCAGCAGCTGACAAATTGAAATATGCCTTCTGGGGATCCCCAGTGAGGAAAAGAGCAACAATACCAGTCCACTGGTCTGGGGGCCATCCTTCTCTTTCTGCTCTTCTCTGAAAAAAAAATCACTAGGTGTCAACTTTTGCAGGTAGTGACTAGCCCTTATGGCTACCTGATTGCTAGAGATCCCAACGGTGTGTTCTCATCCCTGTGCAAGATGCTGTACTGCCTTTTGTAAAGCAGCTACCTGCATTTGAGTCGCTTCTTGCTGGACTGTGAACTGAATGACCAGCAAGCGTGTGGTCTCCTCATGGCGATGGTTGGCTTCTGCGGCAGCCTGCTGCTGGGCTATTGTGCTCTGAGCCAGGGCTTTTATCACCTCCTCCATGTCGCCTTGTGAGGTTTCCAGAGCTTGTGCTGTCCTGACCCAGGGCATGCAAACTGGCCCTTTAAATGCTTCCAAACGGCTTTTGCGACTATACTCTGTCCCACACTCCTCCACCAAATTTAACCTGGGGGTAGCTCCGTAATGACCGTCAGCCAGTTTATTGAAGCAAAAAGTCCATTTATTTTGAAGTAAACAATATAAAATGACAGCTTTCTTCAGCCAAAGTAAATACATAGTCCAGCATCCTGGTATTGATCACTAAAACAGCAGGCTCACCGCTGGTCTCCGGTCCCACAGCTCGGTTAGGCTCCTCCAGAGTCAGGGTGTCAGGCCGGCCAGACAGAGGGGTTCAGCAGCCTGTGTCTCAGTTGATTCAGATAGCTCACGCTTGCTGTCCAGCTTGTGAGCTCTCCCTCTCTCTCTCACTTCCTTTACACAGGTGCACTGAGTCTCTGCTGCCTTTCAGACTTCCCTTCCCCTGGTCTTAACCCCATAGGTACCAAAGTCCTAGCGATCTGGGTTTGAGACTCTGCAATCGTCCTTCTTAAAGGGACCATGGCTCCAATATTGGGTGGAATGTACCTGCCTTCTAGGACACATCCCCGGTGTTCTGTACACCTTGTATATTTGTATTAGATTTTCAATTTCACATTTTTCCCAACTTCTGTTTCTTTCCACCTTCAGGGTCTCCTGGACATTCCTGCTGTCCCAAATCGGTGAGTATTTGGTGTAGCCTTGATATCCCAACACTTTTTTTTTGTTGTTTCCCACACTTTTTTAACTAGCTTTAGGGTAGGAGTCTCCAAGGGGAGAGAGTCTGCTTCCAGGGCTTCTACCAGAGTTCTGTGGCCCAAATCAACGCTCATTAATCTCTCATTTACCCCTCTCTCTATCCGCCTATTACATCCTTTCAGATGCATCATTTGGGCTGCCAAGAAGTAACTCCATGGGTGAGGTATTGAGAGTCCTCCCTTATTTTCTGGGCGTTGTAGTGTGCCTAAACTTATTCTTGACGGTTTTCCTCTCCATATTAATTCTCAGAAGATTTTTTCCACCTTTTGGAACCAGCTTTTTTTATCCAAATTGAAGAATTTTGCAGTATATATAGAAGCTGGAGTAGCTATATCACCTTTATTAGGTTGCTTCTACTTGCAATCGACAAAGGTAATCGGCTCCACACCCTTTTTTCATTTTAGACTTTTCTAGTAACTTTCCTAGGTTGTCTTCCATATATTGTTTTTTCGGGTTCTTGGTTATCTGAACCCCCAGGTACTTTATTCTTTCTACTATTTCCACTTCTGGATATCCCCCTTCCAGAGTTGGCTTCCCCCCATCCACCGGGAGCAGGCTTGATTTATTCCAATTTACCACCAGACCAGATATTTTCCCAAATTCCTCCAACATATCCATCACTGCTTTCAGAGAGTTCTGCATATCCCCCAGGAACAAGAGTCATATAATGCTATTTTTTCTTCTCCTACTTCTCGCTGGAACCCCTTAATCTCTGTCCTTGTCCTGACAGCGATCGCCAGTGGTTCTATTGCCAGGGAAAAAAGGAGGGGCGATAGAGGGCACCCCTGCCTTGTTCACCGGGTCAGTGGGAAAGTCCCTGAGCATTCATTGTTTATTTTAATCTTAGCCCTAGGGTTTCCATATAGTAGCTTAATCCACTTCAAGAATCTGGATCCAAATCCGAATCTTGTCAGAACCCGCCATTAGTAGTGCCACTCTAGACTGTCAAATGCTTTTGCTATATCCAATGCCAACAGGGCCCTTGATCTTGCATTAGTTGTTGGTATTTGTAGGCTTAGGTACGCTCGCCTTATGTTGGTGATGGTGGTTCTGTCAGGCATAAATCCTGACTGGTCTGGATGTATATATTGTATTATAATTTTTCTTAATCTCAAAGCCAAAACTGCCGCTAAGACCTTAACATCGGCCCCCAGTAGGGAAATCGGTCTGTAGGTGGAAGGGTCTAGTGGATCTTTATCTTCTTTCGGCAACACAATTATTGTGGATTCTAGCATAGATTTTGCCAGTTTATCTTCCTCTCTTGCCTCCTCGAATACTTCCAAAAGTGTTGGGGCAAGGACATCTCCATATCTCTTGTATATCTCGACCGGCAACCCATCTGATCCTGGTGATTTTTGGTTTGCCATTGCTGTAATAGTTCTTTTTTGGGGCATCCAACTGTTTGCTATCTTCCTCGGTCAGGCGTGGGATCTCCAACCCACTAAGGAGATCCCCCATCTCTCCTTCTACATCCTGCCCCCAGGTACTATACAAATCCTCAAAGAATTTTTTAAATTCCTCAACAATTTCTGGGTTTTGCACCACTACTCTCCCATCTTTTGCTCTTATTGCTAATACTGTAGTTCTCATCTGGTTGGCTCGTGCAATCGTGGCCAGTACCTTACCCATGCTCTCCCCTTCTTCGAATAGGTTCTGTTTCCCGGAAACTACTTTTATTTTCCACCTTTTCTAGGAGTATTTGTTTATATTTTTGTTGTTCTTCCAACCACGTTGCCATTCCTGCTGCTGTTGGGTTTACTATATATTTCCTTTCTGCTTCCGCTACTCCACTCATAGTTACATAGTTAGTCAGGTTGAAAAAAGACACAAGTCCATCCAGCACTCATAGCTGCTCTCTCTTTTTCTCTTGTTGTCTTCTTAATTTTAGAGATTTTCTGTATCAATATTCCCCTTAGAAAGGCTTTCAGAGAGTCCCATACTATCCCCATATTTGCGATTCCTTTATTTCTATTCATGTACTCCTTTATTAAGTTTCCTATTTCTTCATGTTGTCCAATCAATTCCAACCAAAAGGGGTTTATTTTCCATTCTCCCCTTCTTTTTCCCCTTTTTTGAGCAACTGATACCACCATCGGGGAGTGGTCTGAAAGACCCCTGGGCATATATTTTATATTCTCCACTTGTCTTAACATTGCTTCATCCCCCAGCATCAAATTGATTCTAGAAAGCGTGTTATGCATTTTTGAGAGACATGAGTATTGTTTCTCTGTCGGGTTTCTTAACCTCCAAATGTCTCTCAAATCTATCTCCATTATCAGTCAATTCAAATTACTTACACCAGTCTGATCCCCCTACTTCATCGGCTATCTGTCCTTTTCTTCACTCATTACTGCATTAAAATCGCCCACTATTAATATTGGGACGTTCGGCTTGCTTGATATAAATGCCACCAGGCTATATATTACTTCTGGTTTAAATGGAGGCGGGATGTATATATTGGCCAAAACACATTCCAAATCCATATTGGCCAAAACACATTCCAAATCCCTCAAAATACAGTGCAGGAAAATATATCATCCTTTGTTGTCTATTGTCGCTTTTCTACAGGAGAATGGCACCCCGGTTCCAATCAAAATACTTACTCCCCTATACAGAGTGGTATTGGGTTTGAAACCCACGATGCTTCAAGTACCCAGTGGTTTCTTTTGTTAAGTGCGTCTCCTGTAGACAAACTATTACAGCTTCATATGTTTTTATTGTAGAGAATAACGCACTTCTTTTTTTTTTGTGTCCTAGACCTCTAATATTCCATGAGCAAATATTCATACTTCTACTTTGCATCTACCTCAATCAATTTCATAACCCGATTTATATTTTGCAATTTCCTATTTTTGTGACCTTCTTGTGCATTACGTGATCTCTTGTAACCTTTTTTCCATTTCTGTGCCTTTTTTACTCTCAAACTTTCTTGTTTCATTTGCCTCATATTCCAACCTGTGCTCAGTGCTACATTCCCCCCCCTTTCTGGGTTTGTCCCCTACCCCTTTTCCCCACCCCCCTCTCCCATTTTAGGAGGGGGTGGTGGTGTCCAGGCTGGGGGAGGATCCAATTCCTCACCTCCATCTCCCATTCCTGATCCTCCTTGGGTCCACACCTGGGGTTTTTATCGTGACCTAAAAGCAAACACTCTCTCACATCCGTGGTTCTCCTCCCCCTCTCCCTCCCTCCCCTTTCCAGTGTTCCATTGTACTTAGTTTGTTATCACACCCAAAAACCACAACAAACAAAAAAAAAAAAAAGAGGCAGGGAAAAGTGGGAAAGAGGGGGGCTTCCCCTTTCCTCTCTCTCTTCCATTGTCTGAGTGCTCTCACTCACAACATTATATTCAATCTAGGTTAAGTGCATTTTTTCTTCCCTTTTTTTTATAATTTTATGTCTTCCTCAGTTTATTTTCATTCCTTTCCAACCATAGTGCTGCTTCCTCTGCTGTATTAAATAATGTTACCTCTTAAGGGGGCGTGGCCAGGGCACAGACAGGATGGCTGCATAGAGACAGAGCTCCGTCCTGTGACCACTTCAAACAGCGACGATCAGCATATTCCCACACTGCTGACCATCTGAACACCTCTGCCATCTTTCCCGGAGCATAACGAGCGGCATGTAGCTCAAAAGAAAGGACAAGTGCCCTCCTCACAAACTCACGGACCTACATGTACCAGCCGTGCCGCGGCCATGATGGCGCCGTGGCTGAGGCACAGCACACGGTGCAGACAGCCCTCTATTCACCATCACAGGGCCCACCAGCAGCTCTGCAGAATGGACGGGACACCTCTCTGGGCAATGACACCAACCGCTCAACATCACCTCTCAGCTCTCCACTTCCAAGCATCCCTGTGAAAGCTAAAATGCGCATGCAGGCCTTAGCAGCAGCATACGAGGTAGGCCGCATTTCTTCCAATATCCCCCTTAACACCTGCACAATCCCCCATGCCGGATCCTATCACAGCCTTCCCAACCACAGGGCAACATGTAATGAACAATTTCTTAAAGACATGTTAATGTCGCTACGAAGCTCCATACAGTCAGACATAATATCTGTGTTAATGCGGGTTGGCCAAAGTTTAGAAACGCTCGAACATAAAATTGACCACATGGCAATCAATATGGGGAACATAACAGACACCGTTAACGACATAATAGACACACAGGAGGAACAAACCCAAGACAACAAATGGTTAAAAGACAAATTGGTGGATATAGAGGACAGGTCCAGGAGGAATAATATTAATCTCCATGGAGTACCTGAAACAATACAACCCCAGGACCTGTCCTCATATGCAAAAGGCCTTATAGAAGCCCTGCTACTGGAAATAAAAAACATGGAACTGATCATTGACCGCATCCATCGGCTACCAAAACCCCCCTTTTTACTGGACAGCACATCCAGGAATGTGATCCTTAGGATCCACTTTTACCACGTAAAAGAGCAACTTACTCAAAAAGCAAGGGCGCTGGGAACCCTGCCCGACCCATACGGGCAAAAACAAATTTTTGCTGATCTCTCCCAGCAAACATTAAGTCGGCAAAGGCAATTAAATAATATAACAAAAACGCTCCGAAACAACCATATCATGTATCAATGGACAGCACAAACAAAAATATTCATCACATAAAATGGCATCAAGCATGTGGTGTCCTTGCACAAAAATGGGATGCAATTCCTTCAAGCGTGGGGAATTATTTCCAACCAGAATGAAACTGCACCTCTAGAGCACAGCACGGAGAACTACTCTCTCCCCACTCCGCTCCCGTGAAGACCAAGCAAATCCCACCAATCCACCTAGAACAGTGGGAAACATATTACAAGGGTCTCAGGGCACTAGCCTCCCTCTCGGCCCAGTGAACATTCTTTTCCACTTACCAAGTTCCTAAGCACTGGTTGTGCCCACACCAAGGAACTGTCAACTGCACTTTGCTCTGCAATTGTTACACGCAGTTGCGTTAGTCCTTTTTGTTTTCTGTTCTTATATTGTTAACTTTCAATGTATTGGAACACCCAGACAAGAAGGTACCCAAAATTATACTGATGCTCCACCGAAACTACTACCATCTACGCCAGGCTCTAGTATCTCCCCATCTGACAGACACAGCTACCCTACAGCGTAACTCGATCACTAAGAATTAATTATCCCTTTCCAACTACCACCTTACTCAACCGATCCAGATGCTCAAGATTCTATCGATTAAGAAGATTTTCCCATCGTCTTAACTGCCAATGCCCCACAAAAAAAGAATGGTATCCTCCTGGCAATTAAACATACCATACCCTTTCATTTAGAAGCAAGTACTCAAGATCCAGAGGGTCGTTATCTCATAGTAACCGGAAAAATCCATGAAGAATGTTTCACCATAGTCTCAGTATATGCACCTAATTCTCATCAACTGAGATTTCTACGCAAACTTCACAAAAAGTCAGCAAATTACAACAAGGCGCAGTGATTTGGTGCGGCGAATTTAATGTCACCCCAGATCCGTAAATCGATACCACAGCTACTTCGATCCATGGGAAACAATCCCTCAAATCGCTTCTAGCCAAATGGAACCTCTATGACACCTGGAAATGCCATCACGCCGACGAAAGAGACTTCACCTTCCTATCTTCACATTACAATATGTACTCCCGTATAGACTTCTTCCTGACAGATCAATGGACATTGCAAAGAACTTCATCATCAGAAATACTTTCAGCAACCTGGTCCAACCACTCACCAATATGCATTGTTATCAAACTGAAGAACAACGCACCACCTACCTCTCTATGGAAAATTAACACACGTATCCTACAATCTGACCTTTTTTCCAAGTCACTAAGAGATAATCTGGAAATTTTCTTTTTACAGAACTTGGGTTCAGTTAAAGGCCCACATACTCTGTGGGCAGCACACAAGGCCTTTGTGCGAGGTCTTTTTATCCAAATGGGAGCAAAAGAGAAGAGGCAGAAAATTTCCCAACTATTAGCTGATGTTCAGACAGTAGACTCCCAAAACAAACAAAACCCCTCCAACAACCTGAAAGCCAACATCTTCAAACTAAGATTAGAACTCAGGGCACTCCTCCTAAATAACTTCGATGAAACCATTAAGAGATGTAAAATGCAATCCTATGCACAAGACAATAAAGTAGGCAAGCTATTAGCACATCAACTGAAACCTCATCACCCCAAAACTCACGAACCCTACCTGTATCATAACTAGAGTTGAGCGAACCCAAACTGTAAAGTTCAGGTCCGTACCGAACTTTCGGGTGTCCGTGTACCGAACCCGAACATTTGAGAAAACGTTCGGGTTCTGGGTTCTGGTATCTCATCCTGCATTACAGAACGATCTGATTACAGAATGATATCTCATCCTGCATTACAGAACAATCTGATTACAGAACGATCTCTCATCCTGCATTACAGAACGATCTGATTACAGAACGATCTGATACTGGACTAGGTAGAGATTACTATTGCTTTGAGGGACAGATTGCAGATCTAATAACATCTCCCATTTTTCTTCCTTTTGCAGCCCTCTAGAACTTTCCAGGACCTTTTTACAGTCATTTTTGTGCCAAATAGTTCGGATCCCCTTTGACTTCAATGGGGTTCGGGGTCCGGGGTAAAGTTCGGATAACGTTCAGTACCGAACCCGAACGTTTCTACGAAGTTTGGCCGAACCCGAACATCCAGGTGTTCACTCAGCTCTAATCATAACACTACCAAACAAAAATTGTACCATCCCCAAGCTATTGAAAATGCATTCAGTGATTACTACATTCAATTGTATAACTTAAAAGAGGAAGTCAACACTCCTCAACCCCAATTAGACTCCATCCGTTCCTTCTTAGACTCCGTCCATTTACCTACACTGTCTGAGGATCGGTTAAAACTACTAAACGCTCCCTTTACTAAAGCAGAGATCAACAGGGCAATTGAGACACTTCACAACAACAAAGCCCCAAGCCCAGATGGCTTTGTAGGGGAGTATTACAAAAAATTTAAAGACATGTTGACGGACTATCTAATTCCAATATTTAACAATGCTGCCTCCTCTGCCTCTCTCCCCTAGGAAATGTTAGAAGTAGAGTTGACCGAATCCGAACTGTAAAGTTCGGGTCCGTACCGAACTTTTGGGTGTCCAGGACCTGGACCCGAACCCGGACTTTTCAAAAAAAGTCTGGGTTCGGGTTCGGGGTTCTGGTAATTTTACTAAAAGTTCTGAAAATTGCTGTAAAAAAGTCTTGGAAAGTCCTAGAGGTCCGCAAAAGGAAGGAAAATGGGGGTAAGGGTCGGACAAGTGCCCTACAAAGAAATGGGGACAGGGAAATAACTTATAAGCATTTTTAAACAAAAATCACATAAAAAAATTAAAAATGAAGGTGGATGTGGACCATCTTCAAACTGTGTGTGAAAAGTATTAATTAGCGGGAGAAGCCATATCACTGTTCTAAAATCATCTTCAAACTGTGTGAAAAAAGTATAAATTAGCCGGGAGAACCCATATCACTGTTCTACAATCATCTGAAAACTGTGTGTGAAACTTAAATAACAACCGGGAGAAGCCATATCCCTGTTCTAAAATCATCAGCAAACTGTGTGTGAAACGTAAACAATAGCCGGGAGAAGCCATATCAACAGACGTCCTCCCAGAATTAAGCAACCGCAATGTAGATGTCTTTTGTCTATAGGGCGGTTAAGTGGTTAAGTTTCACCCACAGTTTTCAGATGATTTTAGAACAGGGATATGGCTTCTACCTGCTATTGTTTAAGTTTCACACACAGTTTTCAGATGATTTTGGAACAGGGATATGGCTTCTCCCGGTTATTGTTTAAGTTTCACACACAGTTTTCAGATGATTTTAGAACAGGGATATGGCTTATCCCTGTTATTGTTTAAGTTTCACACACAGTTTGCAGATGATTTTAGAACAGGGATATGGCTTCTCCCGGCTATTGTTTAAGTTTCACACACAGTTTGCTGATGATTTTAGAACAGGGATATGGCTTCTCCTGGTTATTGTTTAAGTTTCACACACAGTTTGCAGATGATTTTAGAACAGGGATAGGGCTTCTCCCGGCTATTGTTTAAGTTTCACACACAGTTTGCTGATGATTTTAGAACAGTGATATGGCTTCTCCCGCTAATTAATACTTTTCACACACAGTTTGAAGATGGTCCACATCCACCTCCATTTTTGATTTTTTTTTCCCTGTCCCCATTTCTTTGTAGGGCACTTATCCGACCCTTACCCCCATTTCCCTCCTTTTGCAGACCTCTAGGACTTTCCAGGACTTTTTTACAGCCATTTTAGTGCCTAAAGGTTCGGGTCCCCATTGATTTCAATGGGGTTCAGGGTCCGGGTCAAAGTTTGGTTTCTGTCCGGACCCGAACCCGGACTTTGTCCTGAAGTTTGGCCGAACCAGCAGAACCCAAACTTCTAGAGGTTCGAGCAACTCTAGTTAGAAGCAACAATCATCACACTGCCAAAGCCAGGGAAGGAACACACCATTCCCCAAAACTTCCGCCCCATTTCCCTCCTTAACCATGACACAAAATTATTTGCCAAAACGATAGCATTTAGATTAATCAATCTTCTTCCCAATTGAATCCACCCTAACCAGTCCAGTTTTGTCAAGGGCCGCCAAACTTCTAACGCTAACCCAAGAATGATAACCCTAATCCACCATGCAGAATCAACAAGAACGCCTTCTCTGCTCCTGTCTCTGGATGCAGAGAAGGCATTCAATCGAGTTCACTGGGGATATATGGAACAAGCATTAAAAAATGTGGTTTTCAAGGCCACATACTCTCCTCAATCTTAGCACCGTACTCTAATCCAACAGCCAAGGTTTTCTGTTCCTCTATGATATCCAAGCCCTTCAACATAACAAATGAGACCAGACAGGGGTGCCCCCTTTCCCCACTAATATTTAATATAGTAATGGAACCACTAGCGCAAAAAATCTGAGCCCAACAAAATATAACAGGATTGCAAATTGGCAAATACAACCACAAAATAAATCTATTTGCGGATGACATTATCCTTATATTATCCAACCCAACCTCTTCCCTGGCTTCGGCAAGTGATATCTTAGAACTCTTTAGTAATATATCCTACTACAACTTGAATGCAACTAAATCATATATTCTGCCTATAGAGATTGCCACATTACAACAACATCTCAAATCTTTGTATCCATACACATGGGCTGCAGACTCCATAACATACCTTGGCATAAAATTGACCACAAAGATCTCTCTCTTAGTAAGCGCCAACTACACCCCCCTCCTAACTGAATTACCAAAAGAACTAGAGACTCTAACGAAATCCCACCTCACATGGTCAGGTAGGCTTGCAGCCTTTAAAATGTTTAAACTACCCCAATTATTATGCATCTATAGATCTCTCCCCGTACCGGTCCCACCCTCCTTCTTTACCTCCCTCCAAGGGATTCTAAACAAATTTCTTTGGAGAACCTCCAAACCCAGATGCTCTAAACTAAACCTAACAAAAAACAGGATAGACGGTGGTGTAGGATATGTGTGTTTGAAAGACTATTACTACGCCTCCATTCTCACACAACTTAGACCCTGGTTTAGGGAAGATCTCACACCCCCTGGAAAGAGATCGAACAAGCCCAGATTCCAGGCAACAATTTACACGCCTGGCTCCTAAGCAACCCCAAACTCAGCAAGCTAAAAGCCAAAATATCACCGACAACCACGGCCACAGTACAAGCCTTCAAACACTGCCTAACTCACTCCTACAAAGGGGAAACCCCATTCCAACTCCCAACAGCAACTTTGTCATACATGATACCCAGCCTCCCACAACACACTTGGGAGAACATGGGCATGAAATTTCTCTCAGACCTATACCACAAGGGAACACTAAAATCCTTCACCACCCTCACACACGAATATGGCATCCCTTCCAAGGACTACTTTAAATATGTACAAATCACATACTGCCTAATAAAAAAACCCACACATGTTGATACAAACCCACCGAAATATAGGTATTTACCTTTCAGCAAAACAACACAACCTTAAAGGTATTACACTCTTTTATGATCTATTAGGCACAAAAAATATGTTCACTAAATTGCCTCCATTAATCTCCTGGGAAGAAGATCTAAGCAAAACTTCCACCACCTCTCAGTGGACATCGGCCATTAAGGCCTCCTATGAAGCCACCAAAGCATCTAACCTGTTGGAGCTAGGTCTTAAATTAAAATTAAGATGGTACCTCACACCCCCCCGAATTCACAAATTTGCTCTCTCCACAGCACCAACTGGAGGAACTGTGGGATGACAGGTTCCCTCTTACACATCATGTGGAGCTGTAACAAAGTACACCAATACTGGCTGGAAGTCTTCATGCTCATACAGAAAGTAACTCAAACAGACCTAACCCCATCACCAGAACTAGCCATTCTAAACATAGGCTCAGTCCCCACAACATAACGCATTAAACATAACTCATTCCCTACACACACGAGAAACATAATTATTCACATTTAATTGGCAGCAAGATTATCAATCACAAAACATTGGAAATCAGCTGACATACATCATATCAACGAGGCGATCTCACTGACACACATACACGGATCTTATGAAAGAATGTTTACAGCCTCAATAGGCAAACTAGCTTCAACTACTAAACAATGGAATTCTTGGTTGATATGGTTCAATGACAATGCTATAACATGTGTAGATTAATATACACAGGATACCAATAACTCGCACATACAGTCTAAGCTTCACATACCACAATGCTTTATTATGTGTTTAGCCCTTCTAACAAATATCCTGTTTGGTCATAGAGGTCTGAGGAGAAGGGGCACCCCCCTCTTTAATTCCTGGCACAGCTTGCTCCCCAATGGAGTGGTGGGGAGAAGGGGGGCGCCGCAACCCCATAGCAGATCTACACCCACAACATGATCACCTATTCTTCCATGAATGTTATACTCATTAACCTGGCAATGTATGAAGAAAAGAATGTTACCTCTCCTCCAACCACTACATGCAAACGTGCTGGGTACATCATTGAATATGTAATTTGAAGTTGCTGAAGTTTCTTCTTAATATACATATATCTAGTTATATGTCCAGGTATATTGAGGCATATTGAGACCCTGGTTCCGTTATAGACTATATGCCTTTTTTCCCTTGCCTTTTGTAGGATTATCTCTTTATCTTTGTAAAAGAGCAGCTTGATTATGTAAAGTCTAGGGTAGCCTCCTGGCGCTGGGCCCTATACGGGACTTTATGCGCTCTCTCTATTCCAAAAAAGCGTGAAAACATCTCCTCTCCAAAAGTGTCTTTTAACCAATTTTCCAGGAAAGTTACAGGGTTACCACCTTCTCATCTTTCGGGAAAGCCTACTATTCTTAAGTTGTTCCTCCATTGTCTATTTTCCACATTTTCTATTTTGCCCATGTATAGGTTACTCTTCTCCTTTATCTCATTCAATTCCCTCTTAATTGGGTCAAGGTCATCTTCTATTTGGCTTACTCTTTCTTCCAATGCTGCAGTTCTTTCACATATTTTTTGTGTATCCTGTCTCAGATGCTTCATTTCTTCACTCAGTCCTTTTATTTACTCATTTACTCCCATCGTGGTCTCTTTACAGAAATTCACCGCTTCCAAAACCTCACTTAGGGTGAGTTCTGTGTCTCCTCCGGTGCTCGTAGTGCCTACTGGGTTCACCGATTTCTCCACCTCCTGGTCGGTCTTTGCAGTGACTCCTAGGCTTTTCCTTCCCCCAGTAGCCCCTGCCTGGCTTTTACTCTGTGCTCCAGAGTTAGATGTCCCTTTAGGCAGGGTATGCTCTGATTTTTCTGGCTTTGGCACCATTTGGTTCCAATTTTCTTTCCCTTTATCCTTTACCACAGTCTGCATATGGGTATTTTCCTGTGTCAGCTCTTCACCTTTCTTTTTCGTCATCATTCTTCTACTCTTAGAGCCTTAAGCTTTTGCCACCTCTGTTCTACCTGCTAATTTAAGGGCCACGATTTATCAGCTTTATTATAAGTTACTATATGGGCATTCAAGATGTATACCAGGGTAGGCCCGCCTAGTGGTATGAGCAAGGCAAGGCAAAACAGAGTACTCTCTTTCGGTCCAGCGGAAAAGCTAGAGCAGGCTTTTGGCCCAGGACTTTACAAAAAAAAAAGAAAAAAAGGAAGAGAGAAAGAGAGTATATTTCCCTTCACAGGGCTGAGCTTAACATCAAGCTTTCCAAAGTAATTAGTATACAGTTAGAGAGTAGTGGTCCTAGAGTGTCTGTGATTGAATGTCTATTATATATCACGTAAACAGCATATAATCTTATAAAAGGGAATAAAAGAGAATAATAATTTATAAGTCATTTTTTGATCAGTTTGGTTAATTTCTGCCACTGTCCTTCTTGGTATCAGGTCAGTCCTTACTTCCAGAGGACTGGGGGGGGTTTCCAAGTCCAGTCACTTCTCTCCATCTGCTGGCAATTTTTAAACAGACACTGTGTGCGCTCTCACCACACTCAGCATCTCCCTCCGTTCCACAAGTCACAGTACCATCCAGCAGTAATCCCCCCAGAGAACACTGTTATACCAAGGTTACTTACCTTTTCGGTGTTACAGGAAAGACTTATCAGTCTTAAAGCACCCACCAGTTGTTCCTTGCCCCCAGGGTTTCTTTACCAATGTTCTTATCCTACTGCAGCCTACCTTCCTCCTGTCGGCTTCCCAGTCGGTCAGTCAGAGCGGTGTACCTGAGGGGAGCGGAATGCTCACACCACTCCGTTCCTCCCTCAGGCTGCTAGCGTCTTCCTCGCCACCTCCAGCTCCGGCTGTTCCCCTGGTACCTCCTCCACAATGCACACCGCCGCTGCCCCTTTCCTCCAATATGGCAGTTCCCTGCCGCCGCTGCACCCTCACCGCGGCACTCCCAGCCCACAATAGGCAGCGGTGGCAGGCAGCAGTGGATCCTTCTCCCCTCCAGCTCCCCCTGCACAGTGCTCGTACATCGCTGATGGCTCTCAGGCAGACCTCAGGATCTTTGGAACGAGGAGCAAAACGAAAGCTCCCTGCTGCTCACATCCTCTTCTGGTCACCTACATCAATTAATTTAGTTAAATTCATTTAACCTATTTAATTAATTTACAGAATTTGTTTTGTTTATTCGTATTCAAATCAGTTAAAATTTTCAGGATAGAATTGACTTGAATAGTTTTTGAATCAATTTTGAATAGTTTTCAAATTTGAAAAGTTTTTGAATTCAAATAGTTTTCAAATTTGAAACGTTTTCAAATTTGAATAGTTTTTGAATAGTTTTCGAATTCGAATAGTTTTTGTATTTCCAAAGAGAATAAAATAAAATAGAAAATAAAGGAATGGAATATAAAAAAAATAGAATAGAATATAAAATATAACAGAAAATATAAGAATAGAATATAATAGAGTAAAACAGAACAAAATAGAATAGTAAATAAAATATCAGAATAGAATAAAATTGAATGGAATACAAAAGAAAAGAATAAAATAGAAAAAATATACCCATCTTCTGAAATTCGAATAGAAAAGAATAGAAAAGAATATAATTTAAAAAAAGCAATAGAATATAAATTTGAATTTAAATAGAATAGAAAAGAATAGATTAGAATAGAATAGAAAATAACAGAATAGTGTAATATAAAAACAACATATATAGGAATATAACCACCTTCCTATTCTAATCTATTCTTTTCTATTAATTAAAATCCAAATTGATTTTTTTTTTAATTTTGGGAAATGCTTATATACTTTATATTCTATTCTATTTTTTTAAATTCTATTCTTTTTCTATTTGCTTATTCTAATCTATTATTTTCTATTCTATTATTTTATTTTCTATTCTGTTCTATTCTATTCTTTTCTATTCTAACCTATTCTGTTCCAAATTCAAATTTTAGAAGATGGTTATATTCTTTCTATTCTATTCTATTCTATTCTATTCTATTCTAGTCTATTGTTTTTTTTCTATACTACTCTGTTATTTTCTATTCTATTCTAATCTATTCTTTTCTATTATATTCAAATTTATTCTGTTTGGATTTTGGGAAATTGTTATATTCTTTCTATTCTATTCTATTTTTTTTAATTCTATTCTTTTATATTCTATTATAGTCTGTTCTATTCTTTTTTCTATTCTATTTTTTGTATTCTTTTCTTTTCATATGTATTCAAATTAGAATATTCTATTTGAAGTTTGAATTTCAGAAGATGGTTATATTCTTTTTATTTTATTCAATTATTTTTTATTCTATTCTATTCTGTTCATTTCTATTCTATTATATTTTATTCTTTTATTTTCTGTTATATTCTTTTCTATTCTATTCTATTTTTTATTCTATTCCTTTATTTTCTATCTTATTTTATTCTCTTTGGAAATTGGAAAACTATTTGAAGTCGAAAGCTATTCAAATTCAAATTTGAAAACGTTTTGAATTCGAAAACTATTCTAAATTGATTCCAAAACTATTTGAATCGATTCGAAAACGATTCGATCCAATTCAAATTTGAATTCTGTCCAAAATGTTTTTCGTTATTTCGAATTTGTTAAAATTCGGTACTATTGGGGGCGTGGCCTGCAGCGAACGGGAGCGGATACACGATAGAGGAGCTCCGAAGACTTGGGCACAATCTACAGGCATCCCTACAGGCATCCTCCAGCCTGCACCAAGGGTGAGCCTGCCTACTCCTTCCATCCACCTCTCTATCGCTCTTGCTACCCGGTCGGCAATTGTGTGATCGGACGTCCGCGGCTTGCGGCCTACACAGCCGGACAGCGATCCTCCCTCCTTAGTGCCATCCACCGGCCACGGACTAAAATAAGGGGATCACGGACAATGACAAGGGTACCCTGACCATCCACCCTTCTATCAGTCCTGCTACCCGTCCGGCTGCCAATTGTGTGATCAGACGTCCGCACGTCTGAAAATTTAGTCCGCGGCTTGCGGCCTACACAGCCGGACAGCAATCCTCCCTCCTTAGTGCCATCCAATGGTCACGGACTAAAATAAGGGGATCACGGACACTGACAGGGGTACCCTGACCATCTCTCCTTCAGCCCTGAAGCCCTAGCTCCAAACACCGCTAGTGGCCTAATAGCGGCCTATTGAGGCCTACCGCAATTTTGGCAGCCAATGGCCTAAATTTTCAAGCACTCAGGGCTTTGGGGTTCTCAACAACTATTACTAACAGCTACCTAATATCAGGGGCTCCTGGAGGGACTGTGTCCCGAACGCACCCAATATTGACCAGAGTGAACTTTTAATAACCATAACTTACTATACGTACTGAGTGATCAGCCACTTTTACTAATGTCACGCAAGAGAAAAGAGGATAGAGGTCCCAAAAAGCTCACTGACTTCTTTCAGTGGCCTGATAATAGAGGAAGGGACCTTGAAAACACAGCCATCCGTACAGCCAACCAGCCCAAATCATACACAGATCTCCCTGATGCAGACTCTGGAGATGCAGACGTACCACTGCTATCCTCTCCCAACCAGTCGCCACCTATCAGTCCATCATCGCAAAGCCCAGTCAAATCAAAAAGGAGGATGGACCCCAATAACAAGGATACAGTGGATGCGGTCCTTACACCTCTGATCCAGTCGCATCCACCCATAGCCTTCTTTCCCACCACGGGACAACCAGTCCTTGATTCCACTTTAAAAGACATGCTCTTGTCCCTACAAAACTCACTAACTTCCAGCTTCACATCAGTCCTCAATAAACTCTCAACTGAAATGAAAAATATGGACAACAGAATCCACTATATAGAAAACAAAATGGAAGAATGTACAGTCATGGTGAACGACGTATACACAGAACAAAAAGAGGAAACCGTCTGGATAAAAAGAAAACTGGCGGACCTCGAGGACCGCTCGAGATGAAACAATTTAAAAATACTAAGGGGTCCCGGAATCTATTCTTCTCTCAGACTTACAAATGTACACCACTAAACTATTCTCACTCATTGCACTGGAGCTTACACCAATAGAGCTCACTATAGACCAGATCCACAGGATCCCTAAACCACGGCACTTGGAAGACACTGTCCCCCGAGATGTTCTTCTAAGGGTCCACTTCTTCCAAGACAAAGAACAAATCTTAACTAAAGTAAGAAATGCAGCACCCTTCCCTGAACCATTAACGGGAATCCAAATCTAGCCAGACCTATCCCAGCACTCTACCGGTGAGAAGGCAACTTAAAACAGCGACCAAAGCCCTCAACAATCACAAGTTAATTTACAAGTGGCATCACCCCACAACTCAGATTATCACTAAAAAATGGTAAGTAACACACGGTATCCAATATACACAACGGAATGAAACTACTCCACTCATGGGGAATTATTCCAGAGACACCGCAGGAAGATCACACCAGGTTCAACCAAACTAATCCTCCCCAGCATGAGCTACACAAACACGGTAACCGTAACCCAAGCACAAGTGAACCTCCACACGTATGTCATATCCACCAACCTCTTTCGATCGGGCTCTAGGCTCAATGCCAGAAAGGCCCTGAACTTTACCCCCAACTCTGTCAGCTTCTCATTGAGATCTGAATAGCTGACCGCTCAAAGTTTTACTCATTGTTGCTTGTTTTCTCTCCTTATTGTTACATTTATTCTTTCTCTTCTTCTATGATATATCGAAGTACCACGCTGATCACATACCTCAGATCAGCCAATTGAATACTGACTGTTGTATTTGTCTTCCAACTACTTTATGAGCCATTAAGATAACTGGAATACAAAATTTCCCTCAGGACCCTGTGGCCGAGACTACCTAGATGAACAGTGAACCAGCACAGACCAGCTACATCGAGCCACCAATCCAGAAGAACAAAGCAAACATCTTCTTTATCGACTACCAGACATCTTGCTGCTCATCCAAACGTAAGTCTCAAAAAAGCTACACCACACAATCACTCCACATCATGAACACCATCAACATCCTATCTATCAACGCGAAAGGCCTAAACCACCCAGTGAAAAGGGCCTCTCTGTAGAAAACAGTGCTAAAAAATAACTGTGACATCATATGCGTGCAGAAAACGCACTTTGCCCAAGACTCCTCTCCAATATGCCAACACAAGTCTTTCCCACCCATCTTCAAATCCTGTTACACAAAAAAACAGCGTGGAGTCCTAATCGCCACCAGAGACACCATTTCCTTTCAGCTACATAAATGTACACTCGATCCAGAAGGTAGATACATTATCCTCAACTGTACCATAGAGAACTCCCAATATACCATAGGCTCCGTATATGCTCCCAACCAACGCAAATGGCATTCTTAAGGTCCACTTTCAAGAAAATCAAGGACACCAAACAAGGTCACCTACTGATATGTGGAGACTTCAATCTAGTACCTGATTACGAACTGGACTCAACCTCTGGACCCAAAAGATTTACTTCACCTTTGAGCAAACTCATAGCAGAATATGATCTATATGATATATGGAGGTGTACTCACGCGGAGGAGAGAGACTTTATGTACCTCTCCCCGCGCCACAACACATATTCCCACATTGACCTGTTTGTTTCAAATAAATGGTTACTACAATCTATTAAATCATCAAAAATCCTCACTATCGCCTGGTCGGACCACGTACCGGTGAGCATAGAGATCACAAAAAAATCCGCGCAACCCCAATCATATTTATGGAGGGTGAATAACTCTCTCCTACAAAATTTCAACAACACCGAATATCTATCCAAACGTCTAGATGAATTTTTCACTACTAACAAAGGTTCTGTGTCCGACACGGCGACCCTGTGGACCACACACAAGGCCTATATTCTAGGCTTTTTCATACAACTGGGATCCAAATTGAAAAGAGGGAGGATGCAGCGTTTATCAGAGCTAACCGCAGCAATTGAGGTAAAAAATTCTCAAAACAAACTATACCCTATGCCCCAACTTCAATCTGAAATCTTTAAACTTCACCATGAGTTAAGTGCCTTGTTGCCAGAAGACTTTGAAAGAATGCAACGCAAGCTCAAAGCTAAATCATATGTAACTGGCAACAGGGCAGGTAAAGCCATTGCTCTTTGAATTAAAGGCCATCGCACTAAAACCAAAATAGCATACCTGTACCACCCCATTACCCACGAAAAACTTTTAAATCCCCAATCAATATCAGATGCCTTCAGTGACTACTATAGTGGCCTTTACAACATTAGCAAAGACAAAAGTACCCATACACCGACCCACAAAGAAATTAACTCTTTCCTTGATCACGTCAAATTTCACAAATTATCGAAAGACCAAACTGATACCCTGAACCTACCGCTCAATATAGACGAGTGATAGACAAATTGCCACATGGTAAATCCCCAGGCCCGGACGGGCTCACCTGAGAATACTATAAAACGTTCCAGAAACAACTCTTCCCTTACTTATGTGACCTCTATAATGATGCTGCATCCTCCTCCACTTTTCCAACATAAATGCTCTCAGAGCTGGTGGTGACCTTGCCGAAACCAGGCAAAGACCCAACATCACCGTCAAATTATCGCCCCATATCCCTTCTTAACCTTGATCTCAAGATCTATGGCAAAATGCTTGTGAACAGGTTGAGGGACATAATGCCATCATTAATCCACGGGGACCAGATGGGTTTAACAAAAGGCCGTCAAACCTCGGACGCCACATGACAACTGATCAATCTAATTCATCATACCATCATCTCCAAGACGCCTTCTCTGCTTCTTTCTTTAGATGCAGAGAAGGCATTTGACAGGGTGAATTGGGAATATCTCGCTTTAGTTCTACAAAAATTTGGTTTCACAGGCCCCATATACCAAGCTATTCTAGCGCTATATACTAAACCTTCAGCACGTGTATATACATCCAACCTCCTCTCCACCCCATTCCTAATTTCTTATCCCCTGTTATATTTAATTTAGTCATGGAACCTCTAGCTGAACATGTTAGATCAAACAACAGAATTACAGGCATAAACATTAATTCCCACCAACACAAGATCAGCCTGTTCGCGGATGATGTAATCCTAATGTTAACCAACCCCACATCATCCCTGGCAGAAGTTCAGACTCTCCTAAAATGGTTCAGTAGGGTCTCCTATTACGAGGCAAATGAAACAAAATCATACATCCTCAACCTAGGCGTAGACGCCATAACACAGAATCTCCTCCAACATCAATACCCATACGAACGGGCTGACAAGAGCATATCCTATTTGGGTATTCAGCTAGCGAAATCCACCAAATCTCTATTTCAACTAAACTACTGCTCTACTCGTGATAAAATACAACAAGATTTACAAAACTTGGCCAAGTGCGAATTCTCATGGTCAGGCAGACTATCGGCGTTCAAAATGATGCATCTACCGCAACTCATCTACCTATTCAGAACTCTTCCAATACCAGTTCCACTTAGCTACTTTAAATCTCTACAATCCATACTATACCGTCTTGTGTGGAAAGGAAAAAGAGCTAGGTGTCCACACCACAAATTAATTAAGCACAGAACATGTGGAGGAGCAGGGTATATCAACTTCTACGATTACTACATAGCAGCGACATTGTCCCAACTTAAAGAATGTTTTTTTACCATCCCCTAACACTCTCTGGGGTTCAATAGAAGCCTCCCATACTTCAAACCAACCCCTATCAACTTGGCTATACAGCGCCCAACTGGGGGCAAAGGATCCATCCTTCCTATCCCCTACCATGCGAACAGCAATTAAAGCCTGGAATCACCTGCTACAACAAGCCCAACAACATCCAGCAAAAACCCCCTTGAAAATCCCACTATCAGCCCTAACTCCTTTCATAGCCCAAATATCCCTATCCTATCCTCATCCTCAAAAAGGAATTAAATATGTACATGACCTTTATGATGGCAACTTGCCCAAGCCCTTTCTTAGCCTACAAAAAGAATTCAATATCCCCCCACAAGATGCATACCAATACATGCAAATCCGACACCGCCTATCCAAGAATACCCATAAACAACTCAACATACAAACCCAGGCCTGGTCACACCTAACATCGCCCTCCCTATATCAAAAAGGAATCACCACCTTCTATAACTTACTTCAACAAAAAAATTAATTCCACAAGTCCTCCTCCTTCGAAAAATTGGAAGCAGACCTAAGGCAATCCTTCACAGAGAAGCAATGGATTAAGGCATGCAGAACCACTCACAAAGCAACCTCATGCTCCACATTGTGGGAACAATCTACGAAAATCTCACTGAGATACTACTTGACCCCCCGCCAAAGTTTCACGCTTTGGAAATTACTTCCCAAATAAATGCTGGAAGAATTGTGGAATGACAGGAGAAATCCTACACATTTTATGGTGATGCCCAAAAATCAAGCCATACTGGCAAACTATCTCCACCATAATCTCTAAAATTACACAAATACAAACACCGCTAAACCCAAGCCTCGCACTTCTCTCACTTAACACTGATTCCCTCTCGTACCCGATGCAACATACTATTACCCACCTGCTCCTAGCAGCTAGACTTACAATCTCATGACACTGGAAAGACCCTCAGCCCCCCACTGCACTAGAAGCAGTGGAATTAACCCAGCAACATTACATTTACAAAAAAAGGATGGCTTCTTTGGCCGGTCAACTCCCGAAGGCAATTCGGCAATGGTCACCCTGGCAAGACAGGTACCCAACTAACTTGCAAACATTGATTACATGAATTCTTCTAGCCTACAAATACTTGTCCACATGAGTATCTCTTAAATTTGACCACATGATTATCTGGTCCTGTTGGCGGCCATTTGGAAGAGGGGGTGGGGCTAGACTCACCCGAGACACATTAACCCTATAGGGTTGTCTTGAGAGAGAACAGCCCCCTACTAAAACCTTAGCTTCCTTCCTGCAACCATTATTACCAGGTCATAAACTACTTAATGCACATAGCAGTACTAACCATTAAACTAGTCCTTGGAGACCATTCCGGAAGACTGTATATTTGTGCCTAACTTCTCAACTGATTGTGAGCATGGAACTTCTTACTTGTTGTTGTTGTTTAAATTTACTTATCAATAATCAACAACCAATGTACAATCTACTATTTTTTCCTGAACTATTGTTGTAATATTCCTTTAAAATATCAATAAAAATCTACTGTAAGAAAAATTCGGTACTATTGTAATTCGGAAATCCGAATTTCCAAAAAACGAAAATACATCTGAATTTCAATTCGGAACGAAAAGAATTGCACATGTATAGAAAGGGGTGGCAAAGTTCACAGAATTAGTGCAGAATTTAAAAAGAGGCATTAGTAGATAGGCTGTGTTCACTCTTTCTATAAAAATAGCAAACATTTATTTTTTAAAATTGTAATGTTGAGTTGCTGATTTACCTACATATGTTGAAATACACATGTTCATATGTAGAAAAATACACAGCTCGCTGGACCCAAAGCAGCATGGCTTTACTGAGGGCAGATTTTGACTATATTACCAGTGTTTTGGACCAGGGTGGTACTGTGGACATAGGGTATCTTGATTTCAGCAAGGCATTTGATACATTTCCACATAATGACCTAATGCAGAAGTTGTACAAGCTGGGAATTAACCCTTGGGTGGTTCAGTGGATATGCAGCTGGCTAAAGGATAGATCCCAAAGTGTGGTTGTAAATGGGGTTCACTCAGAACAGAGACTGGTCACTAGTGGAGTACCACAAGGCTCTATACTGGGCCCTGTTCTATTTAACCTATATGTAAGTGATCTAACTAAAGGTTTGTTGGGAAAGGTATGTCTCTTTGCTGATGATATAAAGGAGTGTAATAGGGTTGATATCCCCGAAGGTGTCTGTAGCATGGAACATGATTTGGCATTGCTGGAAGACTGATCAAAGCAGTGGAGACTGCAGTTCAATATTTCTAAATGTAAAATAATGCACCTAGGGAATAAGAATCCCCTTACAGAGTACATCATTGGTGATATAGTGTTAGCCAGCACTACAGAAGAAAAAGATTTGGCGGGTGCATATTTCAGATGATTGCAAAATGAGCAAACAGTGTGACCAGGCAGTGGGAAAGGCAAATAGAATTATGGGATTTATCAGTAATGGGATCACCAGCAGGAGGAAGGAGGTTCTGATTCCTCTATAAGATCTTTAGTGAGACCTTACTTAGAATACTGGTTCCAGTTCTGGAGGCCTCAGTTACAAAAATATATTGATAAGATAGAACGAGTTCAGAGACGGATAACAAAAATGGTGAAAGGTGTGGGGGATAAAATATATCAAGAGTGACTTCAGGAACTTAATATGTACAATCTGGAGGAAAGAAGGAAAATGGGAGACATGATTGAAACCTTTAAATACATCAAGGGGGTGAAAAAGGTTCAGGAGGGCAGTCTTTTCAATATGAAACCAAAATCAAGTACACGGGGACATGACCTCAAACTAACTGGAGGGAAGTTCAAAACTAATCTTTGAAAGTATTATTTTACTGAAAGGGTGGTTGATGATTGGAATAAACTATCAACAGAGGTTTTGAGACAGTCAACAGTAAATGGCTTTAAACATGCTTAGGATAAGCATAAATCTACAGGTGATACTCAAAAAATTAGAATATCGTGCAAAAGTTCATTTATTTCAGTAATACAACGTAAAAGGTGAAACTAATATATGAGATAGACTCATTACATGCAAAGCAAGATAGTTCAGGCCGTGATTTGTCATAATTGTGATGATTATGGTTTACAGCCCATGAAAACCCCAAATCCAATCTCAGAAAATTAGAATATTGTGAAAAGGTGCAATATTCTAGGCTCAAAGTGTCCCACTCTAATCATCTAATTAAGTCATAACACCTGCAAAGGGTTCCTGAGCCTTTAAATGGTCTCTTGGTCTGGTTCAGTAGGAATCACAATCATGGGAAAGACTGCTGACCTGACAGTTGTGCAGAAAACCATAATTGACACCCTCCATAAGGAGGGAAAGCCTCAAAATATAATTGCAAAAGAAGTTGGATGTTCCCAAAGTGCTGTATCAAAGCACATTAATAGAAAGTTGTAAAAAGTTAAAGAGATAGCGCTAAACCCAATAACTACAATGTGGATAAGGTGTAAACCCAAAATGGATAATCAAACCATATAGCAATTAAAAACATGAAGACTTGTGGTATAAATACAGTGTTAGATGATCTACTCAATACTTAAATAGTTCATAATAAATAAATAACATGGTGAGTATCATGAATAAGATAAGACCAAGTAAAGCAAATGTGCTAGTATAGTACAAAAAAAGTGTAAATAGTCCAATCGCTATAAGCAGACAGTAAAGTGCAACCAAGTGTAAGTAGTCCGAAGAATTGGACAAATAGTTCGCCAGAGATGTGTGGCTAAGTGAAATATTCCACAGTAATATATTTCTCAGACTGGACTTGCAAATAATTGTGCAAAAAAAATCACGTGTTCCAATTGGCATCAATAATTCATCCTGGTGTAGAGTGACATAGCAAAACCAATGGCAGTAAAATTCTTCTACACAATCCAACCCCTTAGAGAATCAAGGCTTACCAGATGGAAGGTGTATTCACGCCTGAATATATGTTGGACCAGAGCCTCCCAGTGATGAAGAGCCACATCACACTATCCTCGACTCATCAGGGGTCCTATGGGGTGGGAGGTCGTCACACATATCCCAAACGTGTACGTCCACTGTAGCGGATATGGGTGGCCTTTATCCAGACTCCAAGGGGCACAGGTGATCCGGTGGAAAACTCAGATTTATGGAGAAAAAAGGAGACTCTCCATTGTGTAAAAAGCCTCTATCATGAGGTAGCAACTTTATTTGGCATATATTATAAAAACCAAAAAATCCATAAGCTTATAGATAAAATCAAGTATATAAAACAGAAATCGCAGCAATCTAGGGTCAGCAGCGCTGTCCAGTGTGAAGTTTCCACAGTCTGTGTTGATTTGGGGAGCCATGTCATCTGCTGGTGTTGGTCCACTGTGCTTCATTAAGTCCAGGGTTAATGCAGCCGTCTACCAGGAGATTTTGGAGCACTTCATGCTTCCTTCCGCAGACAAGCTCTATGGGGATGCTGACTTCATTTTCCAGCAGGACTTGGCACCTGCCCACACTGCCAAAAGCACCAAAAGCTGGTTCAATGACCGTGGGATTACTGTGCTTGATTGGCCAGCAAACTCGCCTGACCTGAACCCCATAGAGAATCTATGGGGCATTGCCAAGAGAAAGATGAGAGACATGAGACCCAACAATTCAGAAGAGCTGAAGGCCCCTATTGAAGCATCCTGGTCTTCCATAACAGCTCAGCAGTGCCACTGACTGATAGTTTCCATGCCACGCCGCATTGAGGCAGTAATTGCTGCAAAAGGGGCCCAAACCAAGTACTGAGTACATATGCATGCTTATACTTTTTAGAGGTCTGATATTGTTCTATGTACAATCCTTGTTTTATTGATTGCATGTAATATTCTAATTTTCTGAGATTGTGGATTTGGGGTTTTCATGAGCTGTAAGCCATAATCATCACAATTATGACAAATCACGGCTTGAACTATCTTGCTTTGCATGTAATGAGTCTATCTCATATATTAGTTTCACCTTTTACGTTGCATTACTGAAATAAATGAACTTTTGCACGATATTCTAATCTTTCGAGTATCACCTATATAATCAGACAACGAGGTTAACGGGAAAAAAAACAAAAAAACAAAAAAGAAAGGGCAGACTCAATGGACTACTCTTTTTCTGCCGTCACTTTTTTATGTTTCTATGAAATGTGTAGGTTATTTGCAGGGCACTGAAGATAATTTATCTCTGGATATGATTAAAAGAAATGATGTTGGTCATAAAAAAAAAGAAAAATGAAAAACAAAATGAAATCACTGCTCAACAGACATTTTTAGTGTAATATTTTTTTTTTTATTTATATTTTTTAACTTTTGTTTACAGTACACATAACAACAAGGTATTGTAATACAGCCAGATGTCTTGAAATGTTTATATATGGGAATTACATGTCCTTATTACCTCAGCGTACAATTTGCAAAATAGAGTTATGATTCATAGGAAAATATCAGAATTCAGAAAAAGAAGAAGGGCGCATGGGAAAAGGAAGATGAAATGATGGGAGAGAAAAGAATGGGCAGTGAGGTGGGATGTTCTTGCCTTCTCTTACCAGGCACATTAGGTTTCCCTGGGAAATCCTTTGTAGAGTTGAGCAAAGCTGGTAAAGTTCGGGTTCTTACCGGACTTTGGGGTGTCTGTGCCCCGAACCCAAACCCGGACATTTGAGAAAAAGTCCGGATTCGGGTATTTTTCGCGCCTTTTCTATAGCTGCAGGGCAGCCAATCAACAAGTGTTTCACTAATTTGGCCTTAGATGCCATCACAGCCATACCTACTAAAGGCATGGCTGTGATTGGCCACTGTATCATGTGACCCAGACTATTTTTGGCACCTGTTGAATAGCTGCAGGGCAGCCAATCAACAAGCGTTTCACTCGTTTGCACTTAAAAGCCATAACAGCCATGCCTACTAATGGCATGGCTGTTATTGGCTAGTGAATCAGGTGACACAGCCTCTATATGAGCTGGAGTCATGTAGTGCCGCATGTCACATGCTCTCAGGCTAGTGTAGGGAGAGGATGCTACCGTCGCTGTGAGGGATAGATTACCGTTCTAATATCATCTCATCCTGCATTACAGACAGGTTCCTGGCGGTGCTGTGAGGCGAAAGATTGGCGTTATAAAACCATCTGATACTGGAGTAGGTACAGTTTCCTAGTGCTGTGAGGGATAGATTACCGTTCTAATATCATCTCATCCTGCATTACAGACAGGCTCCTGGTGGTGCTGTGTGGCAAAAGATCAGCATTGTAAAACCATCTGATACTGGATTAGGTACAGTTTCCTAGTGCTGTGAGGGAAATATTAGCGTTCTAATATCATCTCATCCTGAATTACAGACAGGTTCCTGGCGGTGCTGTGAGGCGAAAGATTAGGGTTCTAAAACCATCTGATACTGGAGTAGGTACAGTTTCCTGGTGCTGTGAGGGACAGATTATTGTTCTAAAATCATCTCATACTGGTATAGGGAGAGGTTCCTGCTGCTAATGTGAGGGACAGATTAGTGTTTTAAAATCATTTCATACAGCTATAGGGAGAGGTGTCTGCTGCTGCTGCTGTGAGGGACAGATTACTGTTCTAAAATCATCTCATACTGCCCTAGAGAGAGGTTCCTGCTGCTGCTGTGAGGGACAGATTAGTGTTCTAAAATCATCTCATACTGCTATAGGGAGAGGTTCCTGCTGCTGCTGTGAGGGACAGATTATTGTTCTAAAATCATCTCATACTGGTATAGGGAGAGGTTCCTGCTGCTGGTGTGAGGGGCAGATTAGTGTTCTAAAATCATCTCATACTGCTATAGGGAGAGGTTCCTGCTGCTGGTGTGAGGGACAGATAATTGTTCTTGAATCATCTCATACTGCTATAGGGAGAGGTTCCTGCTGCTGGTGTGAGGGACAGATTAGTGTTCTAAAATCATTTCATACTGCTATAGGGAGAGGTTCCTGCTGGTGCTGTAAGGGACAGATTATTGTTCTAAAATCTTCTCATACTGCTATAGGGAGAGGTTCCTGCTGCTGCTGTGAGGGACAGATTAGTGTTCTAAAATCATCTCATACTGCTATAGGGAGAGGTTCCTGCTGCTGTTGTGAGGGACAGCTTATTGTTCTAAAATATTCTCATATTGGTATAGGGAGAGGTTCCTGCTGCTGGTGTGAGGGGCAGATTAGTGTTCTAAAATCATCTCATACTGCTATCGGGAGAGGTCCCTGCTGCTGGTGTGAGGGATAGATTATTGTTCTAAAATCATCTCATACTGCTATAGGGAGAGGTTCCTGCTGCTGCTGTGAGGGACAGATTAGTGTCTAAAATCATCTCATACTGCTATAGGGAGAGGTTCCTGCTGCTGGTGTGAGGGACAGATAATTGTTCTAAAATCATCTCATACTGCTATAGGGAGAGATTCCTGCTGCTGGTGTGAGGGACAGATTAGTGTTCTAAAATCATCTCATACTGCTATAGGGAGAGGTTCTTGCTGCTCGTGTGAGGGATAGATTATTGGTCTAAAATCATCTCATACTGCTATAGGGAGAGGTTCCTGCTGCACGCTTACCTCACAATCTTTATGGCTGTTTCAAAACACTGTTCAATTAATTCTGCCTTACTTCCTGGATAAAGTTTAGGTCATGAAACAGGAAAGAGTTTAGCAGCTGATCTCATTAGCACACACTCTGCATCATCTACCCTCAGCTGGTCAACTCCTTATTGTGTTTTGAAACATCCATAAAGACAGTGAGGGATGTGTGCATAGAATAAATGGAAAGCTGTTTTAGAAGAAGTACATTAATGCTACAGTATCTCACAAAGGTGAGTACACCCCCCACATTTTTGTAAATATTTTATTATATCTTTTCATGTGACAGCACTGAAGAAATGACACTTTGCTACAATGTAAAGTAGTAAGTGTACAGCTTGTATAACAGTGTAAATTTGCTGCCCCATGAAAATAACTCAACACACAGCCATTAATGCCTAAACCACTGGCAACAAAAGTGAGTACACACCTAAGTGAAGATGTTCAAATTAGGCCCAATTAGACATTTTCCCTCCCTAGTGTCATGTGACTTGTAAGTGTTGCAATGTCTCAGGTGTGAATGGGGAGCAGGTGTGTTAAATTTGGTGTTGGAGAACTGCATCTTTGTTGGGACTTACCCTTTTGCCCCTCACCTCACCAGTGATGGTATTGGCGATTGATGGCACTGTTCTCCCAGGGGGCCCTATCCGCTTCCAGACCCTCCCCGTTAAGATGTCGGTAGGGGCACTCCACCTAAGGCCTCAACCCCATCATACTGGGCCTTCCTTGGTTACGGCTCCATTCTCCACACGTGGACTGGACTTCTGGGCAAATCGTGGCTTGGGGTCCCTCCTGTTCCTCGTCTTGCCTACTCAAGGTTGCCCCGAAAGTGGAACTTCCTGTTGCCACCACCTCAGTATCTCCTGTTCTTCCCGATGCGTTTAGCAAATTCTGGGATGTGCCTAGCAACAGTCAGGTTGATACGCTTTCTAGGTCATTTGGCACTCTGGATGAGCAGTCCACCTGTGAACCTGAGCCTGTCTGTCTGACCTCATGCATCCTTGCCCATTCTACCACCTTGGAGTCAAAAATTCCTCTGCGCAAGACCTTCGTCCCCACTGAGTTAAGAGCTAAGATTTTTTGTTAGGGGACATGATTCCAAGAGGGCTTGTCATGTTTATACCCGGTCTGACTCCTCCATGCAAGCTTCTGCTGGTCTTCGCTTTCCCTTGCCCACTTCTAAGAAACCGTTAGTCCTCAAGAACTCCTCTTGTCCTTCCCCTACCTCTGTTCTGGTCTCTGAGGATTATCAGAAGTATGAGGCTAGCCACATTCTGGATTCACACCTCTTTAAAGGCATCCTTCGGTACCTCATACATTGGAGAGGGTTTGGTCCTGAGGAGAGGTTGTGGATACCTGCATCTGAGGTATTTGCGCCTCGTCTTGTGAACAGGTTTCATTTGAGATTTCCCTCCAAGCCTGGACCCAAACGGGGGAGGGGGAGGCCTCATAAGAGGGGGGGTACTGTCATGTAACCAGCTAACACATGTCTTATCTGTTGCCTACCTTTGCTGCATGTGTCCAGTTAGAGGCTGGGCCTCCCTCACCTGTGTACTTTAGTAGGCCCTCCTCTGCTGGTCTCCACCCCAGGCCTTAATTGGTAACAGGATATAACACCTGACAGTGCAGGGCTGATCAAGGTTTATCCAAGTTTGGCTCGTGTGTAGTTGTCTCCTTCGTTTGCTCTTAGTCTTATACGTGTTCTGATCTTTGGCTTGTCCTGACTATGCCTTCCTGCTTGATACCTCAATCTTCGGCTTGTTCTCGGTTTCTCCTGTCTGCTTGTAGCCCTGACCCTTCGCTATCCCTCTGACTATTCTTGCTATTCCTGTGCTACTGCTTCCCCTCTACCACCTGTAGCCAGCCTGAGCGTGAGCTAGGGGACCCCGGGGGCCATGACCTGAATCCAGTTGCAGCCAAATCCATCCTCACCACTAGACGCTCTGGTGAACACCCACTGGCTCTTAGATTCTGCGCCCTGGGGAAACCAATGCACTAGCTCCCTGTGTTTCAGTGTCCTTGCTCTAGGGGGCCCTCTCCCCGTATTAGCCGGAACTCATTAGCAGCAGTCAGCCATAGGTCCACAACCTTGCAGTGCACGTCTCAACCTTAGCGTTTGCTTCGCACTTTAGTGGTGCGATTCACACTCCTGCGGTGCACATCTGTCACCTGACCTCAGGTGCCGTGACAGGGTGTACTCACTTTTGTTGCCATCGGTTTAGACAAAAATAGCAGTGTGTTGAGTTATTTTGAGGGGACGGCAAATTTACACTGTTATACAAGCTGTACACTCACTACTTTGCAATGTAGCAAAGTGCCATTTCTTTAGTGTTGTTACATGCATATAATAAAATATTTATAAAAATGTGAGTGGTGTACTCACTTTTGTGAGATACTGTATATATACAGGGTGGGCCATTTATATGGATACACCTTAATAAAATGAGAATGGTTGGTGATATTAACTTCCTGTTTGTGGCACATTAGTATATGTGAGGGGGAAAACTTTTCAAGATGGGTGGTGACCATGGCGGCCATTTTGAAGTCGGTCATTTTGAATCCAACTTTTGTTTTTTCAATAGGAAGAAATAGTAATTTCACAAGAAAAACAATGGTGTGCTTGGTTTTAACATAACTTTATTCTTTCATGAGTTATTTACACATTTCTCTTTGTTTACAGCCATTGACATGTCGCTGAGGTTAACACGTGCGGAGCGGATAGAAATTGTGTTGATGTCTGATGAATGCAGTAACCGGGTCATTGCAGCAGATTTCAATGCAAGACAGCCTACGAGACCACCCATCTCCCATGCTACAGTTAGCAAACTGCCTGCTAATTTTCGTGAAACTGGTTCAGTGTTGGATTTGCCAAAATATGGACGCATGAAATATGTTACTAATGAAGAAACATCAGTGGCTGTCCTAGCTTCATTCAGCAAGAGCCCACAGCGTAGCACTCGCCGCATGTCACTGGAGAGTGGCATTAGTCGAACATCCCTTCGGCGGATATTAGCTACTCACAAATGGCACCTTTACAAACTCCAGCTACTGCAGCATCTCAACGAGGATGACCCAGATCGGCGCACTGAATTTGCAGAATGGACGAAACAAAAATTGGAAGAGGACCCTCAGTTTACGCAGAAGATTTTGTTCAGTGATGAGGCAAACTTTTATGTGAATGGTGAAGTTAAAAAACAAAACCACCGCTATTGGTCTGACACTAACCCACATTGGATAGATCCCTCCAAGACTGTTGGAAACAAAAAAATTGATGGTATGGTGTGGTATATGGGGTACAAAGATAGTGGGGCCATTCTACATCAATGGAAACCTCAAGGCCACTGGATATGAGAAATTGCTACATGATGATGTATTTCCCTCTTTATGCACTGAAGCTGGCACGTTCCCTGAGTTTTTCCAGCAAGATGGTGCACCACCACATTATGGGTGTCAGGTCAGAGCATTCCTAGATGAACAGTTTCTTGGAAAGTGGATTGGTCGTCGTGGGCCAGTTGAATAGCCCCCAAGGTCTCCCAATCTGACCCCCTTAGACTTTCATCTTTGAGGTCATATGAAGGCAATTGCCTATGCTGTGAAGATACGAGATGTGCAGCACCTGAAACTACGGATACTGGAAGCCTGTGCTAGCAGTTCTCCTGCGGTGTTGCTATCAGTGTGTGAAGAGTGGGAGAAGAGACGGAAGTATACTGGAGTTTCTACTTTCAGATTCCCCCAGTCTAACCCTCTGGAACCCCCGATAAGTTGACCGGGTGCTGCTGGTTAGGTGAAAGGTTCTTTGACAAGTAGATCCTTACGAGACTGGACTGTGGGTATTACACCACCACGTGGTAGAACGACCTTTTTGAGTCCCTTGCACGGTCGAAGTCACGTATTTCTCCCTTTATGTAGTAGTACATCGTTAAAGAGTATAGGTCACCGGAACTCCAAAGGTAACTACATCTTACCGGGGTGATAGAAACATGGGGTATATGGTGTGGTATGGTAGTTAAAAAAACAAAGGTTGTCAGAACCTCCCTAG